>CM045467.1:2256162-2538310 GCA_024666655.1 Dascyllus trimaculatus | reverse complement strand
GTGGCCAAATTTACTTCTTATGTTTGGAGTGGAGGAAACCATGTGCACAAAATTAAGTGGTTGCTCTCGAAGCGAGGGGGAAAACGAATGAATAGAAGGCAGGATGGTGCAGAAAATACACCGAACAAAAATAGAAACACTTTGTTTTTGCTGCCATGTTTCCTGAGCTGAACTCAAAGGTCTTAGTCTTCTTCTATGTCCACTAAAGGCCTGTTCCTCTCAGTTATTGTTTACTAAACCTGTGTTTGTGAGCACTTCTCCTCTGCTGAGGTAATCCACCCACCTCACAGGTGTGGCATATCCATACCCTGATTAGACAGCATGGTTATTGCTTTAGGCTGGCACCAATAAAAGGCCACTCTAATGTGTGCAGTTTTATCACAGCACGACGCCACAGATGTCGCAAGTTTTGAGGGAGCGTTCAGTGAATGTCCACCAGAGCTGCTGCCCGTGGATTGAATGTACATTTCTCTACCATAAGCCGTCTCCAGAGGCGTTTCAGAGAATTACAGTGCACCCAACTGGCCTCGCATGTGGAACCACACCAGCCCCGGACCTCCACATCCAGCATTTTCACCTCCAAGACTGTCTGAGACCAGCAACCAATCGGTTTGCACAACCAAAGACTTTCTGCACGAACCGTCTCAGGGAAGCTCGTCTGCATGCTCCTCATCGGGGTCTCGACCTGCCTGCACTTCTTTGTCGTAACAGACTTGAGTGGGCAAATGCTCATGTTCGATGGCGTCTGGTGCTTTGGAGAGGTGTTCTCTTCATGGATGAGTCCCGGTTTTCACTGTACAGGGCGGATGTCAGACAGCGCGGGTGAGCGGTTTGCTAATGTCAGCATTATGAATTGAGTGGCCCATGGTGGCGGCGGGGTTAAGGTATGGGCAGGCGTTTGATATGGACAACAAACACCGGTGCATGTTATTGATGATGAGATCCTGAGGCCCATCGTTGTGCTGTTCATCCACGACCATCACCTCATGTTGCAGGGATCTGAACACAACTCCTGGAAGCTGAAAGCACCCCAGTTCTTGCATGGCCAGTGTACTCACCAGACCACTGAGCATGTTTGGGATGGTCTGGACCGGCGTGTACGACAGCGTGTCCCAGTTCCTGCCATTGAAGAGGACTGGACCAACATGGCCACAATCAACAACCTGATCAACTCTATGCGAAGGAGATGTGTTGCACTGCATGAGGCAAATGATGGTCACACCAGATACTAGCTGGTTTTCTGACCCCTTGGACCCCACAGTACAGTAAAACTGCACACATTAGAGTGGCCTTTTATTGGTGCCAGCCTAAAGCAATAACCATGCTGTCTAATCAGGGTATGGATATACCACACCTGTGAGGTGGGTGGATTACCTCAGCAGAGGAGAAGTGCTCACCAACACAGGTTTAGACACATTAGTAAACAGTAACTGAGAGGAACAGGCCTTTAGAAGACACAGAAGAAGACTAAGACCTTTAAGTTCATCTCAGGAAACATGGCAGCAAAAACAAAGTGTTTCTATTTTTGTTTTGCTGTTCTTGTTTTCTTATCATGACTCGGTAGCCGCCTATAAAGAGACCGTCTCCAGCTTTGCACTTTGTGCCCATTAACCTAGAAACAACCGGGTCTAGCGCTTCTGTGAGCTTCTGTAACAGGGACCTGGTCGTCTACATTCACGTCCTCGTGGTGACGGTAGATTTGGTTAAACAAATGAATAACGAACAGTAAAGCCAACATTAAGGAAATCCACCTCAAGCAACACTTTAGGACAAGTATATCTGCGAATAAACGTCTAATAATCAGCTCATTATTTCTCCTGTCGAGTGCTGTGAGTGTGGGAGGCCATGAGTACATCAGACACAGACAGTAGCGCACCAAAGTATTTGCCCCCCACAGAAATCTTCTATTTTGTGTATTTGTCATATTTAAATGTTCCACGTCATCAAACTAATATCTGTATTTATTGAATATTTGACAGAGGTAACCCACAAACCTAAACCTCGCCTGTGGAAAAGTAATTGCCCCCTGAACCTAATACCTGCTTGGTCCCCTGGCAGCAACAGTTAAATGTTTGTTCAGTCTTTTCCATCACCGTAACAGAATCGTACACAGCAACAGCAGCACTGAAGCAGCACCGACCGTCTCTAGTTTTGAAGGTCTGCATGTTTTTCAAGTGTGATTTTTTCTTTTTCTTCAGGTGGAAAAACACAAACGACACAAACCAAATGAGCTCGTTCGACCTGCAGGATGTCGAAGCACCAGTGGTAACCAAATCTCCCTCTCTCCCCCGCCTCATATCTGCCGCTGATGACGGGGTTTTGCATGAAATGACATGAAAAATTGACCAAAATTTCCATGAGCTGAACGCTTTAAACGCACCGGCGGGTTTTTCCTGTGGAGTCGGAGGCAGGAGGCCGAACAGAGCGGGCGGGACAAACCTACCACCATCATGGTGCAGCTACGGAGTGCGATCCCCTGCATCGGTAGGTGTGTTTGGTTTATTATACATCTGACTTTAACGGTTGTGGGAAATGAAACGTAACTGTGCTGGTTTTGCAGGGATCCTCCTTTGGTTTCAGAGGATCGGTGCTAATCTGAGTGAGTACCTGCACTGACATCAGTACTGGACATGTTTGATCTTCACTGCTATCAGATTTACTCTTATCATGGTCGAGCTGCCAGATGTGCAGCTTGCATCTTATTAGAGTCACATCTGTCCAAAAAGCCTGTCTGCTTTGAGGGATGTTCAGATGTTTGTTGTCTTTTTATGAAAACGTCTCAAAGGGTCAGAATGAAAATGGTGAAAAACCACATTTGAAACCCAGAATCTTCACACGTCTGTTTAATGTGTAGAAAAGCAGAGAGCTCATCCGGAAGGTTCAAAAAGACTCCTGCACACTGTGTGATTTGAAAAATGTCTTACCTGATGAAGGTCTAGCATTGAAACTGTGGAGAAGAAAATCATTTTACTAGTCAGTCTCGTAACATAAAGTGGCCTGATGTCGTTATTTTCTGTCTCATATTTGCACAATAAACATTAACTTGTCCAAACTGCTACATCACAGATCAACCACAGAGTTTATTTATTATTATTCATCTTTAAAGGCACAATTTTTAACATGTCTACTTACAGAAAGACAATTTATAACCCTCTTCGGTTCTGTAGTCACAAAAGTGAATAACTACATTAGAAAACAATGTCATGGTGCAGTTCATCAAACCTGATGAACTAAATACACATTTTTATTGTTTTAAAAGATACTATAATACAGGTGCATCTCATATTATTAGAATACGGCAGGAAAAGTTCCATATTTTTCATCAGAAATTACTCAAAATGAAATTAATACACTGAGCAACATATAAAGGCCCCATGTGAAATATTGATGCCACATGAAGTGCACCACCCAAAGTGAGCGTATACTGTCTGGTACTTGTACTAAATGGATGCTTCTCTTGATTAATGTCCCAAATTTGAGTCCACCACTGCCTCAGTGATGCATTAATTCCATTCAGTCCATGGGTGTGGCATATCCAGACGATGCTCCAACACAATGAGCAGTACTCAGACACTCCTTATACTGGGGACAATAAAAGGCCACCCCAACATGTCACATGTTGACCAAAGCAGCAACGCCTCAGATGACTCCGGTCATGAGGGAACGTGTCATTGGCATGTTGGTGTGATGCGTCTGTAACATACTCTCAAACGTCCTGTCGTCTGATAGTGAACATTCAGCTGCACAGAGACCGCTCTGGTGGACATTCCTGCTTCCAACATGCCAATGACATGTTCCCTCATGACCAGAGTCATCTGAGGCGTTGCTGCTTTGGTCAACATGTGACATGCTGGGGTGGCCTTTTATTGTCCCCAGTATAAGGAGTGTCTGAGTACTGCTCATTGTGTTGGAGCAGCATCTGGATATGCCACACCCATGGACTGAATGGAATTAATGCATCACTGAGGCAGTGGTGGACTCAAATTTGGGACACTAATCAAGAGAAGCATCCATTTAGTACAAGTACCAGACAGTATACGCTCACTTTGGGTGGTGCACTTCATGTGGCATCAATATTTCACATGAGGCCTCTAGATTTTTTGCTCAGTGTATTTGTATTCTGGACTCTTACGTATGTCTAAAATAGCTTACTTTAATTGATCTTTAAATATTCTAAAATTTTGAGACAGATTTTCATGGATTTTCCATTACCTGTTAGCTGTTATCATCAAAGTTAAAACAAACAACGGCTTGAAATATTTCAGTTTATGTGCACCGAGTCTAGAATATATATATATATTTCTCTCTTTGAGCAACGTCTGATGACAAACATCGACCCTTTTCCACCATATTCTAATAGTGTGAGTTACACCTGTCTCTGAATTCTGCATATTTTAATGTTGGTGGCGATGAAAATATCAACTTTGAGCTTCTTTTCATTTCTGCTGTGGTAGTTTTGTGTACATTAAACTCTTCCAAACTAATAAGGACAAAGTGTAGCTTGTAGTGATTTAGTTTTCTCCCAAAGCTCCTCTGCAGTACGTCTTCATCAACACATCCCTGAGCTGGTACGAGGCTCAGAGGTTCTGCAGGGTCAAGTTCACCGACCTGGCCACCGTGAACGACATGAACAACAAGGACAGGCTGGTGGACGCACTGCGAGGCCACGCGACCCGCAGCTGGATCGGCCTTCACAGAGGAGCCTGGTACAGCTGGAAGTGGACGGACGGCAGCGGCACGGCGGAGTTCACCAGCTGGGACAAAGGGGAGCCGAACCACGGTTCAGCCGACGAGTGGTGTGCTGAGGTGTCGTCCACCGGCAAGTGGAAGGACACGCCGTGTGGAGAGGAGAAAGGCGTCGTGTGTTTTGATCGTGAGTAGACGACACTCATGGTGGGTTCTGGAGTTATTAAAATAAGATAAGATAAGAAGAGCAGCAGCAAAGACAGAGCGAACGTTTAAGGAGTGGAGTATGACAATGAAAATAAACCAGAACATACAAATACTAGTTCTAAAAATAACATGACTGCATTTTTTGATGGATAGAAATAGTGTTTTCCTCATTTGTACAGTTGAGTTTTCGAGTTTCCTTTAATGCTTGTGCTTTCATGCTTGTACATAGCCGTGAAAAAGTATTTGCCCCCTACAGAAATACACTTAAATGTTCCAGATCATCAAATTAATGTTTATATTTATCGAACATCAGACAGAGATAACCCACGAAACTCAAGATGCAGCTTTTGAATGATGATTTATAAAAGACTTATTGAAAACCTGTGAACAAGTAATTGCCCCCTGAACCTAATAACTGGTTGGTCCCTTGGCGGCAACAGTTAAATGTTGGTTCCAGCTTGTGATCAGTTTTTTCCATCACCATGGAGGAATGTTGGTCCACTCTTCTCTGCAGAATAGTTTTAATTAGATGGTTTTTGGTTATGAACTGTCCTCCTAAGGTCTGGAACCAGCATCTCAACTGGTCCAGACTTTGACTCGGCCACTCCAACACCTTCATTTAGTTCTTTCAGGTGGACTTGAAACTTGAAATTCATACTTTCGATGGTGTTAAATGTTAGTTTACATCAGTAATGTTGGAGAAAAGTGGATCTTCATTTCAGATTACCAGCTTAAATGGATTCACCACCGTGGTCCAGACGGTAACAACTCAACAAATATCGGACGTCTAGTCCTGCTGTCTTTGGGGTTCCTTTCCCTTTTTGTCCACCATGGCCACTATTTGTTACTTTAGTTCATGACTAACTACCCATCAGCCTCAGCTTTTCCTTTTATGTGGCACTAATTAGCAAAAGTTTTCATTGACTTATGTTTTTCTCGACAGTTACATGAGTGTAGATGAAGCTAATCCTCACAGAGCTGCTGTGTTCTCTGAGGTTTGGTCACAGCCTTGGACTGGTTTGACATCAAAGTTGGGACTCTTCAAGGGGTCCCGGGAGAAAACCTGGCAGCCGCAAGATGATAACGATGGTTGAGCATTTAGAAGAGGTGTTCTCCCAAGAGGAAACGTTTGGGAGCCGATGAGATTTCAGCTTGTTACACAAAAACTCACTCTTTCCTTTAAGTTAAATCTGGTTTTCAACAGTCCTTTATCTTCTCCTGATCTTCTCGTCCGTCTCTTCAGGTGACCACGACGACGATCAAAAGTTTGTGTTCTACTCGGACAAGAAGAGCTGGACGGACAGTCTGGAGCTGTGCAGGGAGAAGCACACCGACATGGCCGCAGCGAGGACGGAGGAGGACAACTCGGAGGTTGTGGACGTGATCAGATCGTGGGTGGCCATCTTTGGCTTCCACAAGACGGCGTGGATCGGCCTGTTCAGAGACTCCTGGGTCTGGTCGGACGGAGGAAGAAGCTCCTTCAGGTTCTGGCTGAGAGGCACGAGTTCTGGGGGAAACTGTGCTTCCGTTTCAAAGAATGTGTACCGACGATGGATTGCAACCGACTGCAACCAGAAGAACATGTTCATCTGTCAGGGAGGTGAGTTCCTGAGATCCTGACAAGGTATACCTACTTCAATGTTCCAGATCATCACACTAATATTCGTATTTATTGAATATTAGACAGAGATAACCCACAAAACACACAATGCAATGCTTTTAAATCATGGTTTATTAAAGATTTATTGAAAACCTGTGGAAAAGTAATTGCCCCCTAAACCTAATAACTGGTTGGTCTCTTGGCAGCAACAGTTAAATGTTGGTTCCAGCTTGTGATCAGTCTTTTCCATCACCATGGAGGAATGTTGGTCCACTCTTCTCTGTAGAATAGTTTTAATTCAGTCACATCAGATGGTTTAGGAGCATAAACTGAACTTTCTACATTGGTTTGGCCACTCCAGAACCTTCATCTAGTTCTTTCTGAGCCCCTCAGAGGTGGACTTCCTTGTGGTCTTTGGGTCTTTGTCTTGCTGCATGAACCATCAGTGTTGATCTTCAGGTCATGAACTGATGGTGGAGATTCTCCAGGAGCAGAATTAATGGCTCCATCAGTGATGACAAGTGGTCCAGGTCCTCCAACCATCACACTACCACCACCATGGTTCACTGTTGGTAGATGTTCTTCTGGTGGAATGCAGTATCAGCTTTACTCCAGATGTAACGGACCCATGACTTCTAAAAGTTCCACCTTTGACTCATCAGTCCACAGGATGTTATCCAAAAGTTTTGGAGCTCATCCAGATGAACCTTTATGTTGTTTTTGGTCAGTAGTGGTTTGATCCTTCAACTCTCCATGGATCCATTTCCTCCCAGAGTCTTCCTCATTGTGGAATCATGTAGACGGACCTTAACTGAGGCCAGTGAGGTCTGCAGGTCTTCAGATGTTCCTCTGGGTTCTTCTGTGACTCCTGGATTACATATCGACACCTTATTGCTTTGTTTTATATTAAAATTAGTTTGATGATCTGATGCATTTACAAATATGCAAAAAAAAGAAGATAACTGTCGGGTGGGGGGGGGCAAATATTTTCCCACAGCACTGTAAATGACGACACATTAAGAATTTGTCCCTTCGCACTGATTCGACCCATGAGTGTCAAGAGCAGTAGACGTGACGCGGATTAACTGTTGAAAAATAAAACGCTAACCTCGCTAACTGTGTGAATATGTGTTGGGATCCTGCAGGTCTCAAAACAAAGAAGATGGTCATAAGGATGAAGGTGCGCTCTGACGTGGATCTGAATGACTCCAGAATCAGCGACGCGCTCCTGAAGAAGGTACAGAAACACCTGGTGAAGTGAAACACTGAATGCGTTCTGCGTACGTCTGCATTTGAAAGGGACAAAATGAGACTGCGGACACTTTTAAATTACTTTACCGACACATTAGTGGGCAGGTGAAGCTTTGTGTCCCTGCCAACAGTGAGAAACAAAAGGCGTTTGTCTTTGTAACGTTGGTGTTTGTCCTCAGCTGGAGACGGACCTGAGACTTCGGCATGTGACCGACTTCAAAGTCAGCTGGCGGAGGGAAAAACGTGGGCCCGTCTTCCAGCGTCATGAGGAAGATCCTCAAGAAGCAGGTAAAGAGTAGCGTTCAAGTGGCAAATTTCAAGCGTGGCTCAGACGTTGACGCATTACAGTTCAAACTAAATAAGAGAAAAGGTCAGTTTGTGGTTCTAAAGGGGCTTTTGGACCAAACTATGTCTGCCCAAGCGTTCCTTTGTGGTTGTAGATCAGTTTTGGATATATCAATATATAAATCTACTGTATTCCCGCAGAGTTGTTGAATGATTTGAGCTTCCTGTGGTGGAAAAACTGTTTATAGGGGCCTGACGGCAGACCCAGCCCTATCCAATGTGGTGCCCTAGGCTAGATTTTATGGCGCCCCCCAATAGCATTGTTTAGTCGTCATTTTTACTTGGGCTTTGCTTTACATTTGAATCAAAGTGAGCTTTTCCATTTCAAAAGTTAATAGTAATATCTCGTTTTAATGGAATTATATTGAAGGTGAACTTCTTGCTGATTTTGTGGCGCCCCCTGGAGGCAGCGGCGCCCCTAGCATCTGCCTGTATTGCCAAACGGGCCAGCCGGTTCTGTCGGACGCTATTCGTTAGACAGTTATTCATTAAGTAGTTTGTCAACACATCTAAAGCTTGTAAAGCCTTCAAGAAACCCTGAGTGTGTTTTATGCTGCAGTCCCATCAGCTTTCTTTTATTATTATCATATAATGCATTTAAGTAATTGACTAAAAAGCTGCTTTCTTCTCATTACAGGAGCTGATTGTTAAGCAGAACATCATGAGACGCATCAAAGTGGATTTAATTGTCCTGCTAATATTGGCTTTGATCGGTTTTTTCAAGGCTTGCCTTCATATTGTGTAATTATTCATAGTGTGTTGCTCCAGAAGAGTTGATTCATGTTTCTTCTTGAGGTTAACTTAAAATCCAATAAATTAGCATCTTTTCAGCCATAATTCATTTCTTATTCAAATCGGAAACCAAGTCTGATAGATATTAAGTATGGCGTCCCACAAGGGTCAGTGTTGGGACCACAACAGTTTATTCTATATAATAATGATCTGTGTAACGTCTGAGGGGAAATTAAATTTGTGGGTTTTGCAGATAATACAGTTTTTTTTTTTGCTCAGATGACAATTTAGAGACTATGAATTAAAGTTCAAACAGAGATGATGTAAAATTAAAACAGTGGTTTGATGGGAATAAATTATCATTAAATCTGAAAAAAGCTACATTCGTGCCATTTGGCAATCGTAAAGCAAACTCTCATTCACATCGATAATACTGAATAGAAAGAATTTATGAAAATACATTTCTCTGTGTGGAATTAGATCAGAAACTCAGGACACATTTTGAATTTAAAAGCCTCTTATGCATCGTACTGCTCATTGTTTCTACCGTAGTTAACCTATTGTGCAGAAGTAAACATATATAAGACCACATTACATCCAATAAACATCCTACAAAAACAGTGTGCATTTGTCTGTGTGTGTGTTTATATATGTACACCGATCAGCCATAACATCATGACCATATGCCTAATACTGTGTTGGTCCCCCTTATGTGGTCCAAAATGCTCTAAACCACTGGGAATCATGGACCAGAGGACCTCTCAGGGTCCTATGGGGTCTGGAACCAGTGGATCCTTTGGGTACTCTGGCTTGTGCAGTGGGGCCTCTGTCAATCCAACTGGTTCCACTGCATCCTGTTGATGCTTGATCAGAATGGGCTGTAGGAAGTCTGGAGGTCACATCAACATGTTGGACCATCGTCATGTTCCTCAACATGTTCCTGATTGGTTGATGTTGTTTACATGTGGTGGGGTGCATTTTCATCCAGTGGCATTTGGGATTTCCATTAGCATGAGGGAGTGTGTTTGTTGTGGGACGATGTTTATTTGGGTGTCTAAGTCTGAACAAGGTTTTCCATCAGAACACCACATAGAACCAATATGATCAATGTTATTTACTTCACCTGTCAGTGGTCAGGATGTTGTGGCTGATCGGTGTATGTCTCTATGTGAGAAAAACTATTTTGTTCTTTTCAGTTTTTTATTAGCTGTGATCTGATTTAGTGGCAGCAACAGCACACGTGATAATCGACGGCCTAAATGTAAATAAGTAGTTGGAACTAGTCGCTTAGCTTAGCTTAGCTTAGCTTAACATAAGGAACCATGGGGAAGCAACTAGCCTAGCTCTGCCAAAAGCTACCAAAGTCTGCCACCAACACATTTGAAGCTTGTTTGTTAAAACTTGTACAAAACCCAAACTGAATTCATTCTGTTTTTATTGAGTTTTTCCTTTTTTCGTCTAGAACTTAGACTTAAGAGATCTGTGGTGAAAGTGAAACTAAGCTGTGAGGTAAATCTGGGTCTTCCTCCAGCAAGCGTCTTGTTCCTGAAGCAGGTGAGAGATGAAGACAAACAGAGACGAGGTCGATTGAATCTTTACATTCAGTTTCTGTTCACAGTTGCAGCTATTCCTGGAAAAGGAGGGTTTGTCTGATTTCACAGTCAGCTGGCAGAAATGAAGACAGACAAAGGGAACGATAAAGGTGTGTAGTTTCGGTCTGTCTCTCCGTAAGTTGTGAAACCAAGTAGTAAGTTCAAAACTGAAAGTGAATCCTTTCATTCTGACTACAGATTGGTGAATAGAGCAGTTCTGCTTGGTTGTGGAGATGCAGCCGTTCACTGAAGACAAATACGACGATGGGCTGTTATGTTTAAGTCATTATAGATTTTGGTTTGTGTTATATTCTGCTGAGCACCCAGTTTATTTGGATTCACAAATCAAGGTTGGATGCAGCTGTGGAAGAAAAGGTGGACCTAGAGTTGGCTAATGAACAACATGAAAGGAATAAGAAGAAAGAGAGGCGGATCAACGACATCTGGCTCAGTGGGGAAGTGTGGCACATCCCACAAATCAAAGACATCCTCCTTCCAGTCCGGGTGGAGCCATGCCAACCTTCTATGATGCCACAGGAGCACGAAGAACAGGAAGTGTTTGTTTGTGCAGGGGAGAAGAAAATAAAGGCCAGAGTAGAAGCTAACCCAGACGACTCAGGATGGAGCCCAGTGCTTTACTATCTCGGCTTCACCATCCAGGGTCCCGTCGTCTTCAAAGTAAAAGCTCCTGACAGTGGACAGTAATGAAGACACAGCAAACCTTAGCTTGGCAACACTCAATTTGAAGGTTTGCACTGAAATTCAAAATGCATTGCTAAAGTGATTGCTTTTGCTATCCCCTCCCTTCTCATCTCCACTCCCAACCCAACCGGTTGAGAGAGGCAGATGGCCGCCTTCCCTGAGCCTGGTTCTGTCGGAGGTTTTCACCCCCCAACCCGACTCCTACGGGGTTTTTTGGCTGCTTCCCACCAACTGCAAATCTAACTATTGATTGTTGAGTTAAATATGCTCTATATAAATAAAATTGAATTGAATTGAATTGAATTACCCACAAGGTCATGATCCTTTGATGTTTTTATTTTTGATATTGAAGATATATCAGGTGGTTTATTAAGGTGTGATTAATGAATCTGATGTGATGAAGAATAAAGAGGCATTATTTTTTCCTGGTACGTGCTCTTCATGTGTTTACTGTAGTATAAATATAAAAGGAATTAAAGTTATTGGGAAATTCTGCAAATTTTGAATGTATTTTTGGTGATTGTATTCTTGTTATTTGACTGTATTTTGTATGTGTGCATTCTAACATAGTTTGTGAAATTGTAATCACAAGTGGATGCTGTTGTTTTGGCAATAAAATCGAACTTGCAATGGGATTATTTGTCTTTATCTAAGTAGAAGTGCAGGTACATTCAAGTCAGCTGAAAATAAATACTGGAATTTCACAGATATGTAAGCAACTGTTTGCTAATTACACGTTTTGTCCAACTGCAACTCTTTACAACCAAGCTAAATTAAAGAAAGTGCAATACGGGGTAAAATAAACCTTTAAAACCATAACTTGTTCGTTAAAGAGTTCTATTTGAGTGGAACAGACCTTTAAGATTGTGTGTGTTGGACATGAAGTAGTGTTTTGTCTGGAATAAACCTTTAAATGCATGACTTGAAGCACTATTTGGGTAGAGTAAACCTTACATTAGTGATCATCCACTGCAGCAGGGGGCGCTGTTTGAAAACAAGCTTCCTAGAATCGCGGTACTACGAGTGCAGCCTCCGGTGTGGCATATTATTACAGTAATGTCCCAGTATTTGCCACTTTGTGATGGTTTAAACCTCATTTTTTTTCGTTGCGATGCAGCTAATTTATCGACACCCTCATTTCGACATGAGCAGGAACCCAAACAAGGTCGACATTTAAACCCTTTTCATGCACTTTGACATTAGATGACACGTTTTGTTTTTAATGTCTTTTATTCCCTGTTCTGACAAACTATCAGACGCAGTTGTTTTGGTTGTTATCTGCTGCAGGGCTGGTGTTATAGTTCCCTACCTACCTACTACCTGAGGTCCGAGATGATGGTCTTCATTGTGTCCCTGCAGGTTAAAGCAACATGCATGGGTTGTACATGGCTACCACAGAGAATCTTGCACAATCTTAGGGTTTGTTCCACACCTAGTTTTATTTAAAGTTGACTTACTTCTTCCTCTGCTTTCCCTTTTCTTGAAGATTTATTTGCAGTTGGCAAACAGCAAATTACTAACTAATATGACGTGTGGATGAGAACTTCCTGTACTGAAACCTTTACCTTTCAAAAACCAAGCAACAAAACCCCTCATATCCTCTTGAACGGTTTGGTTTGTAAGGTATTGGAATATAATTTGACAGTAGTCATCTCTAAAGTTGTTTCACTTAAACTCTGCGATGTCAGATGTTAGGTTTTCCCTCCTTCTTTCCCAGTATCCTGACACAGATGGAGAAGGGGGTGTGTCTTCTCAGTTCAAACTGACCAATCAGGTCAGACCTCCGGTTAAAGTTAACAGTAGGATTTTCTTAAACTTCTTCCAACGACGACGCCTCTGTTTATCGTCAGCCCTGAGCATCCAGATCATTCCTGCTTCCTTCTGTATTCACCTCAACTACTCTGAATTTCATCACATGTCTGCTGTCCAATCAGATCAGAGAACCCGCCTACTCATCGACCAATAAGAAAGCAGCCGTTGAGGCGTGTTTCCTCTTTAAGCTGCAGGATAAGATGGCTGCAGGTGAGGATTCAATGGCCTTTCAACAAGTTGTACGTTTTAGCCAAATAACTTGAAGGTGAAGAATTCTGTCTGGAGCCAATGAAACTGTTCATCTCTGAACTTTAAATACATTTTCCTGCACTGAGACTTGAGAAATGTAAAATTAAATTACCTTTTAACTCCCTAAAACAAAGAAGAAAGCATGCTCTCACTGTTTAAACACTGGGACTAGTAGTTAGAACCTCAGGCTAGGTGTGCAGACTGACTTTTACTGCTCTGTTATTGCTCTTTTTTAAGGTTACACTGTCTTTTCTCATGTTTTATTGTCTCTTTTTAGTTTTTAAATTGATGCACTGCAATGCTTTTACACTTTAATATTTTGTAAATTGTCTTGTAACTCCAGTTTTCATGGTTTATTGTTGTAAAATTAAACAAAAACCAAGTTAAAACAAGTCGCAATAAGAAAACAGGCTAAAACTGTGAACATAATAGGAATGATTAACTGTTGTTTGACAATGTTTGACTGTAAAATGACACAATTTTCACTGTGATGTGGTTTAAATCAGTTGAAAAATATCATTGTTTCATGTTTGGAAGAAAGTTATGTGTAATGTCATTTACAGATTTTTACCTGTTTTAGTAAATTCCAGAAAAGAGTCCAGTCTATAAATGTGTGCTTTGGAAATCTTTATCTATATAAATGGTCTTTTGTCCTTTGTTTTACTGTTTTAAGCCACTAAAAATGTCTTTCTCTCTTTTTTAAACAGATATTTGCTGTTATTTAGAAGAAAATGTGCGCATCCACGACTGACAAGGGTAAATGTTTTCTGATTTTTAGTTTTTTAAACTGACATTTTACAGATTTACCGTGTTTTTTTGGTACATTAAAGATGGTATCTACTTAATTTATGTTACCTCTAAAAAGGAAAACAGGCCAAAACTGTAAATGTCCACGTCAACAATCTGCAGGATGTAGATAAAAAATAAATCCCACCACAATAAAAGACTGATGTTTACAAAATAAGAGAAAAGAGAAACAGCCGTATGACACATGTGGAACAGTCCAGTTCCTTATTGATCACCAGGCAGACTGATTCCATGTTGTGTCGATGCAGTTTGAGTCGTGTTTAGTCCAGACTGAACAACAGCCGGATCGAACACTCAAACATCCTCACGGTGGATCTGGACTGTCAGATGGAGGCAGCAGTTATCGACAGGCTGGACTGAGTCGATGTTCTGCAGCAGGTTTACAGGTATGAAGCTCACTCAGGTGAAATGCACCTTTAGTTTTCCACTCAGAGGTGGTTGGTGTTGTCTTAGGATCTACACCCCCTGCTGGAGGAAAAGGGCAGCTGCAGCTCTGTGGCCTCTGAATTTAACATCATTTGAAAGAGCAACTCCAGTGAGTTAAAGTTTTAAGGTCTGTCTTCTACAGAACTGTAGCTCTGTTGGTTTCATGAAGCAGGTTTTCAGTCCCTGTGTTTCAAGATACAACCAAGATAAACAGGAAAGAGTTAAAACTGTGGTAAAACAGCAAATATTGAGCCGGATTTCTGTTTGCACTTCATCTGTCTGAACCCTTTGGCCAGAAAGTGAGACTGACTGCATTAATCTGCTGTTAGACTGAGCAGCTTCATCCAAGACCTGACGAACGGTTGTTGTTGATGAACTGGAGTCCGTGTTTTGTGGTGTTGAGCTTCACAGTTTCTAGACGTTCTCAAGGCCTCAGGCGACAGAACGTTTCATAATGTTCCTTTTAAAGTGATAATTAAAGGTGGAACATTAGAATTTACGCTAGAAAATTCTCAGTGTGAAGTTAAAGAAAGTTATCGGAGCACGGTGATCTTTCCAAGACGTTCTCGGGGTGCGGCATCTTAACTAAGGTGGAACGTTCTGCCTGCGATGTTCTCAGGATGTTTCGGGGTCGTAGAATCTATAGAAACGTTCCCACAATGTTCCATTATAACAAAGGAAGAACGTTGTCAGTGCAGCATCCAGTTTGGAGAAGGTTGGGGTCTAGTCATCTGACAATGTTCTGACCCAACATCTTCAGTTGTTCTACCTTTAAGAGAAACATTCTGGGAACTGAAAGAAAACTCCCCACTGCAAACTTTAGCAGAACGTTGCTGGAACAAAACATTTTCTTAATGTGTTTCCTCCATGTTCTGACTGAATGTCGACACAGGAACTGAGAAATAAGTGTTCTGAAGCAGTGAAGCTGATGTTGGTCAGATTCTGCTCAGGATTTTAGATCGAAGCGAATGTTTCCTGGAATATGTCTCAAACCTCCATCATGGCTCCTACGTTTTCTCCACTAGGTGGTGGTGTTGGTGCTCTCGGCTCCTGTTCAGCCTAATTTATTTAAAATCATTTACGCTGAAAGGACAGCTACCGTCACGTTGATTGATTTACAGTCAACAAACTGTCACTTACCTTCATCTTGTTGTTTCCTATCTCCGGTTCTCCTCTTCTTCTGATTCCTCGTGATAATTCAGGAGCCTTTTGTGAGTTATTTTTCCCCCAAATGTAAGAACAATGGTAAAAAAGCAGTTAATCAAATATAATGGGTTGTTATTTTACTTTGATTTCTATCGATGGCAGGCGAACACAGTAGGAGGCTCTAAACTCTCCAGGTATCCCATGTTCTGTCCATCAACAGCCTAGACTGTAACTGACTGCTGCATCCTGTAAAAACTGCAGCCACTTATTGTTATTGTAAGTGACGTTATTGTTTGTGTGTTTTTTGTCATGTTGAGTGTTTAATTATGATGATTTATTACAGTTTCTCGCCTAAAAATCTGCAGCAGTGACGGCATCATGCGTAGAGATGTTAACCAGACGGAGAGCTTGGCTTCTCCAACCGTCACGTTAACTAAAAGACAGAATGATGTTTGACTGTAACCTGCTTCAGTTTAAACACTGCAGGTCTAACTGTGGTCATTCACAGTACTTCGGGTGTGTTGTGTTGGTTTGCCTTGACTTGTTGTCGTGTTACGGGTCTTTAGGGGCGACCCTTTCCTCACCAGAGCCTGCATCTCTTCTCCAGGACTATCGAAGACGTTACATTTATGGAAACAAGTTTTTCCAAGGTGCATCTTTTACATATAAAGCTACGTCACTGATAGGAAGGTGGAACATGAGCATAACATATTTATATACATGTCACAGGAGAAACTGCAATTCAGGACAGTCCCCGACTCTTGAAGGATCTGGATCTGTCCGAGGATAATTGATGATTCTACTAGTACAGATTGCGATCGCAGTCTAAGACAAACTCAAATTTATTTTAATGATATGATGTTAAAGTAAAGGAAACACCAATATTCCTACAAACCATGACTTTATTCAGAGTTTACACATCCAGTATTTACAGTCTATTCTTACAGACTCCAACAGTATGCGGGTGGACCTTTGTAGAACATGGTAGTCCGGCTTTCTTGCATCTGCATCTGTTGGAAACACAACTTCCTTTGCAGGCACAAACAGAACATCCATGTGCAGCTCTGACTTGACATCCCGAGTTCTTTCGTGCCGCCTGGATAAGGGTTACTTCCTCAAGGTCCTGGACATCAGTGTTTTGAAGTGATGGGAAAACGGACATTTCGCATTTCCACAGGTTCATCACATTTGAAGATGATCTTCGACTCTCCTCCTGCTGAGGATGCTCTGTATGTGGGGTCCTGTCCTTCCTTGTGGACCGGACCAACACAGATCCATGACTCCTACCCTGCAAAGTTCTGGACAGGACACCACATACAGGGTAGGATGGCAAGCCAGTGCTGCACAAGGACAGACTGCGATCACATCTATACTAGTAGAATAGTCGATTATCCTAGGACGGATCTGGATCAGGATAATCAGCGATTGTCCTGAATCACTATTTCTACTGTGACATATACATTGAACTAAACTCTAAAGGTTTGTGAGCTGAGCTTCCGTCCAGCTCTGTTTTTCTTTTGTTCCAGAAACATTCCAAGAAGGTTCTGCAGAGTTCTACTGGTGATTTCAGCTGGAAGTCTTGTTGTGGTTCACAGAATGTCGTTCTTAAAGGTGCGACAGCGAAAGATATCTGAGGACTGAGTCCTACACTGGGAATGTTGCTCTTTGGTTATCATGGAACATTGTGGGAACGTCTTATGAGGAACGTCTTGTCATCTGAGATCTCAGGAGCATCTTCAAAATGTTTTTTCCTTGTTGAACGGTTCTCATAAGAAGGACCTTCTGTAGTTTGTCTCTCAAAATCAGAGCAATGTGTTCCACCTCAAATATGTCGCATAACAGGAACGTTCTAAAATGTTCTATAGGAAAGCCTGAAGCCTTGCTAACGTCTAGGGAACCTTGAATCTTGGTTTGAGAACATTATTTCATCATTGTGGAGCATTAGAAGAGTGTTTCTCCAAGAACGTTGTATAACGTTGAAAGAACGCTCCACCTCTGACATCAGATTACAGGACCGTTATAAAACGTTCTGTATGAGGAAGAATCTCTCATCGGAGTTCTCGAGAACACCTGGAAAACACTTTTTGAATGTCTGTTTAAGAACGTTCTACCTTTGTCTTCATGGAAAACCGTCAGAATGCTTGACAAAAGATCAATAACGTCTCCAGAACATCCTGAGAACGTTGCAGTCGGGATGGTCCACCTTTATTATATCACATTACAGGAATGTTTTTTTAAGGAACGTTTGTCATCTGACGCCTCTGTAACATCTTTAAAATGTTATTTGAATGTTGGTTTGAGAACCTCCTTCCTTTGTCTTCATTGTGGAAACATCTTAAAGAACGTTCTATAATGTGTTCTGTCAACGAAAAGGCAAAACGTTCCACCTTAAATATGTCAGATTTCTGTTCTAAAGCGTTCTGTCGTCTGAAGCATTTAAATGCTGGTTTTAAAACGTTCTACCTTTGTTATCATGGAACATTGTAGGAGCGTTTTATAGATTCTACGTGTTCCCTCAACAACGTCCTGAGAACACTGCAGCCACAATGTTCCACCTTTTATGAAGTTACAGGAAACCTTTTATAAAAGTCATCTGAGGCCTTGAACATTTTCTAAACGTTGCTTTCAGAACGTTCCTCCTTTGTCATCACAGAACCTCATCTGTGATCCTGACAGCTGTTGACTTTAAACTATTATATTAACTTTACAGAAACATTATGAGGAATGAAAACATCCTCCAGATGTTCTTTGAACATCGGATTAAACCATCCTGTATAAAACCCTGTAGAACCTGTTGGTGACGTAACAGATGGGTGGGGTAACTCTCCCTGCCAGGTGCGATGCTTCATCTGTTCCGCCACTTCATAATCATGGAAACACAAGTCCACCTGCGGACCTTTCTCCTCTTGTCAGCTTTGATTTCCTGCTGCGGTGAGTCAACTCAGCTCGGTCTAGATATAGATAGATAGGAGTTGTTTTGGATTGGTAAGCTGGCGTTTGATCGATAATTAGTATTACTAAATATTAAAACTACGTCCGGAGAAATGCCTCCACCCGCCTCGTTCCTTCGGAGGATCTCAGGAGCGCAGTTCCTCGAGTTCAATCAATCAATCAATCAAATCAATCAGAGGACATGGAGACGGCACAGGGCAGTGTTTATCTGCATGTTTAATACTGATTCTACGATCGTAGGATATAGATCAGTAGAAGTGAAAGTAAACTTGGGTGTAGTGTTTTTTTTTTCTCAGGTGTTGCACAATGATCACGAGATAGTTGAATTTCAGGAAGTGCATTCTTTGATGTCTAAAGATGCCAGTTAACATGTTTTACGCACTGCAATTTAAAGACTGTCTAAATACTCATCGTCTGTCATCCGTGGATTCTCAGACCTGTTATCAGTCAAACACTCCACATACATTATTTTAACTGACATGTTGATAATGAATCTGATCATATTGCTAATGATTTCATGAATCTTTTAAATAGCCTGGATTTTAAACAGCCTCCTCACAACAGAGGACACACCCTGGACTTGGTCACATCCTATGGCCTGTCCACTGGTGTGTCCTCTGTTGTTGACCTGGCTGTGTCTGACCACGACTGTGTGTCTGTTAACATCAGTTTTAACCAACGGGAGGAGAACAGTGAGGAAACTTACCTCTGAAGTGGCTGCAGATTTTACAGAGCACTCCTGCTGACATTTTACCTGCTTCTTGTGATTTCCTTGTAAATAATTTTAACAGTATACTGATGTCAAGCCTCGACTCAGCGGCTCCACTTGTAACAAAAATGATTAAAAACCAAACCTTTGCCTCCGTGGAGAAACAAGGAAACTAAAAGGCTGAAAAGACAATGCAGGAGTGGTGGAAAAGTAAACTAACTATTCATAACGACATCCTCCATGAGCAACTCAAACTTTACAACAAGGCAGTCAAACAATCAAGAACCTTAATTAATCTCAAAACTTATTTCTGACAATAAAAACAACCCCAGAGTTAATTTTTCCACCACTGACCTTCTAATTAATGCAGATTTTAATAAGTCCTCCGGGATTTTAACGGACGCTCAATGTGAGGACTTTGCAGACCACTTCAGAGGTAAAATCAATGCTATAAGTTGCCTTTTATCACAACAACAGGTTGTTTTTAACACACCTGAACCTTTGCTTTTACCTGAGGAGACACTGGACAGTTTTGTCCTTGTTGAGTTTTCTCCCAAGTTAACCCCACAACCTGCCTTTTAGACCCAATTCCCACACTGTTTTTTAAAACGTTTTATGGGTTCTTTGAGTTTGAGCTCCTTAACATCATGAATTGCTCTCTTCAGACGG
This sequence comes from Dascyllus trimaculatus, assembly GCA_024666655.1. Lineage (NCBI taxonomy): Eukaryota > Metazoa > Chordata > Actinopteri > Pomacentridae > Dascyllus > Dascyllus trimaculatus. The sequence goes on along the minus strand of CM045467.1, from coordinate 2,518,425 downwards.
GTGTCTTCCTTTAAAACGGCGGTGGTGAGGCCCCTTCTGAAGAAGAGTAATTTAGACCCGAACACTCTTGATAACTACCGACCAGTATCCAACTTACCATTTATAAAACAACATTTTAGAAAAACTGTTTTTTATCCAATTAAATGACTTTTTAAATAGAATAAATATTTTAGAGAAATATCAGTCTGGTTTTAGGATGAACCACAGCACGGAGACAGCCCTAGTAAAGACTGTTAATGACATCAGGTGTAATATGGACGCTCAGAAACTTTCCGTCCTGGTGCGGGTGTTTTTTGCTTTTTCTTTTATTATGAAGCTGTTTTATTCCTACATGTAAAGCACTTTGCGTTACACGTTGTATGAAAAGTGCTCTACAAATCAAATTTGATTGGATCTGACTGGAGTGACGGTATTTGATCTGTGACATCACAACTGCACTGAGAACGTTCCTCCTTTGTTGTCATGGAACATTGTGGGAACGTTTTTGCCGTCGGTGGTCTTGATAAAATCTTGTGTTATGTTTATTTGAATGTTGCGCTGAAAACATCCTTTCTGTGTTCTGGGGTTGTCTCACAGAAGAACGTTCTATAATGTGTTCCGTCAACGAAAAGGCAAAGTCTTTCAGTACATCACATTACAGGAGCGTTACGAAGCGTTCTGTATATGAAACATTCTGCCACCTGAGGCCTCGATAACATCTGGAGAACATCTTTTGAATGTTGATTTGAGAACCTTCTTCGTTTGTTGTCATGGAACATTGTAGGAACCTTTTATAGATTCTTTGTTCCCTCAACAACGTCCACAAAACATCCTGAGAACATTGCAGCCAGAAGTTCCACCTTTATTATATCACAGTACAGGAACGTCCTGCAAAGAACATTTGGTCGTCTGAGGTGTAGATAACATCTTGAAAATGTTCCTTGAATGTTGTATTGAGAACATCCTTCCTTTGCTATCAGTGTGGAAACATCTTATAGAACGTTCTATGATGTGTTCCATCAACAAAAAGGCAAAACGTTCTGCTTTCAATGTATCTCATTAAAGGAGCGTTACGAAGTGTTCTGTATATGAAACCTTCTGTCATCTGAGGCCTCGATAACATCTGGAGAACATCTTTTGAATGTTGATTTGTTCTTCTTTGTTGTCATGGAACATTGTGAGAATGTTCATAGGAGAACGTTCTATGTGTTTCCTCAGCATCACCCCTAAAACACCCGTTGACGTGGCTGAGACCTTCTTCTCTGAGCTGTATGTTAATGTCAGCTGTGGTTCTGTTTCATTACAGGACAACTGGATGGAAACTCTGACTGTCCTGTTTATGCAGATCAGTTTGAGGAGAATAAGAAGCCACTAAAAGCAATGATTGGTGGTTCTGTTGTTCTACCATGTTTCCCAAAGTTCAACATCAATGTGGCTGATGATATTCTGGAGTGGAGTAAAGATGACAAACAGATCTACACGATGAAAGAGAAATCCTCACACTATGAGATCAACGACCGTAGATTCAGTGCCTCCATTCAAGAACTGGAAAAAGGAAACGCTTCACTCTACTTCTCTGATGTGAAGCAGTCTGATGAAGGGCGGTACTGTTGTTGTGTTCGACGGATTAGACAATATTTAAAATGCACCAATGTGACCCTTGGTAAGACCTTTAAACACCACATAAGTGACTCCACCCTCTGTCATGATGTAAGTCTGCAGTTTGAACTATGTTGAAGATCTTCTGTAGTCTGGAAGCACTGAGGAGGTTTAGACCCAAACTGGCTTTAAAACAATCCAACAGTAGAACCTGACGTGAACCTTTTTGATGTTTCCTCTTGCAGATATGAAGGAAGAAGTTGAAGGAACCAGCACAGGTCAGATAAGAATGAAGTGAATGGAGATGTTGGACCTTCAGTTGTTGACCACGTTTCTGTGTGTGGACTGTGAATGTGTTCAGTGTGGTTGGACATGAACATGAAATGTTGTTTCTGGTGTTTGTAAGTAAACCTGATGGTTTGTTGTCTCAACGTTAATAGAACGCCCAGGTAACCTACGGATTCATCCAACTAAAGCTCCGACCAAACCACCAGGAGGAGGTAAGTAACATCAGAACACTGAGCTCTTAGTTGTACCAGAAACAAGGATTGTTCACAGCTGCATGCTGGGATGCATCATTTGTAGTTTCAACATCGACCTCAGACTGCAAATATTTTATTTCTTTTTTCTTGGTTTCCAAAATGTTCTTCTTAAAGGTAGAACAACTGAAGACGTTCTAAGAATGTTTGGTGATGATGTTGTTAGACCGTTATCCCCAAACCTTCTCTCGACCGATAATGTTCTTCTTTTATTATCATGTAACATCTTGGGAACATTTGATAGGTTCTGTAACTTGTTTCCTCAGAGGAAAAAGTTCCACCTTGAATATCTCACATCACAGGAATGTTAGAAAATGTTCTGTAAAAAATGTCATCAGAGACCTTGATAACATCTGGAAAACATGAGTTATTATGTAACACTGGAAGATGGAACATCACATCCAGAGGACTGTCATGTTGTTTTCTCCTGTTATAGTAAAGTTCTAGCTGCAGATCACATTTTATCTCTTGTTTTAAACACAGAATGGTCACTGCTGTCATTCTAAAGCTGCACATGGATGAAGACGGCCTCAGCTCAGTATCTCATTTGTTCTTCCAGGGACCGAAGGTTGGAAAATAGGTGTTGGTGTTGGTGTTTCTCTCTGCCTTGTCTTCTTTGCTGGGGCTGCAGGACTTGGCTATTTCTTTCTATGTTATCCGAAAAAGAGTCAGTCAGCAGGTAAGGCTCTTACTTCCGCTTCCAAACATCTTTCAGTTCAATAAAAAGTTTGATACGTCCATGTTGTTAGTCTCCCGACTATACCCTGGAACAGGGTAACTGGTCCAGGTCTCCTTTTTTAGGGTGAGGTTCTAACTGCCTGTAGAACTGAGGCCTAATAGGCTTCAGTAGAAAAACTTAAGCTGGAGTCGAGGAAACTCGCCTAGCTTCTAACTGCCTCCATCCAAACCCCTTTACCCCTGCACTTAATTACTTATCTTTTTACTACCATGAGAAATCCATGAAGCTTTAAATAATTAATTCAACAATCCATACCGTATCTCTTTAAATGCATGATCAGTGCTTACTGCATAATAATAGCTTGGGCGAAGCAGCAGCGTCTTGACTAAACATACAAAATACATTTAAAAATTTCATCAGGTTTAACTAATTTGGTGACTATGACAGAGCTGAGCTCTTCGACTTAAATCTCCTCATAGTGTGTTTTAGAATGGAGAGGGCAGACAGGTGAACTGATTCTGGTAGAATCTCTTGAAGGAAGTGAAGAACTCCTTATAAAGTCCCAGTAATCCAGTAAGAATTCTCCAGAAAACAGATGTGAAGAGGCGTTGACTCAGCTCCTCAGACTGGTAGAGTCTATCAGCTCCCACTTCCAGGGATTTGGTGCTCCATTCCATGGAACTGGTGTTTTTGCCCATCCAGTTTTTCACCAACCCAGTGGTGCGCTCCACCACCCCATTTGCTTGAGGTGTATATGGTAGTGAGTAAATTCTCACCACCCTGTGTTGTTGGCACCATAAATCCACTTTAGCATTTCGAAAATTAGTTCTGTTATCAGTTCTAAGCTCCGTAGGAACTCCCGAGTTGCTACAGACTTGATCCAGCATGCTAACAGCACTGTTGCCATGAGTCTTCCTCACTGGTTTGATGACCACATAACCTGACATGGAGTCCAATAGACCCAAAGGTATTCCTCACCTTTTTTCCCCGTTATTCCCAGCGGGCCTGCTACATCCGTCCATACAGATTCCAAGGGAACAGTGCTTTTAATGCTGAGGCCTTCTACTCTCTGTCCTCTGCACCCTGCGTTGTACCGATCACATACTTCAGAGGCTTTTAGGACATGGAGTATACAGCGCTCCTGAATCCAAAACTCCTGACTGGATGTGAACTTATTAGTCTGAAAGGCAACTTCCTGTCAGCTCTGAGCCACTTGTAGCATTAAACTATTAGTAAAACCGTGATTTTACTTTCAACCCAGTAACAATGTGATGGAACTCTTCCAGCTGGGACACCATTGGAGTGGTGTCACCATCATGTCTTCAGTGACTGTCCTCATGTCTTCATGTTTCCTCATAAAGTTCCTCTGACTGGCACCAAACTACATCTTTAAAGCTCCTGTTGGTGCCAATCACAGGAAACAGAATCAGCCTCATGGGGTGAAAAATAAAGGTTTAATGGATGGTGGATAAAAACAAAGACACTGTAACCACATTTACACCATCATATAACTGGTCTGTATCATTCTATCAAAGCAGGGTTGGACCAGTGGAGACCACATGTACATATCAATGGAGCTGCCAAATGTCAGGACTCCAGCTGCTTTATTTCTCTAGTTATGTCTCCTCAAACGTTGATCCACAGACTGGTGTGAAGGAAACAAAGCATAAATCAACATGATCCCACCTTCTCTAAGAATGTTTAGCTCCAGAAGTTCGAAAGAAAAATGGTGAATTGAGGTGTAAAGACCCCCTAATAGAAACATCTGTTCTGGTTTGTTGTGAATCTGATGTGTGAATACGACGCTGGTTTGATCCAGGATCAGAACTTTTGCTGGATCCAGATGAATTAAGTTCAGTGAGATGCTTCTTCTTGTTGTCATGAAGTCAGAACAGCCACAGAGATTTAAGAGTTTACTATGTAAATGTTCACACCTGCTTTGTGTTGTGTTGGTACAGATGTAAGAGAACGCAAGGATCCGACTGCTCAAGACGAACATGAGAGAATCGGACTGAAGACAGCAGAAAACAGAGAGCAGGTTCACCAACGACACCCTGTTCAGCATGTTGATTAAGGCGAAACATGGCAGCTGAGCATCTCTCTGGTTCTGTTGTACAGATCAAATGACTTGATACCTTCTAGAAAAAGGTGACACACGTGTGATTTCTGTTTTTAATGATACATGAACTGTGATGTCTCTAGAACTTCAGTTCCTGTTAAAACCGACCCTCCAGAACCATTAATTAGCTTTAATGTATCTTTTATATGATCTGAGTCCCTCAGTGGTTTGAATGGTTCCAGACCTCCAGTGGACCAGAGGTTTAAAACTCATTTATTACCCAGACGCCTGTAAAACATCATGTCTGAATATATCATCAGGAAACATGCAGGACTGAGTATTTTAACTCCAGATTCACTTTCTGAAGACATTTTTACATGTTATTGTAAGTTAATGTCTATAATTTTACATTTTTGGTGTAATTTTACCTGAAATGAATGTAAAAGTCTTCATTTTATTTCCTGCAGTGCATTCTCTCTGTATAAATGTAGATACATCAGATTAATATAAGTGCTGTGTGTGTGAGGATTGTCTTCTTCTATCCAGTCCTGTGTGAGCTGTTCAGGATCATTGCTGTCAGTCTACTTCTGTCCATGTCAGTGCAGCTCATGTCTGTTCATGTCACTGATGTTTCCAACAGTCCAGCTGTGTGATGAGCTGAGTGCTGCCATATTCTCTCTGGACTGATGGGGTCTGATCATTTATTCACTGTGTTTTCTGATCAGATGATGTTTATTGTTTGTTCACTTCTTATGTTGCTTCTGAGCCTTTGTCTGGTAAAAAACAGGAAACGTCCAGTTTGAGTTGATAGAAGGAAACAAACCAAACGTCTTTGGTCCACATCTGGTTTCCTTCATGAGACTCTGAGATGTTGTGGTGACTGATTAATGTGAAGGATAAAAACCATGAGATTCACTTTAAGATGGGATGTTTTAAATGTGGTTCAGGGGACGACATGTTGGATAAAACCATGAATGAATAAAGGAATGAAGAGTGAACTGAGTGTTGAAGTGACTAAAACAACCAAATGGTGACATCTAGTGTCGACTCTGGGCTTTGCTTTGGAAAGACTTGAGTCAGAAGAACAGAACAACTTGAACATTGAAATGTTGTTTATTTAATCCGTTAATTACCAATATTTATCTCATGATTCTTTTTAACATCAGTAAAATAGATCAAAAATCAAACAGGAGAAATGACAGATCTAAGAAAACTAAAGGGAAATACATCTACAGCTCTGGGTTCAGAGGACAAACATCAACAGCAAGAGTCTTCATCTGATATGATGGCAGGAAAATGCTTCATGTTGTGTTGTTTTAGGTCATTTTTAAGATTAAAATGTGATGAGATTGTATTTATATTCCAATCTCTTGACGTTCTAATGTCAGACTCATTAATGTAGATGACAAACACCAGACATCTGGCTCTAAGACCTTCTTTAATTTAAGGGTTGCCTTCTAAATCGGCCTTGTTCAACCCGACTCTGCTGATCTGGGTCAAAATACAGAACAACAGACTCTAATGGTTCAATCAAATCTGCTGCAGCGTCGGTCCAGAATGAAGCTTTTCATCTGTGACTGTAGATGTTTAGGAAGCAGCCTCACATAGAGAACATGGGTGGTCCAGTCAATGAAATGACTGTGTTGAAGAGACCAGAAGCTTTATTGTCATTTTACAGAGAGATAGAACTCAACTTTGGTTGGCAGCAGTCCCTTACAGCAGCGACACGTGCAAAAATACATTAAAACAGTGCATATAAACAAATGTGTCCATTTACTCTGCTCAGCCACATTCACACACATAAAACATACATCAATAAATCAATACGTTAAATCCAACAGAATAAAGTGCTTGTGCAGTCTTTACTCATCAGTCTGTGCTACTGGGAGTTCAGACTGTTGCTGAGGAGGTTTCCTGACCAGCGTTTCCATCCACAACACCAACAAAGATCCATGCAGGTTACCAGTGTTACCATCCACAACACCATGTGCTGGACCTGCTGCTCCTTCTACTCCACCCACCCGACCACGTCTCCATCAAGTCTCTGGTCCAACTGACTGAAACGGTGTCCAGATTAAAGATGACCTCCAGCTCCAAATCTGCTCCACTGAAATGAGGAATTCATCATGGTGAAGCCTCCACCTTTACACCCTGTGAGGACCACAGTTAACAGTCACTGAGTCCAGCTGGTCCTGGAGGAGGTGTTGGTTGGAATCCTGGAACTGAGCAGGAAGATTCACTTGTCCACGTTCTGTTGGACAAAACCTCTGAACTGGACTTTGAAGGGAGGAGTCTCACTCTGCAGAGACAATTCAAAGATCAGTATCTCTGAGTTCCACAGATTAAATGAAATGACAACACAGAGTCTGTTAAAACATTCATATTTACAGCTCTGAGCTTTAAAGAAAGTCATGGTTCTGTCTGAAAGACTTACTGCTTGTTTCTGACATGTTTGAACAGAAGTGTCCCTCCTCCACCCAGGACCAGGAGGATGAAGACCACCACAGCAGCAATCAGTCCTCTTCTACCTGACAACAGAAACCCCACAGAGGACACAGTTGATGCAACAAGATCCAGCGTCCAAGATTTACTAAAGGTCTGAAACTAAACCTGCTGCTCAGAAATATACAGACAGAAACTTGAAGCATCAGTTTAGATGTGGAAAGTTGAGTCAGCTGGTCAGGATGGTCCAGAGTCAACCAGGAACCAGCAGAAAGCAGGTCTGGATGAACCAGAAGCCGCTGGAACACAGCTGTCAGAGTCCACAGGGTTGGACATCAACATGAGCTGAGAGGCTCCATGAAGAAGGAAGTTCTTCCTCTAGAAGCAGAACCTTAAAGCTCCACTGATCACATGGACAAAGAAAAGGCCTTCTGGAGGAAAGTTCTGAGGTCAGATGGAACAAAGACTGAGGAGAGAAGGTGAGGCCTTCAACCCCAACAACACCAGACCTACTATCCAGCATGGAGGTGGCAGCATCATGCTCTGTGGAACTGGAGCTTCACACAAAGTCAATGGAACAATGAAGGAGGAGGATCAGAACCTAAAACCATCATCAGAAGGTTGATCTGGGACACAGCTGGATGTTCCAACCAGACAATGAGCCCAAACACATCAAAGTGGTAAATAAATGGTTCCATCAGGCTGGAATGAAGGTTCTAGACTGGTCCCCCCAAAGTCCTGACTTAGACCATCAAGAACCTGAAGAAACCAGTCTGAGTCATGGAGACAACACATTTAGTTGGACTGAACCAGTTGTGTCCAGAGGAGTCAAAGAGAAACCAGAAGAACCTGGTTGAGGTGAAACAACCCAGGCTCATTGAACCAGGTATCTGTTTGTTTATTATTGAGCCAACAGGTTTTGGAGTCAGTGGAAACTCAACAGACATGATAGAAATAATATTCACCTGTAGCTTCTGTCTCGTCCTTCAACACCAGTGTTGTTGGTTGACTTGTGGGTTCCTGTGTGGTCATCCTGGTTTCTGAACAACAGAATATTACAGGGAGACAAAGAGACAATCAGAGGACAGAACGTCACTGACAGAGTCGCTGAGTCATGACTGAACGTTTAGGGATGGAAAACAAACGTCTCTGAAAGGAAGAGGTGAAACTGACACTGATGGAAAACCACTTCAAGTGTTTCATTCATGGTCACTCTAAGCTGGACTTCTCCTTGTCATGAGAGGAAACACTGACTGGTCCTGGTGTGAAACATATCTTAGCATAAAGGCCACTGATGGCAGAGAAACTCACCAACATTCAGCCTGATATCTGTTCCCCTGTAAGGGCTCTTTAACTCAGGGAGGAAACATCTGTACCACCCTCCATCGCTGAGCTTCAGGTCCATGATCTTCAGAGATACGTTGCAGTGTCTCAGCTCCTCTCTGAACAGTGTCGTCCTCCCAGCATACATCGGCATCTTCATGTCCTCCTCATCCCGGTTGTCATGGTAACGGTGGACATACCTGTCCAGGCTCCGTGGATCTCCAGGGTCAGGTGGGAGGTCGAGTCTCCACCACTCTACTGACAGCTGATCCTCCTCCACTGGAGGCTCCACATGACACGGTAGGATGACATCATCGCCCTGAGTGGCCACGATTGGCTGAGAGGAGCCAATCACCTGAGGATAACCTGAGACCAACAGGAAACAAACCAGTCTTTAACAAAGCTGCTTCATGTCCAACGTTCACACAAACCTCCAGCCAGAGTCCTGAAGAAACTCCCAGTGACTCTGCAGCGACCTGACGTGTTGACCTAAAGTGTTTCTATGACAACAGGCGACACGTCCTCCTCCAGCGTTCAGTCTGAGCCTCATCATCCTGCTTTGAGCTGCTTCACATCAGCTGTCTCTCATTCATTATTCTGTGCTGTAGTCAGAACTCTGTCAGATGTGTAGCTGTGTTTACATTCATGACATTAATACTGGATCATTGTAAATAAACTGTCCAGTTGTTCCACAGTCTGCAGTCACCTTTGTTTTACACTGACTTCATATTTCCAACCAGAAATCACTCATTAAACTGTTCATATTAAAAAACATCCACTCACCCTGAATGAAGGTAAAGCTGATGATTAGAATGGAGACTGGAAAGGTGTCAGTCAGCTGGGACCTCTTCATGATGGACGAACCAGACCTGGAGGGGCCCACCTGTCGTCAGCACCTGCAACAGAAGAAGGACTGAAGTTCTGTACATGATGCTGGACTGTTGGACAGCTCTCCTAGCCTGGCTGTACCTGGTCCTGGTTAGTTCCCCTCTCTCAGTTTATAGACTGTTGATCAAGGTCAAGTTCTGTTTTGTGTTTCTGTGGATATTAGTGTGTAATTTCCTTAATGTCCAGCAGGGGACACCATCTCCCTGTTAGTCCACATTCCCATGCTCGAATGTCTGTGGATGTTCTCCAGTAGTAGGAGGGCAGCTGTGGCTCAGGTGGTAGAGTAGGTTTTCCTCTAAGCACAAAGTGTCTGTGGACAAGACGCTGAACCCCAAGTTGCTTCCAATTGCAGCCAAGAGCATAGCAGCTCTGTCACCACTGGTGTGTGAATGTGGAACACAGTGGAAAGCGCCTTGAGTACTAGGAAGGTTTTAAAAAGCGCTATTTAAGCACCGACCCTCTACCATTTAGTTGAATACAATCAACTGTCAAATCAAATTAACTCAGCTTGATTCAAAAACATTCAGACTATATTTATATATCATCTGAATGTTTTATATATATATATATATATATATAGAATATATTTACTGTCACTAACATTTAAGTATACAGATAAATAATACTGTAGACATGCATAATGTTCTTCTCTCATTAACTATGTACACTTCAGATCAGTAGATATTTCAAATACTAAATCATTTCTACACATTCATGTCTCTGCTGTTTAAATTAGTCACCTTTTGAATGCAGTCTGGTCTATTGGGCAGTTTGAGTCACAATAACTTGGTTTCATCTCAACAAACGCATTAAAAACTTGCTTTAAACATTACATGCAGCTTAGACCGCTTCATGGATCGACTACCTCTGATGTACGTTTACAATCAGCTCCACAGACCCGCTGAACAGCTCGAAGGAAATGAGACCCTTTCCAGAGCGGAACTCTCCTGAGAATTATCGCGTTTTAAGACGTTTTCTGTCTAAAAGTACATTCCTCCTCAGTTCACAGCACTTCAAATGTGCTGTGAACGACACACGCTGTTCCAGCGTGTGTCGTCAGACACCTAAGTCGGACGTCAGACACAGAAGCACCAATGGCGCTGTACGCTCGTTGTTCGCTCGTTCGCTCGTTCACGAGCTGTTCTGAAGTCCGTGCACAGGAGCCGCACATACGAGCAGGAAGCAGTGAAGCACCAGTGACATCAAGTGCCAAGTGCTGTCCAGCGCTGCACCCTCAGCTCTGCTCCTGTTCGGTCCTGGTCGCGTCTCTACAGGTGAGCTCACATCAACTTCTGCCACTGTTTTCTTTAATTTAATGTACATTTGTGAAAACCAAAGAACATCAGCCCTTGTTCTTTGCCGTGTTTCATTTGAAGTGCTGTGAACTGAGGAGGAATGTACTTTTAGACAGAAAACGTCTTAAAACGCGATAATTCTCAGGAGAGTTCCGCTCTGGAAAGGGTATGGAGCGAATTTTGTTTCTTTATTATGCAACCAAAAAGAATGGATTTGAGAACAAAAAAAAAATTGTAAATGAGAAATAATGGATTTGAAAACAAAAAAATAATTTGCAAATAAAGTTACATTTACGTTTCTTGTTTTTGCGTTTGCGTTTCGTGTTTTTGCATTTACGTTTCTCGGTTTTTGCATTTACGGTTCTCGGCTTTTGCGTTTGCGTTTCTTGTTTTGCGTTTGCGTTTCTACATGAGTCTCAGGGGCGGACCGCCTCTGAAAGATGCAAGAAGCCTCCTGATTGGTCACTCCCACTCGACTAGACGGTATGACAACTTCCGCATCCACAGGCGCGAGAGGAGACACGGTGTTGTGCCGAGTTATGCCTGCCCGCCGAGATCTGCAGATCTGCTGTGTCCCAATTCAGGGGCTGCATCCTTCAAAGGACCCAGCCTACCCGTCCTTCGAAGGCTGGGTCCTTCTAAGGACGGGTAGGCTGCATTAGAAGGCTGCATGAGCGTTTGTTAAATGAGACGGTCTAGCCTACGATGAACTTCCTGCTTGCGTCATGACGTCTCGTAGCGCCGCTCCTTGTTGCCTAGCAACCCTGACAAACAAATTTTCATCTCGACGATCAGGATAAGACGACGGTGTAATTTTACCCATTTTTTGACTGGATTTGATCCCGAAACTGTAATTTTTGTTTTTAATATGTTTTATATACTTGAAGTCTTGAGGGTCTTGTTCTGTCCGGTGGTTCGGGACTAAACTGTCTGAGAAACAAGAAGCTGGTTTAAATCTGTTGACATCCACTGATATGAACTTTAAATATTATAAACCTCCACAGTCTCTGGGCTGAATGTTTCTGATGAGGATCATAAATACCTGCTGTCTGAACAGAAACCAGATATAATGTATGTTAAACATGTGATCAGATAACTTGGTGGAGTTAAACTAAGAACAGTGAGGTGCAGCCCCTGAATTGGGACACAGCCTGTGTCTCAATTCAGGGGCTGTATCCTTCTAGGCTGCATTTTTCGGCTGCATACGTCACAGCGGTGCGACTAAGGCTGTCCCATTTCATTAAAACCTCAAGACTCCTTCAAATGAGACCGACGAATGCGTCCTTCTTTTCCACGGATTTGAAGGATGCACCGATGTATCCTTCGTAGCCCCAAATATCCCAAGATCCATTGCGCACCGCTGACAGTTCAATCAACAGCTGGAGTTTTAACTGCTGACGGCTGAAGGAGAAGATGGATCCATCAGCGGCGGAGGATTGTAGCTTTTAATATTAGTGTTGTGTTACAGCTCACTCTGATAGCTACGATACAAATGTTGACAACGTTAAAGTTTGTTCTAAAAAAACGATTGAATAACGTTATTGATGTGAGCCGCTGCAGTTTAAAACGTTTACTGTCCAGTTGTTCAGCTTCAGTTTTAAGTTATATTTTACTGAGACTGTGGCGAAATTCTTTCTGACCGCGGCCACCACAAAAATGACTTATTCAATCATAAATATTCATATATTTAATCCTTATTTAAGTTATTATATGGTGGAGAAGTAAAATGGACGTAAATCCTGCTGGAGCTTCTATTGGTGGTGATTCTCTGTAGACCAGTGAAAACATGACTCTCCTCACTGTTCTTAGTTTAGCTCCACCAAGTTATCTGATCACATGTTTAACATACATTATATCTGGTTTCTGTTCAGACAGCAGGTATTTATGATCCTCATCAGAAACATTCAGCCCAGAGACTGTGGAGGTTTATAATATCTGAAGTTCATATCAGTGGATGTCAACAGATTTAAACCAGCTTCTTGTTTCTCAGACAGTTTAGTCCCGAACCACCGGACAGAACAAGACCCTCAAGTCTTCAAGTATATAAAACATATTAAAAACAAAAATTACAGTTTCGGGATCAAATCCAGTCAAAAAATGGGTAAAATTACACCGTCGTCTTATCCTGATCGTCGGGATGAAAATTTGTTTGTCAGGGTTGCTAGGCAACAAGGAGCGGCGCTACGAGACGTCATGACGCAAGCAGGAAGTTCATCGTAGGCTAGACCGTCTCATTTAACAAACGCTCATGCAGCCTTCTAATGCAGCCTACCCGTCCTTAGAAGGACCCAGCCTTCGAAGGACGGGTAGGCTGGGTCCTTTGAAGGATGCAGCCCCTGAATTGGGACACAGCAGATCTGCAGATCTCGGCGGGCAGGCATAACTCGGCACAACACCGTGTCTCCTCTCGCGCCTGTGGATGCGGAAGTTGTCATACCGTCTAGTCGAGTGGGAGTGACCAATCAGGAGGCTTCTTGCATCTTTCAGAGGAGGTCCCGCCCCTGAGACTCATGTAGAAACGCAAACGCAAAACAAGAAACGCAAACGCAAAAGCCGAGAACCGTAAATGCAAAAACCGAGAAACGTAAATGCAAAAACACGAAACGCAAACGCAAAAACAAGAAACGTAAATGTAACTTTATTTGCAAATTATTTTTTTGTTTTCAAATCCATTATTTCTCATTTACAATTTTTTTTTTGTTCTCAAATCCATTCTTTTTGGTTGCATAATAAAGAAACAAAATTCGCTCCATAGAAAGGGTCTCCTTTCCTTCGAGCTGTTCAGCGGGTCTGTGGAGCTGATTGTAAACGTACATCAGAGGTAGTCGATTCATGAAGCGGTCTAAGCTGCATGTAATGTTTAAAGCAAGTTTTTAATGCGTTTGTTGAGGTGAAACTAAGTTATTGTGACTCAAACTGCCCAGTGGACCAGGCCAGGTTTACTCAACAGAGAAGCCAGCATGACTGAACAGGAATGTGGACTAACAGGGAGATGGTGTCCCCTGCTGGACATTAAGGAAATTACACACTAATATCCACAGAAACACAAAACAGAACTTGACCTTGATCAACAGTCTATAAACTGAGAGAGATGAACTAACCAGGACCAGGTACAGCCAGGCTAGGAGAGCTGTCCAACAGTCCAGCATTAAGTACAGAACATCAGTCCTTCTTCTGTTGCAGGTGCTGACGACAGGTGGGCCCCTCCAGGTCTGGTTCGTCCATCATGAAGAGGTCCCAGCTGACTGACACCTTTCCAGTCTCCATTCTAATCATCAGCTTTACCTTCATTCAGGGTGAGTGGATGTTTTTTAATATGAACAGTTTAATGAGTAATTTCTGGTTGGAAATAAGAAGTCAGTGTAAAACAAAGGTGACTGCAGACTGTGGAACAACTGGACAGTTTATTTACAATGATCCAGTATTAATGTCATGAATGTAAACACAGCTACACATCTGACAGAGTTCTGACTACAGCACAGAATAATGAATGAGAGACAGCTGATGTGAAGCAGCTCAAAGCAGGATGATGAGGCTCAGACTGAACGCTGGAGGAGGACGTGTCGCCTGTTGTCATAGAAACACTTTAGGTCAACACGTCAGGTCGCTGCAGAGTCACTGGGAGTTTCTTCAGGACTCTGGCTGGAGGTTTGTGTGAACGTTGGACATGAAGCAGCTTTGGTAAAGACTGGTTTGTTTCCTGTTGGTCTCAGGTTATCCTCAGGTGATTGGCTCCTCTCAGCCAATCGTGGCCACTCAGGGCGATGATGTCATCCTACCGTGTCATGTGGAGCCTCCAGTGGAGGAGGATCAGCTGACAGTAGAGTGGTGGAGACCCGACCTCCCACCTGACCCCGGAGATCCACGGAGCCTGGACAGGTATGTCCACCGTTACCATGACAACCGGGATGAGGAGGACATGAAGATGCCGATGTATGCTGGGAGGACGACACTGTTCAGAGAGGAGCTGAGACACTGCAACGTATCTCTGAAGATCATGGACCTGAAGCTCAGCGATGGAGGGTGGTACAGATGTTTCCTCCCTCAGTTAAAGAGCCCTTACAGGGGAACAGATATCAATCTGAGTGTTGGTGAGTTTCTCTGCCATCAGTGGCCTTTATGCTAAGATATGTTTCACACCAGGACCAGTCAGTGTTTCCTCTCATGACAAGGAGACGTCCAGCTTAGAGTGACCATGAATGAAACACTTGAAGTGGTTTTCCATCAGTGTCAGTTTCACCTCTTCCTTTCAGAGACGTTTGTTTTCCATCCCTAAACGTTCAGTCATGACTCAGCGACTCTGTCAGTGACGTTCTGTCCTCTGATTGTCTCTTTGTCTCCCTGTAATATTTTGTTGTTCAGAAACCAGGATGACCACACAGGAACCCACAAGTCAACCAACAACACTGGTGTTGAAGGACGAGACAGAAGCTAGAGGTGAATATTATTTCTATCATGTCTGTTGAGTTTCCACTGACTCCAAAACCTGTTGGCTCAATAATAAACAAACAGATACCTGGTTCAATGAGCCTGGGTTGTTTCACCTCAACCAGGTTCTTCTGGTTTCTCTTTGACTCCTCTGGACACAACTGGTTCAGTCCAACTAAATGTGTCGTCTCCATGACTCAGACTGGTTTCTTCAGGTTCTTGATGGTCTAAGTCAGGACTTTGGGGGGACCAGTCTAGAACCTTCATTCCAGCCTGATGGAACCATTTCTTCACCACTTTGATGTGTTTGGGCTCATTGTCTGGTTGGAACATCCAGCTGTGTCCCAGATCAACCTTCTGCTGATGGTTTTAGGTTCTGATCCTCCTCCTTCATTGTTCCATTGACTTTGTGTGAAGCTCCAGTTCCACAGAGCATGATGCTGCCACCTCCATGCTGGATGGTAGGTCTGGTGTTGTTGGGGTTGAAGGCCTCACCTTCTCTCCTCAGTCTTTGTTCCATCTGACCTCAGAACTTTCCTCCAGAAGGCCTTTTCTTTGTCCATGTGATCAGTGGAGCTTTAAGGTTCTGCTTCTAGAGGAAGAACTTCCTTCTTCATGGAGCCTCTCAGCTCATGTTGATGTCCAACCCTGTGGACACTGACAGCTGTGTTCCAGCAGCTTCTGGTTCATCCAGACCTGCTTTCTGCTGGTTCCTGGTTGACTCTGGACCATCCTGACCAGCTGACTCAACTTTCCACATCTAAACTGATGCTTCAAGTTTCTGTCTGTATATTTCTGAGCAGCAGGTTTAGTTTCAGACCTTTAGTAAATCTTGGACGCTGGATCTTGGTGCATCAACTGTGTCCTCTGTGTGGTTTCTGTTGTCAGGTAGAAGAGGACTGATTGCTGCTGTGGTGGTCTTCATCCTCCTGGTCCTGGGTGGAGGAGGGACACTTCTGTTCAAACATGTGTCAAAAACAAGCAGTAAGTCTTTCAGACAGAACCATGACTTTCTTTGCAGCTCAGAGCTGTAAATATGAATGTTTTAACAGACTCTGTGTTGTCATTTCATCTTGTTGTCTGTGGAACTCAGAGATACTGATCTTGAAATTGTCTCTGCAGAGTGAGACTCCTCCCTTCAAAGTCCAGTTCAGAGGTTTTGTCCAACAGAACATGGACAAGTGAATCTTCCTGCTCAGTTCCAGGATTCCAACCAACACCTCCTCCAGGACCAGCTGGACTCAGTGACTGTTAACTGTGGTCCTCACAGGGTGTAAAGGTGGAGGCTTCACCATGATGAATTCCTCATTTCAGTGGAGAAGATTTGAAGCTGGAGGTCGTCTTTAATTTGGACACCGTTTCAGTGGGTTGGACCTGAGACTTGATGGAGACGTGGTTGGGTGGGTGGACTAGAAGGAGCAGCAGGTCCAGCACATGGTGTTGTGGATGGTAACACTGGTAACCTGCACATCTATGAGATGTTCTCATCTCCTTCTCTGGTCTGCTGCCAACAACAGGACAGCCAAGTGTCAGTGCAGCGTGGATCTTTGTTGGTGTTGTGGATGGAAACGCTGGTCAGGAAACCTCCTCAGCAACAGTCTGAACTCCCAGTAGCACAGACTGATGAGTAAAGACTGCACAAGCACTTTATTCTGTTAGATTTAACGTATTGATTTATTGATGTATGTTTTATGTGTGTGAATGTGGCTGAGCAGAGTAAATGGACACATTTGTTTATATGCACTGTTTTAATGTATTTTTGCACGTGTCGCTGCTGTAAGGGACTGCTGCCAACCAAAGTTGAGTTCTATCTCTCTGTAAAATGACAATAAAGCTTCTGGTCTCTTCAACACAGTCATTTCATTGACTGGACCACCCATGTTCTCTATGTGAGGCTGCTTCCTAAACATCTACAGTCACAGATGAAAAGCCTCATTCTGGACCGACGCTGCAGCAGATTTGATTGAACCATTAAAATCTGTTGTTCTGTATTTTGACCCAGATCAGCAGCGTCGGGTTGAACAAGGCCGATTTAGAAAGCAACCCTTAAATTAAAGAAGGTCTTAGAGCCGGATCTCTGTTAGTCATCTACATTAATGAGTCTGACTTTAGAACGTCAAGAGGCTGGAATATAAATACAATCTCATCACATTTTAATCTTAAAAAAGACCTAAAATACAACAACAACAACACAACATGAAGCATTTTCCTGCCATCATATCAGATGAAGACTCTTGCTGTTGATGTTTGTCTGCTGAACCCAGAGCTGTAGATGTATTTCCCTTTAGTTTTCTTAGATCTGTCATTTTTCCTGTTTTATTTTTGACCTATTTTACTGATGTTAAAAAGAATCATGAGATAAATATTGGTAATTAACGGATTAAATAAACAACATTTCAATGTTCAAGTTGTTCTGTTCTTCTGACTCAAGTCTTTCCAAAGCAAAGCCCAGAGTCGACACTAGATGTCACCATTTGGTTGTTTTAGTCACTTCAACACTCAGTTCACTCTTCATTCCTTTATTCATTCATGGTTTTATCCAACATGAACCACATTTAAAACATCCCATCTTAAAGTGAACCTCATGGTTTTTATCCTCCACATTAATCAGTCACCACAACATCTCAGAGTCTCATGAAGGAAACCAGATGTGGACCAAAGACGTTTGGTTTGTTTCCTTCTGTCAACTCAAACTGGACGTTTCCTGTTTTTTTACCAGACAAAGGCTCAGAAGCAACATTAAGAAGTGAACAAACAATAAACATCATCTGATCAGAAAACACAGTGAATAAATGATCAGACACCATCAGTCCAGAGAGAATATGGCAGCACTCAGCTCATCACACAGCTGGACTCTTGGAAACATCAGTGACATGAACAGACATGAGCTGCACTGACATGGACAGAAGTAGACTGACAGCAATGATCCTGAACAGCTCAGACAGGACTGGATAGAAGAAGACAATCCTCACACACACAGCACTTCTATTAATCTGATGTATCTACATTTATACAGAGAGAATGCACTGCAGGAAATAAAATGAAGACTTTTACATTAATTTCAGGTAAAATTAGACCAAAAATGTAAAATTAATGAACATTAACTTACAATAACATGTAAAAATGTCTTCAGAAAGTGAGTCTGGAGTTAAAATACTCAGTCCTGCATGTTTCCTGTTGATATATTCAGACATGATGTTTTATAGGCATCTGGGTAATAAATGAGTTTTAAACCTCTGGTCCACTGGAGGTCTGGAACCATTCAAACCACTGAGGGACTCAGATCATATAAAAGATACATTAAAGCTAATTAATGGTTCTGGAGGGTCGGTTTTAACTGGAACTGAAGTTCTAGAGACATCACAGTTCATGTATCATTAAAAGCAGAAGTCACACGTGTGTCACCTTTTTCTAGAAGGTATCAAGTCATTTGATCTGTACAACAGGACCAGAGAGATGCTCAGCTGCCATGTTTCACCTTAATCAACATGCTGAACAGGGTGTCGTTGGTGAACCTGCTCTCTGCTTTCTGCTGTCTTCAGTTCGATTCTCTCATGTTTGTCTTGAGCAGTCGGATCCTTGTGTTCTCTTACATCTGTACCAACACAACACAAAGCAGGTCTGAACATTTACATAGTAAACTCTTAAATCTCTGTGGCTGTTCTGACCTCATGACAACAACAAGAAGCATCTCAGTGAACTTAGTTCATCTGGATCCAGCAAAAGTTCTCATCCTGGATCAAACCAGCGTCGTATTCACACATCAGATTCACAACAAACCAGAACAGATGCTTCTATTAGGGGTCTTTACACCTCAATTCACCAAAATGTTTAGAAGTTCACGTCTGAATATGACGTCAGTATTAGTACGATTTCTTTTCCGTGCATATGAACGTTATTTAGTACATTTGGTCAGACGTGTTGTAACTTTAGAAGCAAAGAGTTTTAAAGAACGTGGGATCGTGTTGATTTATGCTTTGTTTCCTTCACACCAGTCTGTGGATCAACGTTTGAGGAGACATAACTAGAGAAATAAAGCAGCTGGAGTCCTGACATTTGGCAGCTCCATTGATATGTACATGTGGTCTCCACTGGTCCAACCCTGCTTTGATAGAATGATACAGACCAGTTATATGAGGGTGTAAATGTGGTTACAGTGTCCTTGTTTTTACCCACCATCCATTAAACCTTTATTTTTCACCCCATGAGGCTGATTGTGTTTCCTGTGATTGGCACCAACAGGAGCTTTAAAGATGTAGTTTGGTGCCAGTCAGAGGAACTTTATGAGGAAACATGAAGACATGAGGACAGTCACTGAAGACATGATGGTGACACCACTCCAATGGTGTCCCAGCTGGAAGAGTTCTATCACATTGTTACTGGGTTGAAAGTAAAATCACGGTTTTACTTGAAATTTCATGAAAAGTGGAACCATTAAAAATGTCAGACCAGATCTGCACCATCATGGAAGTGACTGGTGTTATACTGTTCTATTCAAACACTGCTGGAGTTCAGACGGACCTAAAACCAATCTGGTCTTTCAGGAAATGCTTCCTTGTTCCATCCAGAAGCTCCTGTCTTGGTGCTGAACGTTGTCCTGAACATGAGGAGGTTCAAACTCATCCAGCATGAATGTGACAGAGGATTCTGGCCTTGATGCTGCTCGTGGACCAATCCCATACTTTTTATTTAATGGACAGATGTTTGGAAGTAGAAACAAGAGCCTTACCTGTTGACTAACGCCTTCTGCAACAGACAAAGATGAGTCCTGGAGCCACAGCAATGCAGATAAGAGGAACGCAAACACCAACAGGTATTTTCCAACCTTCGATCCCTGGAAAAACATATGAGGTACTGAGTTGAGGCCGTCTTCTTCCATGTGCAGCTTTAGAATGACATTAGTGACCATTCTGTGTTTAAAACATTAAATAAAATGTGATCTACAGCTGGAACTTTACTATAACAGGAGAAAACAACATGACAGTCCTCTGGATGTGATGTTCCATCTTCCAGTGTTCCATAATAACTCATGTTTTCCAGATGTTATCAAGGTCTCTGATGACATTTTTTAAAGAACATTTTCTAACATTGCTGTGATGTGAGATATTCAAGGTGGAACTTTTTCCTCTGAGGAAACACGTTATAGAATCTATCAAACGTTCCCAAAATGTTACATGATAATAAAGGAGCAGCATTATCGGTCTAGAGAAGGTTTGGGGATAACGGTCTAACAACGTCATCACCAAACATTCTTAGAACGTCTTCAGTTGTTCTACCTTTAAGAAGAACATCTGGAAACCAAAAGAAAACGTCCTGCTGAAAACTGACTTTGCATTTCTTAGTTTCTTTTCATCCAGGAACCCTGAAACCAGAGTCAGTTTAAATCCCAGTCATGGAAAATGAGAAGTTTCTTTTTCTATCAGGCTGCAGGAATAAAATGTTTGTAGTCTTTAGGTCGAAGCTGAAACTACAAATGATGCATCCCAGCATGCAGCTGTGATCAATCCTTGTTTCTGGTACAACTAAGAGCTCAGTGTTCTGATGTTACTTACCTCCTCCTGGTGGTTTGGTCGGAGCTTCAGTTGTCTGAATCTGTAGGTTACCTGGGCGTTCTATTAACGTTGAGACAACAAACCATCAGGTTTACTTACAAACACCAGAAACAACATTTCATGTTCATGTCCAACCACAATGAACACATTCACAGTCCACACACAGAAACGTGGTCAACAACTGAAGGTCCAACATCTCCATTCACTTCATTCTTATCTGACCTGAGCTGGTTCCTTCACCTTCTTCCTTCACAGCTGCAAGAAGAAACATCAAAAAGGTTCAAGTCAGGTTCTACTGTTGGATTGTTTTGAAGCCAGTTTGGGTCTAAACCTCCTCAGTGCTTCCAGACTACAGAAGATCTTCAACATAGTTCAAACTGCAGACTTACATC
This sequence comes from Dascyllus trimaculatus, assembly GCA_024666655.1. NCBI lineage: Eukaryota > Metazoa > Chordata > Actinopteri > Pomacentridae > Dascyllus > Dascyllus trimaculatus. The sequence goes on along the minus strand of CM045467.1, from coordinate 2,497,250 downwards.
ATGACAGAGGGTGGAGTCACTTATGTGGTGTTTAAAGGTCTTACCAAGGGTCACATTGGTGCATTTTAAGTATTGTCCAATCCGTCGAACACAACAACAGTACCATCCTGCATCTGACTGCTTCACATTATAGAAGTAGAGTGAAGCGTTTCCTTTTTCCAGTTCTTGAATGGAGGCACTGAATCTACGGCTGTTGTTTATGGGTTGTGGGGATTTCTCTTTTATCACGTAAATCTCTTCGTTCCCTTTACCCCACTCCAGAATATCATCAGCCACATTGATGTTGAACTTTGGGAAACATGGTAGAACAACAGAACCACCAATCACTGCTTCTAGTGGCTTCTTATTCTCCTCAAACTGATCTGGAGAAACAGGACAGTCAGAGTTTCCATCCAGTTGTCCTGTAATGAAACAGAACCACAGCTGACATTAACATACAGCTGAGAGAAGAAGGTTTCAGCCACGTCAACGGGTATTTTAGGGGTGATGCTGAGGAAACACATAGAACGTTCTTACAATGTTCCATGACAACAAAGAAGAACACATCAACGTTCAAAAGATGTTCTCCAGATGTTCTCCAGATGTTATCGAGGCCTCAGGTGACAGAAGGTTTCATATATAGAGTACTTTGTAATGCTCCTGTAATGTGATACACACTGAACAAAAATATAAATGCCAACTCTCAAACGCACAGCGACCGCTCTGGTGGACATTCCTGCTTCCAACATGCCAATGACACGTTCCCTCATGACCGGAGTCATCTGAGGCGTTGCTGCTTTGGTCAACATGTGACATGTTGGGGTGGCCTTTTATTGTCCCCAGTATAAGGAGTGTCTGAGTACTGCTAATTGTGTTGGAGCAGCGTCTGGATATGCCACACCCATGGACTGAATGGAATTAATGCATCACTGAGGCAGTGGTGGACTCAAATTTGGGACACTAATCAAGAGAAATATCCATTTAGTACAAGTACCAGACAGTATACACTCACTTTGGGTGGTGCACTTTATGTGGCATCAATATTTCACATGGGGCCTTTATATTTTTGTTCAGTGTATTAAAAAGCAGAATGTTTTGCCTTTTTGTTGACGGAACACATCATAGAACATTCTATAAGATGTTTCCACACTGATAGCAAAGGAAGGATGTTCTCAATACAACATTCAAGGAACATTTTCAAGATGTTATCTAGACCTCAGCTGGCAGAACGTTCTTTGTAGAACGTTCCTGTAATGTGATATAATAAACGTGGAACTTGGTTGCAATGTTCTCAGGATGTTTTGTGGGTGTTGTTTAGGGAACGAAGAATCTATAAAACGTTTGGACAGTGTTCCATGATAACTAAGGAAGAACGTTTTAAAACCAGCATTTAAATGGCTCAGATGTCAGAATGTTTCATATACAGAACCCTTCGTAACGCTCCTGTAACGTGATACACTGAAAGCAGAACATTTTGCCTTTTCGTTGACGGAACACATCATAGAACGTTCTTCTGTAAGACAACTGTAGAACAATAACAAAGAAAGAATGTGTCTGGGGCGAGAGAAGTCTGAGCCTCTCTGCTCAGACTGCTACCCCACGACCCAGCCCCGGATAAGCGGAAGATAATGGATGGATGGATGGATGTTCTCAACGCACCATTCGAATAAGCAAAACACAAGATTTTATCAAGACCACAGATGGCAAAAACGTTCCCACAACGTTCTCAGTGCAGTCCTGATGTCACGGATCAAATATCATCATTCCAGTCAGATAACGGGCATCATAAGAAATCCAAGTATGCACTTCCTGAAATTCAGTTGTCTCGTGATCGTTGTGTAACACCTGGAAAAAAACACCACTCTAAAGTTTACTTTCACTTTCACGAACATATATTCTACGATTGTAGAACCTGGATTAAATATGTAGGTAATCACTGCCCTGTGCTGTCTCACTGTCCTCTGAAGCTCCTATGAATTTTTGCTTCATTGAGGTTCCTGGAAAGTCGAATGAACGAAGTTTTAAGGTTACTTATCGATCAAACGCCAGTGTTCGCACCTGAAACAACTCCTACCTATCTATATCTATACTGAGCTGAGTTGACTCACCGCAGCAGGAAATCAAAGCCGTCAAGACAAGAAAGGTCCACAGCTGGCGGACTTGTGTTTCCATGATTATGAAGTGATCTGAGGGTGGAACAGATGAGCGGAACACCTGACAGTGAGAGTTGCCCACCCATCGGATGACGTCACCTACAGGGTCTACCTCCAGGTTCTACAGGGTCTTTGTTATGGGGGCTGAAGTTTGAATCTAAGCGCAGACACAGATCAGGCAGAGGCAGACAAAGTTTTCAAAGGGGAACTTATTTAATGAAAACCAAGCAAGAACCAACATAACATGGGGGGAAACTACAAAACTAAAACCTGCTCAAATACAGGAGGGATCCAGGGACTAAACTCAAACACTGAACTAGACTAACAAAACAGGGAAACAAAAACAAGACTAAAACTGAAACCTAAGCAGAATAACGACCTAAACTAACCACAGTGGGAAAATCTCAGAAACCACAGATGATTTAACTGAACAAAACTAACAGAACAGAGATATAGACTACAGACTAAAACCACTACAGAGGAATAAAACCAAACTGAAGGACAACAGAACAGAATGGGGAAACCAGACTTAATACAGGAAAAGGACAAAACTACAAAAAAAAAACGAAGTATAACTTTACCTAACAAACAGAATAAGAACTACAGAACACCTGTGAGAATACACTAAAGCACGACAAACAAAAACTCACAGAACCCAATTTAACAAAAGGGACGGGATGGATCGGAGAATACAGGCTGGAGACGGGTCGGGGGTCGTAGCTGGCTGTGAACAGGGTGACTGGGTTGTTTCCACCTCAACCAGGTTCTCCTGGTTCCTCTTTGACTCCTCTGGACAGAACTGGTTCAGTCCAACTAAATGTGTTGTCTCCATGACTCAGACTGGTTTCTTCAGGTTCTTGATGGTTTAAGTCAGGACTTTGGGGGGACCAGTCTAGAACCTTCATTCCAGCCTGATGGAACCATTTCTTCACCACTTTGATGTGTTTGGGCTCATTGTCTGGTTGGAACATCCAGCTGTGTCCCAGATCAACCTTCTGCTGATGGTTTTAGGTTCTAATCCTACTCCTTCATTGTTCCATTGACTTTGTGTGAAGCTCCAGTTCCACAGAGCATGATGCTGCCACCTCCATGCTGATGGTAGGTCTGGTGTTGTTGGGTTTGAAGGCCTCACCTTCTCTCCTCCAGACGTGCTTCTGCTCAGTCTTTGTGCATGTATTATTAAAAACAGAAGTCAAACGTGTCTCCTTTTTTTTTTGTCGATATCAAGTTATTTGATCTGTACAACAGAACCAGAGAGATGCTCAGCTGCCATGTTTCACCTTAATCAACATGACGGTGTTAAACCTGCTCTCCGTTATCTGCTGGGTTCAGTTTGATTCTCTCTTCCAGATCAGTCAGGTTCCTGCGTTGTCTCTTATCTGTACCAAAACAAGACACAAAACAGGTCTGAACACTTTCATAGTAAACTCTGTGGCATAACGGTTTAGTCTCTGGGCTACTGATCAGGAGGTCAGAGGGTCAAACCCCATTGTTGGGCCCTTGAGCAAGGCCCTTAACCCTTCCTGCTCCAGGACCATGGTCGACTCTGAGTCTGAGTCCAACTGGGATCTCTGTGGTTGTTCTGACCTCATGACAAAAAGAAGAAGCATCTCACTGAACTTAGTTCATCTGGATCCAGCAAAAGTTCTGATCCTGGATCAAACCAGCATCGTATTCACACAGCAGACTCACAACAAACCAGAACAGATGCTTCTATTAGGGGGTCTACACACCTCAGTTCACCATTTTTATTATAACTTCTGGAGCTAAACATTCTTAAAGAAGGTGGGGTTGTGTTGATTTATGCTTCGTTTCCTTCACACCAGTCTGTGGATCAACATTTGAGGAGACATAACTAGAGAAATAAAGCAGCTGGAGTCCTGACATTTGGCAGCTCCATTGATATGTACATGTGGTCTCCACTGGTCCAACCCTGCTTTGATAGAATGATACAGACCAAAGATGTTTGGAAGCAGAAGCAAGAGCCTTACCTGCTGACTGACGCCTTTTCTGATAGTAGAGTCCTGCAGCCAAGATGAGGCCAACACCAACAACACCAACCCCACCTATTATCAAATTTTTGGTGTCTGGAAGAACAAATGAGATACTGAGCTGAGGCCGTCTTCATCCTTGTGCAGCTTTAGAATGACATTAGTGACCATTCTGTGTTTAAAACAAGAATTAAAATGTGATCTACAGCTAGAACTTTACTATAACAGGAGAAAACAACATGACAGTCCTCTGGATGTGATGTTCCATCTTCCAGTGTTCCATAATAACTCATGTTTTCCAGATGTTATCAAGGTCTCTGATGACATTTTTACAGAACATTTTCTAACATTCCTGTGATGTGAGATATTCAAGGTGGAACTTTTTCCTCTGAGGAAACACGTTATAGAATCTATCAAATGTTCCCAAGATGTTACATGATAATAAAAGAAGAACATTATCGGTCTAGAGAAGGTTTGGGGATAACGGTCTAACAACGTCATCACCAAACATTCTTAGAACGTCTTCAGTTGTTCTACCTTTAAGAAGAACATCTGGAAACCAAAAGAAAACGTCCTGCTGAAAACTGACTTTGCATTTCTTGGTTTCTTTTCATCCAGGAACCCTTAAACCAGAGTCAGTTTAAATCCCAGTCATGGAAAATGAGAAGTTTCTTTTTCTATCAGGCTGCAGGAATAAAAAGTTTGTAGTCTTCAGGTCGAAGCTGAAACTACAAATGATGCATCCCAGCATGCAGCTGTGAACAATCCTTGTTTCTGGTACAACTAAGAGCTCAGTGTTCTGATGTTACTTACCTCCTCCTGGTGGTTTGGTCGGAGCTTCAGTTGTCGGAGTCTGTAGGTTACCTGGGCGTTCTATTAACGTTGAGACAACAAACCATCAGGTTTACTTAGAAACACCAGAAACAACATTTCATGTTCATGTCCAACCACACTGAACACATTCACAGTCCACACACAGAAACGTGGTCAACAACTGAAGGTCCAACATCTCCATTCACTTCATTCTTATCTGACCTGAGCTGGTTCCTTCACCTTCTTTCTTCACAGCTGCAAGAAGAAACATCAAAAAGGTTCACGTCAGGTTCTACTGTTGGATTGTTTTGAAGCCAGTTTGGGTCTAAACCTCCTCAGTGCTTCCAGAAGATCTTCAACATAGTTCAAACTGCAGACTAACATCATGACAGAGGGTGGAGTCACTTATGTGGTGATTAAAGGTCTTACCAAGGGTCACAGTGGTGCATGTTCTTCTCCTTTTATCCTTTATATTTTGTTGAACACAACAACAGTACCGTCCTTCATCAGACTGGTTCACATCAGAGAAGCAGAGTGAAGCGTTTCCTTTTTCCAGTTCTTGAATGGAGGAACTGAATCTACGGTTGTTGTTTACATGCTGTGGGGATTTCTCTTTAATCACGTAAATATCTTTGTCATCTTTACTCCACTCCAGAATATCATCAGCCACATTGATGTTGAACTTTGGGAAACATGGTAGAACAACAGAACCACCAGTCACTGCTTTTAGTGGCTTCTTGTTCTCCTTAAACTGATCTGGAGAAACAGGACAGTCAGAGTTTCCATCCAGTTGTCCTGCAATAAACCAACCACATGTCCATACATACGTAAATATACATACATACATATGTCCATAAACATATGCTGTCAGAGAGCACATTCCCATCAGAACATAACTGAGCCTCGGTGCTGAGCATTATCCACATTCTTATGAACAGCAGTGAGAACAAACACACAAAGTAGTTTTTGGGCATTAAAGATGAAAAAGGTGAAGAGAGTGAGCTCCTCCTCAAACTGGACAGGGTTCACATCGGACTGACTGAAAACAAGTTTTCATGAGTTCTGTTCTGCAGGAGGGAACGACACTGGGGGTAAAATTAACAACAACAGCAACCACAACAATAATAATGAACTCACCCTGAACACAAGTCAAGCAGACACTTAAAGTCCAGAGAGACACAGTGAAAACCAACTTCTTACAGTGTGTTTTCTCCATAGAGGCTGTCAGATAGACGGACTCAGGTTCTCTGTCTGAAGCTGAAGAATGAATGAAGCATTCAGATCAGCCTCAATGTGTGGGCTGACTGAAACTCACTGATTGTATTTTTTACTGTTTTATTTTGGTAATTTCAGAGGGGACTACCCCCCCTTCTGCCATATATGGTCACGGATTCTCCACTTCCTGTACAGGAGTTCAGTCATTTCCAGCCCTGGGGATTGTACAGCCTCGTTGTTGAATGATATGAGCTTTATAATCAGAAATAAAATACAGTGCTTTATTTCTGTTCGGGTATTTTCCATTTAATCGAGTTTGCGGTGCTTTTTAACTGCCCGGATTGAAGGAAAGTGCCACTCAGGGGTCGAAGACTGCATTTAGAGACGCTGGCTGAGAACAGGTGAGGCTCTCAGGTGGTGATGGCTGATCGAGGCCTTGGTTGTCCCCCCCCCCCCGACACAGGGACCACTCTACAGTGCACTATATGGTGAACTATGTAGGGAGCACCTCGGCTAAATAACTTGTTGAGGTTTCCACACTTTATTCAACACCTGGTTCATGACTGGAGGCTTCAGTGACACACTAGCAGGACATCTAGTAGTCAATAGGATGAAGCCCAGACCTGATCTTGATGGGTTCATGAATGGTTTTGGATTTGATTTGATTCTCCGTGCACAGTCCTGTTCAGCTACACTAGATGATAGTATGGTTTCTGTTGGACACAATAATAATAATAATGATGATGTTAACTGTTGAAGACACATGTCTGTTTGTGGCCCTGTTTACTCCTCACTTCTATTGTGTGTTATGAAACATTTACATGGTGCTGCTGTATTCATCAGATGTGCTCCACAAACACAGACTGATGTCTTTTTCACATGGGGCTGGTGCAAATACAGATTACAGTATGGACTTTGGCAGAGTGTGTTTGGTTTATCGGTAAAGAGCTTCATGGGTGCGTGGGTAAACAGGGTGTGTAACCGGTTATGAGTTTTTATGAAGAAATTACAGTTTATCCACAGTTTTCAGACTCAAGCGGTTTCTTCTTTTAGAGACTGTCCCCCCAGCCTTGGAAAAAAAAAAACCTTCACACGGCACAGATGAGGCTGGGGTCCACAGGAAGTTTTATTTCAGATATATATGTATATATATATATATATCAGAGTCAGAGTCAGAAACATGTTTATTGTCTGTTGTTGCAAACAGTTAAAAAGGTTTTTAAAAAGCAGACAGCAAAACAATGATTTTAAGAAAATAAAAAACAAAAGAAGAAGAAGATGTTATATCCAAATATACACTAACATGTGCAGAATGTACTCAAGGATGGAGAAAGGCGTCGCTGCTACTGAAGAGGTGGAGGAGGGGGAGGGAGTCACTGAGGTAGGCAGTGGAGATGAGGCCCCTGCTGTGGTGGTGGAAAGGTGGAGCTGGTTTACTTGGACTGCTGAATGGAGTCATGCTGAGTGGAGCCGTAGGGCGTGGTGGTGTCAGGACCGACCCATTGTCCTTCAGAACGACAGTGAAACTCATTCAGGTCGTCAGCAGAGTTGGGGCCTCTGGGTTTGTAGTCGGTGGTCCGTCTGAGCCGTTTCCAGACAGAGGCAGAGTCGTTGGCTGAGAGTACAGTCGTTTAGATCCTTTCACCGCCTTGCTAGACCTGTACTTAGCCTCCTTAAATCCCCACTCCTGAATGTCGTCTTCCTCAACTGTCTGAGTTTCGCTGTGAACCAGTGTTTGTCATTGTTATAACTCACCCTGGTGCATGATGGGACACAGCAGTCCTCACTGAAGCTGATGTAGGATGACACAGACGGGAGCAGTCCTGAAAACATCCCATAACTATATCTATATTTCCCTCTTATATGTGTGTATATATATGTGTATGTATATGTATATACATATAATCATGTGAAAAAATGAGGACACCCCATTGAATGTTTAGTCCTTTATTCAGAAATATTCACATATCAATGTCTCATCTTGTTTTCATGTATCTCGGGAAAAGAAATGGATTTAACTGCAGGTAAAAAACAACAATTAACTTTGTTTCACTCATTCAACAAAAGATATTAACAAACGTGCGTGAGAGAAAAGTCAGGACACCCTAGCCTCTAGTAGCTAGTGGCAGCCCCTCTACCAGTCTCTGACATCGGTCTGAGGAAGGTTTGCCCCACGGCTCAATGCACAATCCTTTCAGCTGTGAGATGTTTGAGGGCTTTCTTGCATGTACAGCCTGTTTCAAGTCACCCCACATACAGCATCTCAGTGGGACTAAGATCCGGTCATTCCAGGACTCTCCATTTCTTAGTTTTTCTTTAGTTTTTAATTGTATAGTCATTTTACTTCTATCTCTCAGTATTGTTAAAATTGATATTAAATATCCAGATGTCTGAATATGTTGAGAAAACACACAGGCTTTCATGGGGTGTCCTATTTTTTTCTCATGACTGTATCTAGATAGATATATAGATATATAAATCTAGGATAAAATGTCCTGTGCACCCTGGCCTCATCCGTGCGGTTGAACGGGCTTTTTCTAAGGCTGGGGAAATCAGATCCTTCCTAATGTGTGGGCTGATTGAAACTCACTGATTAAGTACAATCAATTATTCTTTTATTTTGGTAATCTCAGCGGGAACATCCGCCCCCTGCCATATATGGTAAGGGGTTCTACATTTAGTAAAGCAGCAGCTCAGCCGTTTCCATTCCAACCCTGGGGATTGTACAGGGAGGATCAGCCTCAGTGTTGACCGATATAAGCTTTATAATCAGAAATTAAAACACAGTGCTTTATTTTCGTTCAGGTTATTTCCTTTTAATCGTGTTTGCTGTGCTTTTTAACTGCTCGGATTGAAGGAAAGTGCCGCTCAGTGATTGAAGGCTGCATTTCCAGACGCTGGCTGCTCCGTCTCCAGGACCCGACCGGAGCTGCTGTCGGATGATCGGACAGTCCGTGTTGAATAACTAGACTCTGGATTCAGGCGAAAACAGGTGAGAAACCAGGCGAACACCGCAGACATCGTCGGTAAAATGTAACCGAAGTTGGTGCAGGGTGACCGAGATGAGTTTAAACTGGAATGTTCTTGCTAGTTAGCATTAGCCGACTAACCGAGGTAACACCATTGCACGGAGAGCACGCGGACCGCCTCAGTGTTGTTAGCTTAGTTAGCCGGCTAATGCTAACTAGTAAGAACATTCAAGTTAAAGTGGTGTTTGCTTAGTTGATGCCGTTGTTACGGGATATCTTAGAACCGGATCCAGCTGGTGGAACGGTTTTCTGTCCCGTCTTTGTGAAGGGGAAAAGTTACCGCATCGGTGGTTCCTCGAATGCGGGGCAGCACGGTTTGTTTCTGTGGGGGGGATTCAGAGGCGGCTTTACGCTCTTCATGGAGCTTTGTGGTGCCCGTTTAACTTGTTCTGACCAACCAGTCGTGTTTACTCATGTGGATTTCAAACTATATACCAGTTTCTGAATTGTGTTGATGGGCCAAGTGAAGCAAAGAGTTGGATAAACAATAAACGCCATGCTGTTTCCTGATTGTTTGGCGCCGCAGGATGAAACCTCTTTCCTATTGGTCGAAAAGTGCACCCCATCAGCCAATCAAAAAATTATATGGTTGCTAAGAGGTTACAGAGGTGGAAGAGAAACGGCAAGCATGAGTTTTGATCTATTATGACACTTACCATGTTTGGATTACATTGTTAGTGTGTTTGGTGTGTAATGTAGTGTTTTTGTTTTGTGTGTCAGAGCCATGAGGCCACTCCTGAATGTGGAGTCCGCCATGCAGCTCCTCAATGAGCCGGATGAGGCTGAGGAGGACTCGGGGCCAGAGTCTGAAGAAGAGAGTGAGGACTTCGACGACGAAGTGGACGATCCATCGTATATTTTGGGTGAGGCAGAAGAGGAAGCTGAGTATCCGGCACGCCCACAGTGTTCCACTTGGAGGTCTGCGCGGAGGAACGGGCAGCGTGGCTCGCCCGTCCGGTCCAGATCCCCGTTGGGTCATGCAGCAGAGCCCCTCTTCAGCTCGGAGTCTTGGAAGACAGAGAAGGACGCTGACTCTGCCCCAGACATAAGCAGGTTCCAGCCACGGAGAAAACCAGGAGTCCAGATAGAGTCATTTTCCAAACAACATAGTCCAAAAAACCTTTTTCAGTTGTTCTTTGCCAGTGAGACGGTCGCCACAATCTGTGAAAACACCAACAAGAACGCTGCAATAAACCAAAAACTGGGGAAGAAGTACGACTGGACTGACATAGACATGGACGATCTGTACAAGTGTTTTGGCCTCCTCCTCTACATGTCACTAGTGTCGCTGCCAAGCCTCCAGGACTACTGGAAACAGAATCACATTTTGTCGATCCCTTTTCCTGGCAAAGTGATGTCAAGAGACAGGTTCCGATCCATACTGTGGAACCTCCAGCTCAGTGATCCTGAAGAGGATGCACAGAATAACCAGAAGAAGGGAACACCGGCCCATGACAAGCTGTTCAGCATCAGGCCTGTGTATAACGACATTCTCTGTGCCTGCCAGGCTTATTACCATCCGAGGAGGGAGCTGGCAGTGGATGAGAGGATGGTGGCCACCAAGGCAAAAACTGGCATGACACAGTACATGAAGAACAAGCCAATCAAGTGGGGCGTGAAACTTTTTGTGTTGGCTGAGTCGAGCAGTGGCTACACCCTCAGGTTCAGCATTTACACGGGCAAGAGTGCAACTGCAAGTGGGCATGGGCTGTCTTACGATGTGGTCATGAGCCTGGTTCGGCCATGCTGTCTTGGCACTGGGTACCACATTTACATGGACAACTTTTACACCAGTCCCAAACTGCTCCTGGACCTGGCCGGCATGAAGTTCGGAGCGTGTGGTACCTACAGGGAGGGCAGGAAGGGATGCCCCAGAGGGAGGGAGAATGCTCTCACCAAAAAAAGTGAAAGGGGTTCTGTGAGGTGGATCAGAGAGGGCCAGCTGGTTTTTGTGAAGTGGATGGACACACGGGAGGTGTCCGTGTGCTCCACCATCCATCCTGCATTTTCTGGAGACACAGTGAAGAGGTGGATGAAGGATGCAGATGGACGCTGGACTACGAGACACATCCCCTGTCCCACATCAGTCATGGCCTACAACAAGAACATGGGCGGGGTGGACCTGTCAGACCAGCTCATCCAGTACTACTCAGCCCACAGGAGAACTGCTAAGTGGCACAAGACCATGCTGCTGCACTTCCTGGACATTGCATCGACGAACGCCTACATCTTGCACCGCGAGCTGAGCCGCACCAAGACGCAGCAGCCCATGCTGCACAAAGCCTTCATGGTGGAGCTGGTGTGCCAGCTCTGTGGCGTGGACGTGGCGGGCATTCCCCGGAACAGGACAGCCAACCACGTCCCTGTGCCCATCACCACGGTCACAGATGCTTCCCAGAAGGCCACCAAGGGCAGACTGAAGTGCCAACGCTGCTTCCATGCGGAAAACAAGAGGAGAGACACGCCCTGGAAGTGTCAGGCCTGTGACGTGGCCCTCTGTGTTGTGGTGGACAGGAACTGTTTTTTGATGTGGCACAAATTCTCTAGTCCTGTGAAGTCTCGTCGTAAAACCTGAGGGTTTTGTAAATGGTTGCATAAGTGTGTTGTTGCCTGAATTTTTACATTGGTTTTCTAAGTTTACAGTTTATATTTGCATTCCAAGTTATCAAAATGACTCGTGACGCATGTTTTTGGTTTCCACAGTAAAAATTCAAACTTTTCCTTCTTGAATTTTGTATTTTTTCTGCAGTTTTAGGTCCAGTGTGTTCATGCATTATGTCAAGATGAATACATAACTGTACAGTGACACAGGTGAGGTTGTGCTTTAAAGAAAGACACCAAGGAAGGAAAGATAAACAGTTTCAGTGAAATGTGAAGGTCAAATCAAAAGTGGTGATTTGACCCCGAGACCTCAGAGGGGACTTGGGTTGTTCAGGATTGTAATGAAGTAGAAACTGAAGTTGAGCATGAGCACGATGTAGAACCACATCAACAGGAAACCTGAACTGTCTTTACTCTGTCTTTTAAATAAAGTTAGAATAAAACTAGTAAAACTCCATGTACCAAAGAACCCTTAAACCCTGCCTGCTCCTAGTACGTATCGTTAAGGTTAACTAAGAATAACCTTAACCAAATGCAGAAAAGGAACTTCCCCATGGGGATCAATAAAGGTTGGAGTTTTAACATTTAAAATGAATTTACTTGATATGTCTGTTGTCTTTTTTAAAAATGATACATGAACTGTGTTTTCTCTAGAGCTCCAGTTCCAGTTAAAACCGACCCTCCAGAACCATTAATAGGCTTTAATGTGTATTTTCTATGATCCGAGTCCCTCGGTGATTTGAATGGATTTAGAGGCTTTAAAGCACATTTTCAGTTCAGTTAATTTCTTCCACAGGCGCCTGTGAAGCATCATATCTGAATATATCATCAGGAAACAAGCAGGACTGAGTATTTTCTAACTCCAGACTCACTTTCTAAGAGCATTTTCAGAGAATGTTGTAAGTTACTGTTCATAACTTTACATTTTTGGTCTTCTTTTGCCTCAAATCATTGAATAAATCCATTGATTGAATGTTGAACAACAATCCAAATATAGAGTCACTTTTTTAAATGTTGCTTCTGAGCCTCGTCTTGTGAAAGAGAAAATGGAGAAAGAAGATTTTTATTAAAGTTTTTGTGAATTAAAGGAGTCAAACCAAAAGTCTTTGCTCCAAATATGAGCAGTTATATATTTTCTGTATGTTATTTAGAGACATTTTGGTCTGTTGCCTGTTTTTTAATCTTGACTGATTAACATACAGAGAGGAAAAAAAATAATTAAATCCACTTTTAAGATGGAATATTTAAAATTTGGTTGGATAAAATAATGAATCAAATGAATGAAGAGCGTTGAAGTGATTAAAGCAACTCAATGGTGACATCTAGTGTCCAACTCTTGGCTTTGCATTGAGAAAACTTGACTCTAAAGATCAGTAAATTTAAATGGAATTTATTTATTTTTCTAAATAGGACAAACTAAAGTTCTGTCTCTTGTTTATTTATTTTTTTGTCATCAGTGTAGATTTATTTGAGGGATTTTATTTGTATGTGGCATTTTTACTGACAGAAAACAATATTCAAGCATTTTGAAGCAGATCTGTGGTCAACATCAGGTTTGTTGTTATAGCAGGGTTATGATAAGAATACATATTTATTTTAAAAAAACAGAAACTGAAAAGGACTTTGAGGAGAGGAAACCTCATTACAGAGCTGCAAAATGACCTCAAAGTAACACAAAATGCTTTCAAAGACATGCAAAACATCTCAGAATGGCTCAAAAAGAGATAAAAATTACTACAAGGAGATCTAAAAATAACATTAAGACGAGTACAAATACAGACGGTTCCTTCAAACAGATATGAAACAACATGACAGTTTGACCTGGAGGGATGAAAACCCACGACAAAAGTGAAAAATGACTACGAAGTAACAGGAGATGTGTCCCCTTGGTAGAGAAACAGCCCAAAGCATAATGGTTCCACCTCCATGCTTGACTATGGGGATGGTGTTGTTGAGGCCATAATAAGCATTCTTCTCTCGCCAGGCATGACGAGTCAAACTGATGCCAAAGAGCACAGTTTAGGTGTCTTCTGACCAAATCACATCCTCCAGAGCCTCCTGAGTATCGTTCAGATGTTCTTTGTACTGGTCACTACCTGGAGCATCTCCTGGACGAGCCTGGGTCCATTGAACGGGGCAGTGCTGTTTGAGTTAGTAGTTAGCATTAGCATTTAGCTAAATGGAAGCATCAGCACTGGTCATTACCGGGAACATCTCCTAAATGGGCCCGGGTCACTTGAACGTGGCAGTGCTGTTTAAATTAGCAGTTAGCATTAGCAGTTAGCTAAATGGTAGCATCGGCACTGGTCACTACCTGGAGCATCTCGAGTTATAGTGCAGACATAGTCACATACATACAGACAGAGAGACGGCTGTGACCACCCAACCCACAGCCGAGTCCGTCGACGTGGGTAATTATTGGATGTTTAACTTTCTGGTTAAAAAGTTCTCGAACTAATCATGTGGGATGCGTCATTCAGTCAGAACACTTAACCACATCTGAGCTTAAAGCAGAGCCGGACCTACCCAGTGTGGGGCCCGAGGTGAGATTTCATGTGGTGCCCTCCTTCGTCGACGATTTACATGCGCTTACAAAGCAAATTGAACAGCATTGTTTTGTAGTAATACTAACTGGACATTGCTTCACATTTGATCCAAGTGAGCTTTTCCATTTTAAGAGGTAATACTAATAGCTAAAGTGAAAATTTTCCAGATTTTGTGGCGCCCCCTGGAGGACACGGCGCCCTTAGCATTAGCCTATATTGCCTAATGGGCCAGCTGGCTCTGATTAAAATGGTGATATTACATCAAAATGACCTTATTCTACCCGTGTCATTTACAAGTTCACCCAAAAATAAACCATTAGTAACTGCTGCAGCTCACAGTCTTGCACTTTTCAGCTGAACTGCAGGCAGTGTATACACAGAGCAGATATGAGACAAGTGTGAAAAAGACACCACTAAATAGTAAACTACATACAATATTTCGAGGAACCATTTCCCCAGTGTTGATAACAGCTGAGGGCTCTGTAAAAGGAATTGTACTTCTTCATAACGGGTATTTTTTAATGTTTGTAATGTAAATAATCAAAAAAATGCAACTTTTGTTTTTGTCTTTTTATTATTTATTGCATGTCAATAAACAGCAGCCCTTCGCTTTATTCAAATTTTCCAGTTATGTCTCTGAAGATGACGCTTTCACGCTCTGTGGATTGTCTTGAAACAAACATAAAATGTCAGAGTAAAGCCACTAAAGACGTTTTAATCCAACAAGTTCTGCTTCTTTTTGATTTTATGTAAAAAAAAAGATCATGTTCACGCCAGTGCAGCTTAAATCTGCACATTAACAGACACTCTTTATTGAAAGACAGTTAAATATATATAAAAATATGATTCAGTATTAATAAATTGTAACTTTTCTCTATTTCAAAACATCAAAAATATCATAATATAGAAATGTAAATACAGGTTAAATAGTTAAAAGGAGATTACCGTATTCTCTGTAATACTGCTCACAATATAAACAGGCTGTTTGGTCTCACTATAACATATATGTTCTTCTGTTTTGCAGCAGGAAACGGGACTCGTCACTGATCAGATGTCCTTCTTTTACCATCAGCTTGGGCTGCAGGAAAACCACAGCAGAGATTGTTAGAGGAATCATCCGTGACATTAATGACCTTTTTCTCCAGAACACTTTAAATCTACACAAGCAGACAGAAAATATCATTTAATCTAAGCTCCTGCTCTGTTACATGACATCTTGTAGTGCCCTGAGGCTCCGCTAGAGGGCGCCAGTGTTCACCAGAAGCTGAAGTTTGTTCCTCTTCCTGCTCTCCGCTGCTGGTGTTTTGCTGTTTTTGCCTTGACAAGAGGCTGCTGCTGCTGACTTTACATGCAAACACAACATGTGCTCTACTGCTGAACAGTTGTCAACCAGGACGTTGAGGTTTTAGAGAACTCTTAACCCCAAATCCTACAAACTGCCTCTGTTTCCAAAATCTTCCTGACAGTTCAGCGACATTTCAACCTTGGTTCTGGAACTGAATTCAAGATAACAGAGTTTTAAGACACATAAAAGTACTTTTAAGTGCTCTATTAGGAGGCACCTGGACTCCTGGGTTATTACCAACTCAAGATTCAAGACTTACTATGCAAACTGCCAGGTGAGGGAGACTCAAGATGTTAATGGTGGGCAGAAACCTCAAGACGGCATTATAAGCACCTGATGAGTGATGTTGTAGACCCCCTTCCTCTGTTTAGAGGTTGTTGCTCCAGTTTGGGATAGATGACTCCCTCCCTAGGCAGTTTTATGTTCTTCTTTATTTCAGTAGAAGGCCTTTGGACCTCTCAGACATTGTGGATGTTGTGAAATTTCCAGGTGAGGGTGACTTGAGATGGTAATGGTGGTGTGGTATCTCACAGCTGCATTATAAGTGATTTGTTAGTGATGTTTAGACCCCTAATCCCCTGTTTTGAGATGGCTGTCCCAGTTTAACATGGATAACTTCCTCGTTAGTGAAGGATCCCTCCCCAGGCAGTTTCACTGCTATGAACACTTGGAGTACAACATGTTTAAGGCGTATCCTCATTTTTTAAAATGCCATTAAAAGGCCCCTGGACTCCTGGACCATTAACAACACAAGACTTAAGATGTGTAATTTGTGAAACTGCCAGGTGAGCGATGACTTCCTGTGTTCATGGTGTTGAAAATGTGAATATGAATACTTGAGACATGATGTTGCAGAGTTCCTCGCCTGTTTAGAGACGACGACCCTAGTTTAACATGGACGACTCCCTGAGGAGTTAAGGCCGTTTCACCACCACTAACATCTTAAATCATCTGGTTTGGGGTAAAGTAAGACCTTTGAAGCTTATCCTCCATTGAACTTTGTTTTTATTTGAATATATGGTTGGTTGGCTGACAAGGAGCGACAGCATTGCAATAAGATCAACACAAACAAAGACGAGGCAGGATTTCGGAGGCGTTCTTACCTCGCGCCAGCCTTCGGTACATGCAAATGCATATTACGAGGATGATGTTGTAGAGGATGAACAGCAGGATGAAAAGGATCAGCCTGGTCGGGGTCACGAAAGGAGGAGGAGGAGGAGAAGGAGAAGGAGTCAGGGAAACAACGGCGCTCTGATCTCTGGCTGTGAAGGACAAACAGCACATTTTTAAACCTGTGGCTTCAACAGACTGTTTCTATCAGAGCATGAACAGAAATCAAAGTTGCCTCTGTTAAGACAAAAAAGTTTGTGACTTTACCGAGTACAAGCCTCATATTTCCAGAAACGATGTAACTGTAGTGCCATCAGTGGTAAAAACAGCCTCAGTGACATACATACAGCAGGACGTAGAGCATCACCTCACCTTTCACTGTCAGCCAGCTCTGCGGCGACTCTCCCTTTGAAGGGTGTCTACACTTGTAGCGGCCTTCGTCAGACTTGGACACCGATGTTAAGGTCATCGTTCCTGCATTTTCCGTCCCGATGAACACATCGTCTTTGTAGAAGGCAGCAGGAAAGTTCGACACTGGTCCGGGATGTTCTTCTTCCATGTAGGAGCAGCGAAGCGTCGCTGTATCTCCCTCCGTCAGGGGATGTGGAGGGCTCTCCAGGATCACACCGCCGGCTGAAATGCAGATAGGTTTGCTGTATTTGGTTTATAGCTCAACCTCAATATATGTGGCCACAATCACTTCACTGTTTAAGGTACTTTTCTTCTGCTTGTGTGATTCCAAGTTGTGTCTGAAGGCACGTTTTTCTTGTCGTTTAGCATCACATAAACACATCAGACAAAGTTTTAGTCACGTCATTGTTCAAAATACTTAAGATGACACAATCTGACAGGTATAAAAATCATCATTTTCCAGACGCAAAGCCACTCTCAAAGGCAGATTAGCGAAAACTGGTGGTTTTCAAGCTGTTCTACAGACATTTAAAGAATCCGGAGAGTTCAGGGACCAAAACAGTGGTCATGAAAAAATGTCTGGTTAGAAGGTTTCTTCTTTGAGAGACCAGAAGGGGTTCAGCAAAGAAGCTACTCTGCCCCATCTGGACGTTGATCCTGAGGGACGACGTCTGTGGTAGAGACCACTTTGTGTCAGGTCGAGATGGGTGGAAAGGCTGAAATATGCGAAATCTCACAACAGAAAATCGGCTTCCTGTTAAGAAAGTTTAGTTTGTACGATCAATATTCAAGTGTCCATGATGAACACGATTAAATCAAGTAGCGGTCGTGTGATATTTAACAACTTAACGTTCATTAGATCCATTTGTGTCGAGATAAAGTGAACCGATCTAGCTTACACTTTAAAAAAATCTTTTAGAATTAACACGATTTGTTTGGGTTGATTCAACTTATTTCCAAAGGTTGGGTTTGACTTCATGTCGTTGGGTTGGGCCAGTTAGTTAATTCAAAGAGTTGTTGGGGAAAAGAATGATTTAAAGTAAGAAATATTCAGATCCAATCATCAGCAATATGTTGTAATGACCCCTGAGGCCATCTTGAGGGCAGCTCGGGTAGTTTGTGTCTGTTGGTTTTGAGAGTGGCTGATTAATGTAATGAGGAGCACCCAGGGGTCCCAGGGGTCCCAAGGTGTTCCTGGGTTACTTCAGACCCAGCTGCATACTGGGTCTACAGCTGGGTCTGCTTCCCTCTGCAGGTCCCACACACCCAGGCTTAGTTATGGAGTTTCAGTTCTTTTGGGATTTGGTTTGCATCTTACAAGCCCTGTGCAGACATCATTAGTTAGTAAAGTCAAGTCTTGATTGTGAGACTTGGTGTGTGTCTCGGGTCATAACAAACGGGGGCTCGTCCACTGCCAACAGAAGTTCCTGGGTTCAGATCCCAGCAGTACTTTCATAACAAACAAGGACTCCATTCTGGTGTGTTCAGGTTGTCTCTTGTGTCTTAGGTAGCAGGGTGCACATGTTGCCGACTGCCTGCTGATTAGTGGATTTGGTCCAGCTGAGGGCTGGCTTTGTCTCTGCTGCAAGCTTTGAAAGGCTGCAGTGGTTATTAGGGAGACGCACTTTGTGTTGTTTGGAAGCAGTGTTCTCTGTGACCCGACGTTGTTTGGTGCCGTCCAGAAGGTGAGTGCTGCTGCTTTGGTGCTCTATTTACAGGGATAGGCTGTAGGGCACCCCCCCCCCCCCCTTTGGGTTGTGGAGGTGTTTTGTTGTACTAGTGCTGTGGGGGAGCGGTTAGCGATAGTCGTCTTCGGACAGCTATGTCGGGGGCACTCCATGTGGTCTAGTGGGGTAACCTGCTCCAGGTGGCCTTGCAGACTTGCTGGTTTGGTGTTGAATACACCTGCCGCAGAACTAGAGGTGACTTTCTGGTAAGTTAATGAAATGAAATCGAGTCTTGATTGTGATTCTTGGCGTGCCTCTCCCTTTTGTTGAGGCCATTTGAGCCGGGTCGTAACGATGTCGGGTGAAACAGTGACAAGAGCCCATTCTGACTATAACGGAGGCTGTACAGCAGGGGTGTCAACATCCGGTCCTCGAGGGCCACAATCCAGCATGTTTTAGATGTCTCCCTCTTCCAACACACCTGATTCACATGATCAGCTCATCATCAAGCTCTGCAGAAGCCTGATAACGATCCTGATCATGTGAATCAGGTGTGTTGGAAGAGGGAAACATCTAAAACATGCTGGATTGTGGCCCTCGAGGACCGCAGTTTGACACCCCTGCTGTACAGGATCACCTGCACCAAGCAGAGCTCAGGAAGTGCAACAGAAGGTCAAACTAAATGCTGACTTTAGCCTCTGGAAAACATTTTGTGATGATATTTTTATGCTTTTAAAGTACACCAGAGCTACAGGGTTCCAAAGATTGCTGGGTTTTGGTAGTTGTCCGGCCAACATCCTGCTCTTTTCAACAGGGACTTTTATGAATTTTGTAAAAATACATAATTTACACGGGTTTTTTTCAAAGCTGCGAGTTAGGCTCTGAAAATCCCATTGGAAGAACCTATAAGAACAAGGAATCATAAGTGTGCTTCTAGCTTATGCAGTGACACATTTAATCATTACCCCAGTCCAGCATGAAGTGAGCATCAGTTTCCTACCGATCACTGTGATGTTGACGGTGTTGCTGCAGTCTCCCTGCTCAGATTCACACCAGTACACTCCGGTGTCCGATGGGAAGGCGTCCTCGATGGTGCAGGACGACTCGCCCTTGATCGCCCAGCCTTCCATGCAGGCCTGGGCGGACCGACGGCTGGTGTTTCTCTTCACCGTCCAGCCGCTGGAGTTTGCAGCGCAGTTCAGAGAGATCATTTCGTACTGGAAGAACTGGGATCTCTCCGGAGCGATGCTCAGTGTGGCTGCAGTGAGGAGGTCAAAGAGAAGTTGTCAGTCTTAGCTGTGGGTGATTCCATCTCAAATCATCAGGGGCCTTCAGCTTAACCATCTCTGACTTGCTTGAAACTCTTTAAAGCTATTTAAGATGGTTTTGAACTTTCCGTTTTTTTACATACAAAAACTGCACATTGAAATTTGAGTTGTGTTTGTCTATAATATAATAAAATATGCCCTTATACATTTATTCTTTAGTGATATTTGGAGAACCAGTTTGACACTCCAAGACTTTGTTCTACCAATATTTTAGTTTTTGTGGTACGACCTGCTCAATCAGAAAGTTCAAGGAAAATAACTTTTTAATTTTTATGACCAAGATGTGACTTCATCAGGTATTTTATTTGTTTTATTTTCTATTATTGTGACATGTATGGTTTAGATAATACCTCCACTAGCTGACGTCTGCATTATCAGTTTTTTATGTTATTGCCCTCAAAGACGGGACTTGCCCATAACCACGAGTTAGCCGCTATCGCTAATGCTAATCACTTGCTACTGTTTGCACTGTTTCTTGACAGTTTTGAATGTTCCACTGGTTTGTAGCGAAGAGAACCCAAACCTTTCTATTTTTATAAACCAAACAGTGAGTGAAAATGAAACTCAATTCTAAGAGTCATGGGCCCAGTTAAGACTCCCCCACCGCCCTCACACAGACTTTGCGGTCCCCTTAAAAGGCATTTTGTCTTTTAAAAATCCACCAAATGACTCCATTCATCAGAGCAATAAACTGCAAGAACAGAAGCAATGGTGACGTGTTTTCATCCCCAACTTATCCTTAATTTCTAACCTTATTCATGAACCAGATTCTGCAAAAACCCACTAGAGATTCAGTTATTCCATCACAGACGTATTATAAGGCTACAACCAACAGCTATTTTCACTGTGGCACCATGCAAGAACCAGATAACCCACCTGACCGTTCAAAGTGAGTCCAGCGCTCTACTGTAGACCTGAGGCATCATAGTACAAGCCATAGAACTGTTAGATCAGTGTTAGTTAATTCAGAGGGTGATAGGTGTCCCCAGCAGCTCAAAGCATAATTTTTGTCAATATTCATGCAAGAAGAAACCCACAGTTTCAAGATGGCGGTGCCCAAACCAAGTATCAGGAAGTTCAGATTGGCACTAGAGGGGCACTGGGTTCAGTCAAGTTGCCTTTGCTATGTAGAATTTGGAAAAGTACAAGGTGACAAACTGAAAAAGTCTCCGTGAGTACGTCCCTGCTGAATATAGGGATTTCTATGAAAGTCTACAATCCTCAAACCCAAGTCTGAGACGTGTCAGAAGGGGGACTGGTTGGTCCGGCAGTGAGCCGAGTAGTGTTGAGGGAAGGGTCTCAGAGGGTTCCCAATCAGAAGTGGACCAAACACCATCTGACAGAGAGGAAAATGAAGGCTAGATGCTCACATGATGGATTAAATTGATATCTGGACGCAATTCAAACAAGAGGCTTTGCATAAAAAATCGATTTTTTCTCCTGAACTACTTGTTTGAAAGATGTCATGTTGGTTCTCTGGTTCATGCACGGAGATGATGTCTGTTTCAAAGATCTGCTATGAGAATCCCAGACTGGACAAAGTTCATTTTGCATGATGTTCATCTCATAGAAAGATGCCATTTCCCAGGTGTTGTTGACTATTTTAAAATAAAGTTTAACCTTAGAAAAATCAAAACTCATCTTGTTTTTCCTCAAAATGAACATCTTGTGGGTTCTCTGGTTCTTGAATGGTGAATCCACAGTATTGATTGATTGACCATTAATTTAAAAAGTAGTGGAACATGCTGAAACATAAAACAAGTGAAGACACTCAGGTGACTGAGGAACAGTCAGAACCCCCAGAATTCAACGTTGCTATCAGAGAATCATGGGAAACCAGCAAATATTCACATCTGGGAAGCTTTTAATGCAGAAATCCACTGTTTTTGCTTATAAAAGATTTCTCAAATGGCTAATTAGTAAAAAAGAAAAAAGGTTCCAGACACAATTAACTCATGCTAACCTAGTTTTGTTCTCAAGAGCAAACTGTGATATTAATAAAAGGATCAGTCAATAAAGAGTTAAGCGCTCGAGCAGCAGGTAAATAGAAATATAAAGAGTAGAATGACTCACAGAGCATGAGGCAGATCGATGTGAGCTCCATCCTGTGCTGGTGTCGTTTTCCTCTAAGTCGGCTTTTAACTGGCACAGCATCAAAACCCTGACACCACACAGGAAATCACAGAAGTCAACGCGGAACTGGGCCTTTTTCGTTTTTTTTTAAATGTCAGTTTTTATTTGCACAACTTAACAAAGAAAACGGCAGAAACAATAAAAGCAAAGTGTGCAAATTGTGATGAGATTGAATAAAACCACCTCTCCAGAGGCGTAATGAGGAACAGAGAATATGTAGACGAAAGAAAAAGTCGCTGATCTGCAACAAATTCATGCGTTTTGCAAACTGGCTTGATGCTTTCAGAACCTTTACATTGGTTCTTTGGTGCCTTGTCAGAAAATGCTTTTCAGTTTGTTCAGGATCTTCTATTGAATGCATGCTTTGTTTGATTCACACTGTGCAACGCTTGCCTCAGGAACTGTCTGAGAATCACACTTCATTGTCGTCAGTATACCGGTACATCTTTTCGCTGGAAACCACAGGCCATCGCAATAGCAGTGTTTGTGTGTCACATCTCGGTGAAACAGGATGTGAAGCAGCCACACGGCTCGACACCTTTCGTGTGATTAGTCGGTTATACCTGAAACATCAGCACAAGAAAAGCACACTGCTCTCTGTGCATTTTGACCACATTTTCCCTGTTTATGCTTCACATCATGATGCTGCCACCACCATGCTCCACAACATGATGCTGCCACCAACATGCTTCACGTCATGACGCTGCCACCACCATGCTTCACGTCATGATGCTGCCACCACCATGCTTCATATCATGATGCTGCCACTACCATGCTTCACATCATGATGCTGCCACCACCGTGCTTCATGTCATGATGCTGCCACCACCGTGCTTCACGTCATGATGCTGCCACCACCATGCTTCATATCATGATGCTGCCACTACCATGCTTCACATCATGATGCTGCCACCACCGTGCTTCATGTCATGATGCTGCCACCACCGTGCTTCACGTCATGATGCTGCCACCACCGTGCTTCACATCATGATGCTGCCACCACCGTGCTTTATATCATGATGCTGCCACCACAGTGCTTCACATCATGATGCTGCCACCACCGTGCTTTATATCATGACGCTGCCACCACCATCCTTCACATCATGATGCTGCCACCACCATGCTTCACATCATGATGCTGCCACCACCATCATGCTTCACAGTGGAGATGGTGTGTTTGTGATGATGTTCAGTGTTTAGTGTCCATTAAACAGAGTGACTATTTTGATGGACAAAAAACTCCCTCCCTCACTAGTCCATTTTCTATTTGGTCACCAGTTCAAGGCAGATTTACACATGTTCCATAGTCCTTTAATTTCATAATAATGGATTTAACAGCACTTAAAGGGATATTCAGTGACTTTTTTGTCTCCATCCCCTGACTTGTGCTTTTAAATAACCTTTTCATAGAGTATCTTGGAGAGTTCATGGTGTAGTTCTATCCAGATGATCTCCATTTCAAATTTCATATTAACAAGTAACACAAGTGGAAAACCTCCAGTACCTTTAATTGGCACTGTGCATGTGGACATGTATTTGAAATCTGAACTTCATCAGAGCAACATATCAACAGGCAATGACATGCCTGCCTGGAGAATCTACAGCAACCACAAAATCTCACATTCATAGGGAAATGAATGTCTGGTGTTGCTGTTTTCTCCAAATCAGTCTCAGGCTGTCTCGTCCTTGACCAGTAGAGATTTTTCACACCCACAACTCCAAGCTATCAATTTTTGACTTATGCATAATTAGTCTAAATTAATGTCCAAGTAACAAGCAACAAGCTCTTCTGTCATACCAGTGGAAATGTCCAGCTCAGTTTATGGTCGCCACCTGCTGGTGAGATGGAGAACCAGCAAGAAGTCCATGAAAGAGCACAGCAACCTCAGAGGTGCCTGGATTTTGTGATGCAGTAAAAGCTTCAACATGTTTTGAATTGATAAAATGATGTCTGTCGGTAACATTTAAGATACCAGGGAAGAACAGTCTGCTTTTTTTTAGTATATCTGAGCTTTTTAGTAAAAGCCCTCATTAAAAGACAGTAATGAAGTCCCTGAACTCAGAGATGTGAGGTTACCAACCAGTGTTTCCTGGCTTTAGCTGACCAATCAGAGAGGACTGGGATGTTCAGGAGGTGAACCCCTCGTGTTTCTGAACATGAAGGCCTGTAAGCGTCTTCTAGTAGACCCTAAAAATCGAATTATGAACCCATCAATGTGTATAACATGGGCTCTTTAAGGTTGGATAGCACCTTAGTTTTATCTGTCTTTCCTTCTTAAGCTGATGTAAATACATGAAACCCCCAAAGCTATTAAAGCTGAAAGTCTGTGATGGCTTCGGCAGCTTTTGGAAGCTGAGAACCCTTTTTAACAAGTTACTGTTAGTCTCAAGTTTCCTATCAAAGTCCCACAACTCGTCACTGATTCTATGATGCCTGCTCAGCCTCTGTGTTTTTGTTCCAGATGGGCTGTTTCAGTGTCGGTAGCTTTAAATGTGGTGGATTAGGTTCATTTTTGTCATTTGTTGAATATAGTAGCGTTAGTTCTTTTATCCGACAACTCAGTAGAGAAAAGATGTATTACCTTGTTGACATGTTTCGACCGCTTCTGCTGTCTTCATCAGAACGTCATCCGACGTTTGGTGACGTGTCCTTTTTATCACGTGGCCGGTTTGACAGATCTGCCAGAATCTGTCCGTGGGATAACAGAGCCAATAAAACGCATAATGAAAAAACATAACATCAACACAGCAGTCAAACCACACATCAAACTCCGGCAACTATTAGTCCACCCAAAAGACAAAATAGAACCGGACAATAAGTGCAACGTCATATATGAAATACCGTGCAAATCATGGAAGAAAACATACATAGGAGAAACAGGCAGACCATTCCACACACGACGAAAGGAACATCAAACTGAATGCAAAAAGGAAACTTCTGGACCTCTCACTAGATCACAAAAAGAAAAAGCCGAACAGGAAAATAAGAAATCAGCCATAACCGACCACTGCAAAAGAAACAATCATATCATGGACTGGGACAGGGCGAGGATCGTAACCACGGAGACCAATAAACAGAAACGATGGATCAAAGAAGCCATCGAGATTAGGAAGCGGGCGAGCAGCAACATGAACCGGGACGAGGGGGGCCTACAGATTCTGATTCTGGCAGATCTGTCAAACCGGCCACGTGATAAAAAGGACACGTCACCAAACGTCGGATGACGTTCTGATGAAGACAGCAGAAGCAGTCGAAACATGTCAACAAGGTAATACATCTTTTCTCTACTGAGTTGTCGGATAAAAGAACTAACGCTACTATAGCTTTAAATGTGGTTGAGCTGCTGCTGAGTGCTGCACATTTCCTGCTGCTGCTGCTGTTTTGGACACCCTGGTTAAAATGAGGCCACGCCGATACGGCCGGGTTAGCATGAGTTAATTGTGTCTGGAACCTTTTTTCTTTTTTACTAATTAGCCATTTGAGACATCTTTTATAAGCAAAAACAGTGGATTTCTGCATTAAAAGCTTCCCAGATGTGAATATTTGCTGGTTTCCCATGATTCTCTGATAGCAACCTTGAATTCTGGGGGTTCTGACTGTTCCTCAGCCACATGAGTGTCTTCACTTGTTTTATGTTTCAGCATGTTCCACTACTTTTTAAATTAATGGTCAATCAATCAATACTGTGGATTCACCATTCAAGAACCAGAGAACCCACAAGATGTTCATTTTGAGGAAAAACAAGATGAGTTTTGATTTTTCTAAGGTTAAATTTTATTTTAAAATAGCCAACAACACTTGGGAAATGGCATCTTTCTATGAGACATCATGCAAGATAAACTTGGATCTGGGATTCTCATAGCAGATCTTTGAAACAGACATCATCTCCGTGCATGAACCAGAGAACCAACATGACATCTTTCAAACAAGTAGTTCAGGAGTAAAAATCGATTTTTTATGCAAAGCCTCTTGTTTGAATTGCGTCCAGATATCAATTTAATCCATCATGTGAGCATCTAGCTTTCATTTCCTCTCTGTCAGATGGTGTTTGGTCCACTTCTGATTGGGAACCCTCTGAAACTCCTCCCTCATCACCACTCGGCTCACTGCCGGACCGACCAGTCCCCCTTCTGACACGTCTCAGACTTGGGTTTGAGGATTGCAGACTTTCATAGGTAAGGGTAAAGGGTAAATGAGGACCACAAATGCTTTCATTGCTCAAACTGCTGTGGTCTATATGACAGACTAATAACCCTCCCTTCTCTCCAGCAGATCCCTGCCTCCTCCCCTTTCACAGATCAGCCAGCTGAGAGATTTGTTGATCACGAAGGTGCAGCTGACAAGCCCAACCGCTGCAAGTCAAGACAATAACGTTGGGTGTGGGCTCCTGTGTGACGCTTGAATTTGCTTAGAATGAAGTAAACACTCTGCAGACGTTCACTGAACTGAGAGGTGAAATGGCGCAGAGAGGAAATCAGCTGGATTCAGAGAAACTCTCTTGTTCCATCTGTCTGGATCTACTGAAGGATCCGGTGACCACTTCCTGTGGACACAGCTACTGTATGGACTGTATTAAAATGCACTGGGATGGAGAGGATGGGAAGAGAATCTACAGCTGCCCTCAGTGCAGGAAGACTTTCACACCGAGGCCTGTCCTGCAGAAAAACGTCCTGTTAGCAGAGTTAGTGGAGGAGCTGAAGAAGACTGGACTCCAAGCTGCTGCTGCTGATCACTGCTATGCTGGAGCTAAAGATGTGGCCTGTGATGTCTGCACTGGGAGGAAGAGGAAATCCATCAAGTCCTGTCTGGTCTGTTTGGCCTCTTATTGTCAGAACCACCTCCAGCCTCACTATGACTCACCTCCATTAAAGAAGCACCAGCTGGTGGAGCCCTCCAAGAACCTCCAGGAGAACATCTGCTCTGGTCACGATGAGGTGATGAAGATTTTCTGTCGCACTGATCAGAAGTTGATCTGTTATCTCTGCTCCATGGATGGACATAAAGGCCATGAAACAGTCCCAGCAGCAGCAGAAAGGACAGAGAAGCAGAAGGAGTTGGAGGTGAGTCGACTGAACATCCAGCAGAGAATCCAGGACAAAGAGGAACATGGGAAGCTGCTTCAACAGGAGGTGAAAGCCATCAATGACTCTGCTGATAAAACAGTGAAGGACAGTGAGGAGATGTTCAACCAGATGATCCAACTCATCAAGAAAAGAAGCTCTGATGTGAGGCAGCAGATCAGATCCCAGCAGGAGGCTGAAGTGAGTCGAGTCAACGAGCTTCAGAAGAAGGTGGAGCAGGAGATCAGAGATCTGAAGAGGAAAGATGCTGAGCTGAAGAAGCTCTCAGAGACACCAGACCACAGCCAGTTCCTCATCAACTACCCCTCAGAGTCAGCACTCAGTGAGTCCACACCCTCATCCAGCATCAACATCCGTCCTCTGAGACACTTTGAGGAGGTGACAGCAGCCGTGAAAGAGCTCAGAGATCAACTCCAGAACATTCTGAGGGACACCTGGACAAACATCTCACTGACAGAGACTCAACCAGATGTTCTACTGTCAGAACCAGAACCAAAGAGCAGAGATGACTTCTTAAAGTATTCAAGAGACATCACTCTGGATCCAAACACACCACATAGAAATCTGGTACTGTCTGAGGGAAACAGAAAAGTAACATTTATGAGACAAGATCACGATTTTTCTTACAAGCCAGACAGATTCACTGGATGTTGGCAGGTCCTGAGTGAAGAGGGTCTGACTGGACGTTGTTACTGGGAGGTGGAGTGGAGAGGAGGCGTTCTTGTTGCGGTCGCATATAAAAACTTTGGCAGAGAATGTAGGTTTGGATACGACGACAAATCTTGGGCTTTGTGTTGTAAACCATACCGGTTTACATTTTTGCACAAAAGACAGGAAACTCCCGTCTCCGGTCGTTGGTCCTTCAGAATCGGAGTCTATCTGGATCACAGAGCAGGTATTCTGTCCTTCTACAGCGTCTCTGAAACCATGACTCTCCTCCACAGAGTCCAGACCACATTCACTGAGCCGCTACACGTTGGGTTTTATCTTTGGTGTGTTGACAACACCGTTGAGTTCATTCAACTCAAGTAGAGTCATTCCAGTGTCTCTGGGTCGGTTCATGCTCAGCCCTGATTTAGGTCCCTGGTATACAGTTTAAAGGGAGTCATGACATTTTAGCAGATGACAAGTTCATTTCATGTATTATAGAAAAGCTGCTTCGTTTGTGGTGTTTAAAGTTGTGAAAACGACATCAGACGTTGGTAACAAACACATGAGTTGGTCTGAAGAAGCATTGACATAATTCAGTCCTGCTGCTCCTCATACTGTGTAAATCTGTGATTAGTCTGGGTCCTGGTTTTATTCTGTAGCTGCTGTGGAGGGTTTTCCTGATGACTGATGTAGAAACTCACTGGTGGTGAGACGATGAGGGAAGTGATCGACTTCAATGGTTCAAGTCATTTATAAAGCTGCTTCCAGCTTCTGAAACATGAACATGTGTTGGTTTTATACGTGTCGGTAAACTGAATGTCTCCAGTTTTAGATTTGAACTGTTCTGAGTTCTTGAGCTGCTGAGGCGGGTTTTTGTGTTGTTGTGTTTGTGTGTGTTGTTTTTTACTGTTTTGTGATGTTTTGCGGTCAGATTTATTCTCCAACTGTCCGATTAAACTGCATTGTCAACTAAAATAATTGTGCGAATGATTGAAAAGTGTCAGTTTTATTTGGATAAACAGTGAGAATGTTTGTCTCTACATGAAACTATCTGTCACCAACACATTTCTGTCTCACTCACGACGGTTTAAACCAGTCCAACAGGCTGAAGACGTCTCACATGACATTTTCCTCTTTGACGAGCTGCCAGTGAGTTCGTCATGCAGTCAAACCTGCAGATGCAAATTAGAAACTGACTGAAACATCCAACCACGATGCCTTACAGTGGAACGATTTAGGAATCAAAGCAACATGAGACTCCAACCTCCTGAGCCTACATGTCTGTTCTCTTAACATCAACTGCCTCTTCCTTTATGTGTGCATTTGTTGCACTAAATGTCTGATTACTAAACACCAGAATTTTTAATGATTGGAATCCTATAGGAGAACTGGCTCAATTTTAAAGGTTGTTGCTCTGATAAATATGCATGTTTGCATATTTAATATGCAGCTGCAGACCTCATTTAAGATTTAAAATACAACCAAGACCTTGGTCTTTTCATTTACTAAAAATACGAAGAGATTTTTGCCCTTAAAGTGAAGGGTTTTGCAGCTTTTTGAAGATTTTATTAATGTGTGGCCAGTTAGAGTAGAAAGCAAAAAATCTTCTAAGTTGCTTAAAATAAAATAAAAAAATAGACGTAGAAGTACATAATTGGAATTAAAATGTAGCCACAAGTGTCTTCTTTCTCACAATGTTAATGCAAAACTCAAATTTGGTTTGCTAATTTTGAATTAAGCCTTAATTGATGGGAAACTCACTGTCGAGTTTTCATTCAGTGCAACAGAAACTGTAGGCCGACTTCCTCTTCAGCCTCTTCAACTTGCATCATCTTCCTTTACGTCTGGATTGTGAAAACCAGCTTTATATTCTTTTTTTAACACAATGGGGCGTTATTATGCTCTCATGAGAAATCCAACCATCCTGAAACACGATGTGCATCTTGTGGTGGCTGTGGTTCAGCTGGTAGAGTAATTTGTCCTCAAATTGTAATGTTGCAGGCTCAAGGACAGACATTGACAGCATCTCCATCGGCCAGAGCTTAACATATCCATGATGAGTAGTAATGGCACCAATAATGGCATAGGCCACGCCCATTTCAATCATGATGTCATGATCCCTGCTTCAACCCCTGCCTGTCTCCCTCTTTATTTCTTTTTTCTTCTTCTCTTTCTCCCTCTCGCTCAGCTTGCTTGCCCTCACTCTCTCCCTCACCATCAGCCCAGCTCTGCCTGCCGTCTCCTTGATTGCTGGATTGGAGACAGCTGCAGGCATCAGCTCAGCTGGACTCAATTACTAACTTCCATAAATACTCAGTCGATTCACTCACTCTCCCCCACACAATTAGCAGTGCAACCCTGGTTCTCTGCCTGTCCCCGCTCTGGATCCTACCTGCTGCTGCCAGAACCCCCTGCCTCAGTGACTCACTTGCCGTCCGGATCCTGCCCACAGCTAACCTACATTGTTGCTGGCTCCAGACCTGCTTCTTGCCTGTCCCTCAACCCTCTCCCAGAACAGACAGCCAGCTAAGTTTTGGAGGTAAGTTTGAATTGTTTCTTGTAGTTTTGTTTGGTATTGGCCTTGCTGCTGTTCTGTGTTTTTGTTACTAAACCTATTTGACGTTTAGTGTGTCTTTTGTGTGTTCTGTTCACTTTGCCTTGGTTGCATTACGAGTATTTTGTTAACTTGGCCTTATAGGCGTTATTTACATTTTGTAATCTCGCCTTTCCACCGTTTCATGCATTCAGGGTTGGTTTGATGGCTTCGTGCATTTTCTGATTTCGTCTGATCAAGTGTTCTGTGTATTTTGTTATTCACCTTGTTGCGGTAGTTATATTTTGTGGTTACCCTGATTTTCTCCTTTGTGATTGTTTTGAGGTTTAGTAAGGCTTTGCTGTGTAACATGTTTTTTGAATTAGGTTTGGTTTCAGTTTTTATTCTGTATTGGGTTAATTTCTGTGTAAATTAAATCCTCTGTTAACAATCCGTTAGCCTCTCTGGCCTCGGTGTCCACGCCGGGGTTCTCTGACCACCCCCCCATAACACAAATGGTTTCCACCTTATGTAATTTTTTCCAAATGTACTGTTGACCTCATATGCTACACATTTCATTGAATTGTCATCAGAACTGGTGCATAACAGGATTAGAGGCCATTGAACATTGCCCATATGTGTTTGGATACCATTTATCATTGTTCCATGATTGGCCAACCATGTTTTTGTGGGCGGGGTCAAATCAATTTGACTGTTAAGTGTTTCATTTAATTAATATCAAGTTTGGGTCAGGATGCATCCTGAGAATGTGAACATGTGTTCTGAAGTCCATTCAGTTTCACCATTACTCAAATATCAAATGGTTGAAACGTAATCCATTGTTGAAACTGTCCTTCATGATGAGGCCAGATTAACTTAACGCATGCAGGTTTTCCTTATATTCCTCTACCATTTTGAAAACTTGGTTAATCACAAATTTGACTGCCCTTTCAACGTCATTATTTGAATCTCAGTCAAACTTGGTTGATGACATGTTTAGAGGACGCCACACATTTCCCATATGCTTGATTTTTCATATCGGGTATCGTTGTTATCGGACTGGATAACAAAGTTTAGTGGTCCTGGTCAAACTGCTGTAACTTTTGAATGCCTCATCCAGTGTAAAACTAAATTTGGGTCACAGGTACAGGTTTAGACAATGAATATGTATACTGAAGTCCATGTAGCTTTGTCTCTACTCCCAGATTTTAAAGGGTGGAAATGTTTAAGCTGCCCTTTACGATGAGGCCAAAGCAGGTCCTGAAACGTTTGTTGATTCCCTTTAAGTTTTTCCACTGTTGTGAAATTTTCTGTTAATATCAATTTTGACTGCCTGTTGGAGCTATTTGTTATTTTTGTGATATTTTACAATAAGATACTTAGTTATTTATTTTTGTTGTTTTCCTTGATGAATGCATCTTTAGTTGATAGTGAGTGGTATGAGTATTTGTTAATGCTTTTATTTTGACACTTTGGCACACTGGGTGAATCTATATATATGGGCATGTAGACGTAGGTGAGGCAGGCACCTGGAGGGGTTCATGGTTTTTTACCAGGGCGAGACACAAAGGAAAGAGGTTTTTGTTCTGTTTGTTGCTACGCCAGTGGAATAAACCACCATCAAATGTAAGTTTTGCCTGGACAATGGATTCATTTCCCCTGCGTAAAATAGTTCCCTGGGTGCCAGAGTGACTGGTTTGATTTTGATTGTTAGACAAATAGTCACTACACAAGTAAAAAACCACCCCTAAAGTGAACATTTTGTGGATGGACTTTGTGGAAGCTTGGATTGCTTTGTCGGCGTCAGATGTCGAAGGAGGAACGCTGGATTCTGACAGACACGGCGGTGTTTGGAAAGTGAGTAACCTGTGGACATCGCGCAAAACTACCCAACAGCATCGGTATGTGAAAGCATTGCTTTGAAGGCTGTATTGGAAAACGGCTTATGTATTGGAGTGTTGAGTTATTCCACTGAGCGAGTATTGGGAGTTTTGATAGTTTGAAGAAGTTTGGATGGATGCGTAGCATCACGCAATACAGCCACGCCTACTTTCATTCATAAAATGTGACGTGGAACCGTGTGTGCGTGACAGAGGGTTTCCCCGTATCTCCTGTCATTATAAATAAAGAGTGTGGAAATTAAGACACAATGTCCGAAGTTGCACCAAAGGCTAAGAGTGACACTGCGTCGGTGCTCTCAAAGCGGAGCGTTAAGTTCACAGCAAAGGGCTTGGCATATTATCTAAAAACGTGTCAGGAAAAGCGATCTCTGAAATGCAAACAAGCAAAGAGGAACATGGAGGAAATGCGTGTCTTGATGGAATCCACTGACAATGTGGACTCAGTGCAGTCTCTGCTGAGTAAATTCATTAAATGTTGTGAGGAAGCTGAGAACATGCACCAAGCCATCATAGAGCTGAATTTGCCCGAGGATGAAGTTGAACGGCAAAGTACATATTTTCACGCAAAAAGGACCGTGTTTTGTGATTTCATCAAAAATGTGAAGTGTTGGTTATCTGATGCTGGTCTCCCATATATACAATCAACTGACAATGATACTGAACAGGCTGATAACCTAAGTGTTGTTTCTGATGAAATTAACCCTGAAGACAGTGCTTCAAACATTTCATATCAACAGGAGAATCATTCCAGAGCACATTCCCAGTCATCTAAGGTGTCATCCACTTCATCTGCAAGAATAAAGGCAGAAGCTGATAAGGCAGCACTTATGGAGCGCTTGGCTGCATTGAAAAGGAAACACCTATTGGAAGCCAAAGAGGAGGAACTTAGAAAGGAAAAGGAACAGTTGGCTTTGGAAACTGAGCTTGCCGCTGCTAATGCAAAACTACATGTGCTGGAAATCAATTCAAAGTGTGGTTCTAAAGGATCTGATGGAATGAACTCATACTTTGAAAGGAATGGGAATGGTGTTCAAGGAGCCAGCCAGCTGAGTCCTCATGCTGATGATTTTGTTCCACAAAAGGAGGCTCACACTGTTATTGTTAGGCCTAAACAAGTGGCAGTAACACAAACTGACATCAACCCAATGATAGTAAACACTCAGGTGAGAACAACACAAATGGCCTCTACAGGACGTGAATCGTATAGTGTCAGGCCCAAGCAAGCAGCAGTGACACAAACGGACAGCAGCCCAATAATGAGTCAAACACAAACACAAGTGGCTCATGATATTCGACGAACAGGAGGTGAATCCTATCTAACACGCAATGATAACACCTGTAATGATATTGTGAACATCATGCAACGACAGAATGATATAACTGCATTGTTGGTTCAGCAAAATTTGGCATCTGCTCTGCCAATGAGAAGTATTCCTGTGTTTGATGGTGACCCTCTTCAGTTTCAGTCGTTCATGAGAGCTTTTGAAAACTGCGTTGAAGTGAAAACCAACAATTTCAGTGATTGCTTGACATTTTTGGAACAGTACACCAGGGGGCAGCCAAGAGACCTTGTCAAGAGTTGTCAGCATCTACCTTCAATTATGGGATATCAAAGAGCTAAGGCCCTTCTTGTTGAACATTTTGGCAACGAACATAAAATTGCTTCTGCTTACATGGATAAAATCCTGAATTGGCCCTCCATTAAAGCAGAAGATGTTAAAGCACTGCAATCATTTTCTCTGTTTCTTCGAGGTTGTTCCAATTTAACACAGCAAATCATGTACATGAAGGAGTTGGACATGCCCTCCAATCTCAGAAATATTGTGATGAAGCTGCCGTACAAGCTAAGGGAAAAGTGGAGAAGTGTTGCATGTGATCTACAGGAGCAAAATGGATGCAGAGTAGCATTCACTGACCTTGTGACCTTTGTTGAGAAACAGGTCAAAATAGCCTCTGACCCACTTTTTGGAAATATTCAAGATCAACAACCTGCCAACCGCAGTAAAGCCTCCAGTGTTAGTCACACAAAGCAAAGGAGAAATGGAAGCACCTTCGCCACAAGTGTCACTGAAGTGAAAGAAGGACAAAACATCACGGACAATAACATCAGGTCCTCTTCTGCCCAAAGCAACCTCAAATGTTGTTTACTTTGCAAACAAAGCAGTCACTCTCTGGATAAATGCTCACACTTTAAGTCAAAGATGCATCGGGACAAGATAAGTTTCATAAAGGAAAATGGAATTTGTTTTGGTTGCTTAAAGGTTGGTCACACAAGCAAAGACTGTAGGAGTCGTTTAGATTGTAGTGTGTGTCACAAGAAGCATCCATCTGTCCTTCATATTCAAGAAAGGGATAAAAGCACATCCTTTAAAGATGCACAAGAATCTGTGAGCCCTCCACCAAGCGGGGCATCTCAGACATGTGGCCATATAGGGGCCGGTGATGAGGACAATAATGTCTTCTCCATTGTTGCAGTCCAGGTAAGATGCCAGAGGAGTAATATCATTGTGCAAACGTATGCATTTTTGGATCCCGGGAGTTCAGGTACATTCTGCACTGTCGATCTGGCAAAAAGGCTGGGCCTAAGAGGAAAACCAGCCAACATCTTATTAAGAACTATGGGTCAGAAGAAGGTGGTGAGCACCACTGTACTGTCTGGTTTGGAAGTGTCTGGCATGGAGACGAATGATTTCATTGAGTTACCGAATGTATTGACTCAAAAGACCATGCCAGTGTCAAGATTGAACATTCCACAGCAAGAGGACATTGCAAAATGGTCTTACCTGAGGAACATAAAACTTCATGACGTGGATGCAGAGGTTGACTTGCTCATCGGTACAGATGCACCTAAAGTGATGGAACCATGGGAGCTGATTAACAGCCAAGGTGATGGGCCATATGCAGTCCGAACGAGGGTTGGCTGGGTAATTAATGGACCACTTCGTGGTGGAGACAGCAATAGGGTCAAGACTGGCTGTTCTGTTGTCACAACCAATCGCATCTCTGTAGAGCACCTGGAAGAGATGCTCATCAGTCAATATAACCATGATTTTAATGAACAAACATCAGTGGGGCAATTGGAAATGTCAAGAGAGGACATTAAATTCATGAAGACTGTGCAAACTACAGCAGAACTAAAGGATGCACATTACTATATTGACTTACCCTTCAGAGAAAAGGATCCTGTTTTACCGGATAATCGTTGTGTGGCAGAGCAGCGGCTTCAAGGCCTGAAGAGGAAATTTCAGAGAGATATCAAGTACAAGGAGGAGTACACTTCATTTCTCAGTGACATGTTGGTCCAAGGCTACGCTGAAACTGTGCCGACAGATCAGTTGGAGCAAGATGATGGCAAAGTGTGGTACATCCCCCACCATGGAGTACATCACCCCACAAAAGGAAAGCTGAGAGTAGTATTTGACTGTGGAGCCACATATAAAGGAACATCACTGAACCAGCAGCTTTTGCAAGGCCCAGATCTCACCAACTCTCTTATTGGGGTTCTCATTCGGTTCAGGAAGGAACCTGTTGCCATCATGGCGGACATCCAGGCCATGTTTCACCAGGTACGAGTACCCGACAAGCATATGAACTTCCTTCGCTTTCTTTGGTGGCCACAGGGCAACACTGACCAAGAACCAGCAGAATATCGCATGAGAGTACACTTATTTGGAGCTGTATCATCCCCAAGTTGTGCTAGTTGTGCCTTGAGGAGAACTGCAGAGGACAATGCATCTGAGTTTCCTCCTGAAGTAATCAGCACCATCAACCATAACTTTTATGTGGACGACTGCTTGAAGTCCACAGCCTCTGAGCAAGATGCAATTCAAATTGTGAAGGATTTGACTGCACTCTGTCACAAAGGAGGATTCAATCTCCAAAAATGGGTGACGAACAGCCGTTCTGTGTTGATGTCGATCCCAGGTGACATCAGAGCAACAGAAATGAAAGAACTGGATTTGGAGAAGGACCAACTTCCTATGGAAAGAGCCCTTGGACTGCAATGGTGTGTTGAGTCTGATCAGTTCATGTTCAGGACTTCAGTGCAGGAACGGCCGCAGACCAGGAGAGGCATGTTGTCTGTGGTTAGCTCTCTGTATGATCCATTAGGGTTTTTGGCTCCTTTTACCATGTCGGCTAAGTTAATGCTGCAGGAACTTTACAGGAGAAGTCTGAAGTGGGACGAACCAATTCCCCCCTCTTTCTCCAAGCAGTGGTCTGATTGGTTGAGTGACCTCCAAAAGATGAGTGGATTCAAGGTGGATCGCTGCGTTAAACCTCAGAGCTTTGGAACATCTGTGATAGCACAAATTCATCATTTTTCTGATGCCAGTGAAGCTGGTTATGGCACAGCGTCCTACCTAAGACTGGAAGATGGTGATAACGTGCATGTTTCATTTCTTGTGGGAAAAGCCAGAGTTGCTCCTCTGAAACAGATCACGATTCCTCGTCTGGAGCTCACAGCAGCAGTTCTTGCTGTTCGAGTGGACGCAATGCTTCAAAAGGAGCTACAGTGGCAGCTGGAGAGGTCAGTATTTTGGACTGATAGCACGACCGTCCTCAAGTACATCTGCAATGAGACTAGACGTTTCCATACCTTTGTTGCCAACAGAGTATCTGTTATTAGAGAAGCTACAGATGTTAAACAGTGGAAGTACGTGGGCTCCAAGGTCAATCCTGCAGACGAAGCTTCCCGTGGATTGAGAGCTGAGGAATTCCTCACCCATGGAAAATGGATTAAAGGCCCAGAGTTCCTCTATTTGTCAGAGAAGGAGTGGCCTGTGTCTGACATTGAGCCAACTGTGATATCTGCTGATGACCCAGAGATCAAAAAAGAAACAGCGGTGTATGCCATTGTCAAGCTCTCAGAAGATCCCACAGATTGCCTCATCAATTACTTCTCTTCATGGAGGAAACTTAAAACATCCGTTGCTTGGTTCCTTGAGCTTAAGAGAGTTCTTCTACTTCTGAGTCAAAAGAGAAAAGAACTTGAAGCCATTGAGAGTGACAAGGGCAGAGAAGCTAACAGTTCTGTTGAACAGACACTTCAGAGCTTCAAGGCTACACTTGGAGGGAAAATTTTGACTCCAGAAGACCATGCTGAAGCAGAAAAGGCAATCATTCGTTTCATTCAGAAACACAGGTTCAAAGGTGAAATTGCCTCTCTTAAACGTGGCCTGTATAATGTTGCCAAGGACAGTCTACTGTATAAGCTAGATCCTATACTGGAGGATGACATCCTCAGAGTTGGAGGTCGCTTGCACAGGTCAGCGTTACCAGCAGAAACCAAGCATCCTGTTATCCTCTCAAAGGACATGCATGTTTCCCAGCTTATTTTACGCCATATTCATCAGCAACTAGGACACGCTGGTAGAAACCACATGTTGCATAGGCTTCGCCAGAAGTACTGGATAATTAGTGCCAACTCTGCTGCAAGAAAGACCATTACAGAATGCACAGTGTGTAGACGTTTCAGAGGAAAACTTGGAGAGCAGAAGATGGCAGACTTACCAGAGGAGAGGGTCATGCCAGACAAAGCCCCCTTTACAGATGTGGGAGTTGATTATTTTGGCCCCCTGGAGGTTAAGAGAGGAAGAAGCCTTCTAAAAAGGTATGGAGTGCTTTTCACCTGTCTGACCAGTCGTGCAGTGCATCTGGAAGTGGCACACACCCTTGATACAGACTCATGTATTAATGCTTTGCGGAGATTTATCTGCAGAAGAGGTCCTGTGTCAACTTTGAGGTCTGACAATGGCACGAATTTCACTGGAGCCAATAAGGAGTTAAAACAAAGCCTCACCAGATTGAATAATGAGAGAATTCAGGGCGCCTTAATTGAAGATGGAATCAAGTGGAGCTTTAACACACCAGCAGCCTCACATCAAGGTGGCATTTGGGAGCGTCTGATTCGTTCAGTAAAGGGAATACTCTCCTCCGTTGCTGGACAGCAGGTACTGGATGATGAGGGCCTGCAGACATTGTTTTGTGAGGTGGAGGCAATAATGAATGACAGACCCATCACTAAGGTTTCTGATGACCCCAATGACCTCGAGGCCCTAACACCAAATCACATTCTTCTTTTAAAAGGAAAACCCATCTTTCCACCAGGACTCTTTGAGCGGAGTGACCTGTACATAAGGAGAAGATGGAAACAAGTACAGTATATTGCAGAATTCTTTTGGAAAAGATGGACATCTGAATACTTACTTGTGATGCAGGAACGTCAAAAGTGGACGAAACCAAGAAGAAGCTTCTCCACAGGAGATATTGTTATCATCGCTGATGCTACAGCTACAAGAGGATCCTGGATGATGGGCCGAGTTCTAAGTACCAAGTCTGACTCCAAAGGATTGGTTCGTTCTGTGTGCCTACAAACTAAGACCAGTGTCCTGGAGAGGCCTGTGACAAAGATCTGCCTGCTCCTGGAGGCCACAGAATCATAGACGGTTATTCATTCTCTCTGTCTTTCTACTCTATCCTCTGTCTGTCTTTTATTTTCCAAACAGACATCCGGAAGAAGACAGAAGAACCTATATAGTAGCTTGTGAGAATAGCTCCCCTGTAGAAATAAGTGTAATTGTGAGTTGTTGCCTTTCACAATTAGGGGCCGGGGTGTTGGAGCTATTTGTTATTTTTGTGATATTTTACAATAAGATACTTAGTTATTTATTTTTGTTGTTTTCCTTGATGAATGCATCTTTAGTTGATAGTGAGTGGTATGAGTATTTGTTAATGCTTTTATTTTGACACTTTGGCACACTGGGTGAATCTATATATATGGGCATGTAGACGTAGGTGAGGCAGGCACCTGGAGGGGTTCATGGTTTTTTACCAGGGCGAGACACAAAGGAAAGAGGTTTTTGTTCTGTTTGTTGCTACGCCAGTGGAATAAACCACCATCAAATGTAAGTTTTGCCTGGACAATGGATTCATTTCCCCTGCGTAAAATAGTTCCCTGGGTGCCAGAGTGACTGGTTTGATTTTGATTGTTAGACAAATAGTCACTATACTGCCTTTTCAACATATGTCTTTGAATGTGAATCAAACTTTGTACAACACAAATGTTTATGACCCCAAACATTTCCCACATGTTTGATTTGACATATCATGTATTGCTGTCATGAGATTGGCTAACAAACATGTGTGGGTGTGGCCAGTTTATTTCACTCTGCTGTGTTTTCTGAATGCTTCATTAAATTTGAACCAAATATGATGGAGGTGTTCAGACTGAAACGGTGGACAAATGTGTCAAATGTCCTGCAGTTCAACCACTAGGGGGCGTTGTTGTAGAAAAAATCTAATATTGTTCAAGAGAAATTCCTTCTGCTTTCACATGCTCAAGACTAAAACCACACTACCACTTTCAAATAGTCAAGCTTTTAATTTTGTCAAGCTGTTTATTCACTGTGCCTTCATTGTTTCTTCCTCTTTTAGTTTTGAAAGTAAGAAAGTTCCCATCGATCCAGCTGCTGCAAGTAGGTGTGGGCAGGTGGAAGAGGAAAAAACTGGGGTTTGGCCTCCTTTGTGATGCAGAAAGGATGGACTTCATGATGAGCAGATTGTGAGGTGAGCATGAGAAAAGTAAATCAGGTTGAGATCAAATTCAAAGAGTTTAAATTTATCACAATAAATGCAATGTTTATTAAAAACTAAAGTTTGTGAAAAGCTTTGGAGCTTCGAGGCAGGATGAGTTGCTGTCAATAGATCAGCTCCGAATTAGCTGCTGGGAGTTTAAAGTACAGGAGACTGAGACTAGAGACTCATAGTAGCAGTCAAAACTGGGTCATCATGAGGTCTGTAGGACTCTAAACCTGTCCATCATGCTAAGACCAAGCAACAAACAGGTACACGACAGACAAATCAGTTTCAAACTATACCTGCTTTCTCCACCAACTATAACATCGGGAAACGTGCTTAAATGCATTTATTATTGATGCCATTTGCTGTGTTGATCACAGTAGATCCTGTTTCCACTCTGAGGATCATAAAGGTCTTAAACTCCAGAGCTACAGAAGGGGGATGAAAATCTGCTCTTTCTTTGTTTTGAAGTCAGTTAAAGCTGCTTGATCCTACACTGTCATTAAAACAACCCATTTATATATTAAGTAATGTTTTAGGAATATAAACCGAACAAGAATCTGTTCCATGAACTGTCTTTATACTGTGGTATTCACCCTTTTACTTGCACTACAATATTTACACAACTTATACAGAAGACAGGAGACTTTTGTGTTTTTTCTGATCATAAATTTACTTTTTAATTTGACCTTTTTGTTGTAGATTTACTTTCTGTGCCTCAGTGTGACCACGATGTTGTGTTTAGCCACGTGTCCCTGCATCGCCACTTCACTTCACAGCTGTAGTAGATCTCTGCAGCCTGAATCTGTGAAACCACTGAAAGTTCTTCATGCAGAGTTAAAGCAATGTGTAGCAGCGATTATTTTCTCTGATCTGAGTGACGTTTTTTAAACGTGTTCTGCTGAGAAAGGAAAAGGGTTAAACACAGTCTGAACTTCAGAAAGCTCCTCGTCCTGGAATCAGCCTGTTGAGTCCTCACTCTTCTTCCTGTCATGACACACAGAAGCTGCACTCTGTTGCCATGTTTCCTTGTTCCCTCCCCTTCAGATCTGAAGTCTGAAGATGGTTAAACCAACATGTGGTGAAGACGGAGAGCTGCAGCAACACAGGAAGGATGTAGAGATCAGAGCTCAAACGGTCGCTGCTGCTGAGAGGTGAAATGGCGCTAAGAGGAAATCGGCAGAATTCAGAGAAACTCTCTTGTTCCATCTGTCTGGATCTAATGAGGGATCCAGTGATTACTTCCTGTGGACACAGCTACTGCAAGAAGTGTATTAAAGCCCAATGGGATGGAGAGGATAGAGAGAGAATCTACAGCTGCCCTCAGTGCAGGAAGACTGTAAACCAGTTTATACTGGTGTAAAGCTGTCAACAGTGCAGTTTACACCATTTAAACAATTTTACACCAGTTTACACACCACTGATGTCATCAATAAACTCTCTGTCCGGTCAGTGACTGTTTTTCTGTTCTTCGGTTGACGTATTTGATGATGGAGGAGCAGACTCTGAGCTTTAGAAGGGGACTAACTCCTGAGTAAAGAGAAGGGCTATGATCCTTTACTGCTGTAAATATAAAGAGTGGGATGGGTGAAAGGTACACTGAATATTTAGACCAAGATATATAATGGTAACATCTGGATAACAAACATCAGCATCATTTGATTGTTCTAATCAGTGATAGATAATGTTGAGACTCAGAGAACAGGTTTAATGTTTGGATCTGTCTATGTGAGTCTGAAATCTGACACTTTAGTGGTAAAGGATAGTAGTTGATATAGTTTGGTTGTACAAAATGATCAAATCAGCCCTGCTTTAGACGTCAACTGTCAGAGAAACTTTGCTATGTACAAACTGACTATTTTCCAACTGCTGCAATAAGGAAAATTAGTCACAAATTAATGTAAGAAACGGACTTGTTTTTGTTGCCCAGTGCAACCATCCACCTCCAGATTTGATGACAAGGTTAGATTTCAGCTCCAACACCAAAATACAAGCAGGACAGCAGCAGTAACGAAGACCAGCATCCACATAAGAAGGCTTTTTTACTTTGTCTGCATTTATTCTCATCGTTTAACACCACCAAAGAGGTGTCAACGTTTCATGAGATTGATGCATATTTTAGTCTTGCAGCTAAATATTTTAATATCCAGTGCGTGTGCGTGACCATCACCTGCCCTCCCTGGAAGCTAAGCTGTTGTTCTTTACTGGATTTTCTCAGTATGAGCCAGAGGGGGCACCTTGGTGAATTGAGGGGGAAACAATGGACAAGGCAAAACAAGACGAACAGGGGAGGGTAAAGACAGGCAGTGCTA
Organism: Dascyllus trimaculatus; assembly: GCA_024666655.1. NCBI lineage: Eukaryota > Metazoa > Chordata > Actinopteri > Pomacentridae > Dascyllus > Dascyllus trimaculatus. Next base: position 2,454,872 of record CM045467.1, on the reverse strand, counting down.
TTAGAATGCAAGAGTGTAAGATGCTGTGTTATTCCCAGCAACCAACACCACATCTAAAAAAATGAAAACAAAGAGTAAACTCCCCCAAAAAAGTGTACTGAACACCAGAGTTGTGGAAGTCCTGGTAGTGTAGAGTAGGCCGCCAGAGGACATGAGTGAGGGGGGACTGCATAGAGGGCATGAGTTTAGAGGACTCGACAGGAGCTGGTAAGCCCTGAACAAACATGCATGTGTGATGGACCGAAGCCCAGAGCAGCTTCCACAACCCAGCAGGGAGACACAGAGAGACACGTGGGCCCAGAGACCAAGAGGGGGCAGCAACCGATACCCCCAGGGCGCCAAGGATAAACCCAGGGGGGGCAAGGGGCACGAGGGCCCACCCACCATCACACCTTTAACTGGACTTAAAGGGGTATTCAGTGACATCTTCTTGTACTATCCCTGACTTATTCTTTTCAAGAGCCTTTTCTCAGAGTTTTCCAGAGTGTTCTTCAGTCTTCATGGTGTAGTTCTGACCAGGAGTACTGATCCTCCAGTGACTGGACCGTCCAGATACAGGAGTCTTCATGCTACAATCACTGAGACACATTCACTGACCTCAGATCATCCATTTAACTAACTGTGACCAATTAGCAACACCTGTATTACAAAAGGTGAGTCACTTTAAAGGGGGTGAACACTGACACAGTCGCTTGTTTTAGATTTTATGTTTGTAATTCAATGACATTACTTGGTAGGAACCTGTTTTCACTCTGACGTTAAAGTGTTTTTTTGTAACTTCCAAGGTGATAGAGTACGTTTTATAGGTGCTTTAGCTTTACAGCTTTTCTAAAACAATGATGACTGTAGGTCCAAAACTTCCTAACTCAGTCCCCTTAGTATCAATCACATCACAGGACAGCCCAGATTCCCTTCCTGAGCTTCACTACCGTCCTGAAACTAGACTTTCTCACAGTTCTGTCTTGTCTGGATATGGTAGGTGCTGTATTGTAATTAAAAGTCATTATATTGTAAATTATAGGATAGATGAGTTTAGTTCAGTGATAACAATTTTAAAAATGCAAGCAATAGTGTTTAAAAAGGTTTTTTATTAGCAAACTGTAACTGTAGGTTTCCAGTGAATGAAGATGTTGAGGCTCTGACAGCTCGGGGTATCCATATCCACATTAAAGAATCCACAGGACCACCCGGTAAAGTCAAATCATTCAATTCAACACTCAGAACAAAACAAAAAACAGTTCTTACAGAAGTATTTTTCATTTCATTTTTCACTATGACAGCAGTGATCATAGACACCTACTCCCAAAGGTTACACAGGTAAAATAATTTGAATTTATTTATTTTTCTAAAGTCCACACACACTTCAAGGAGAAGAAATAAAACAAACTGGTTACCATCACAATGAGAAACTAACCGTTTTCACATCAAACTGTAGGTACTATGAATATTGTTCTTAAATCACTTTACATGAATATAAAATAGTGTTCTCTTACTGATTAGCTTCAATTATCGCACTGTAATCAGTCAAACACAAACTTAAATCTATATTTGATCCCACAATCACAATTACACACGATGATTCACAGATTATAAAACTACAGGCTGGTAAAAAAACACAAAAATCCCAATAAATCCACGATAGAAACACACAAACCAAATATTTAGTAAAAAATAAAAGCCAAAGTGCTGCTGGTATCTCTGGTCAATACTAGAAAACTAACAGTGTAGAAAAAGTAATGCAGAGAAGGTCGAGTTGGACGAACTGACCTGGGATCTCGGCACCATCTGTGAGGCCAAGTTCAAAGTTTCTAATTCCTCACAGCTTTAAAATCAGGTTGCATAAAGAAGAACCTCGCAGACATTCTTCTGTCTAATCTCAGACATGCCAGGTTTGAAAAATAACGGCTCATCACATTGCAGGATGTAACTGTGCCAAAGAGAACAGCATCACCTGACGACATGTCACGAGGAAAGAGATGGAAACAAAATGGAGACGCTGGTGCAACGACTCGCTGGACACAAAGATGGCTGAGGATATTCGTTGGTTTATTCTGCAATGAGGTAAGTTTAGGTTTTACTCTGGTACCCCTTTTCCACCAAGAAGAACCAGGTCTAGTTCTGGTGCTTAGTTTGTTCAAATCTGGTTCCTCCTAAGAACCTGTTTGCTTTTTCATTATCAAGGAGTCAAGTTGGAGCCATTGGGTCACCGTAAAACCACTACGCTAGCATCCATTGCTAGCATGCTAGCAGTTAAACAAAAACAGTAAGTTGATGATAATATCTATGTTTATCTCTATAGATGGTCTTAAGGCTGATTGTGAGGCGGAGGTCCTCCTGTTGCCTGGACACATCCGTGATCACGCTACTGGTGGGACACAACTGTAGCGGATTTCAGGTCAACAGTTTGTGGTAAACTTCCAGGAGTCATTCCAACACATGTGTGATGGGACCAGGGACGTCCTGGAGAACAAGGACACTAATTAGCGCTTGTGTGTCCCTTTCCACCGTTGATGGTTGGTCACCATAACCCCGCCCCCAGCCCCTGACGTACTCGGTGCTTCGCTCTGGACCAGCAAAGAGTTGGTTCTTGCTGAGCTCCAGTTTTTAGAACCTGGAGTCGGTGCTTAGGTGGTGGAGATGCAAAGAACTGGTGCTAAGTCAGGCTCTGGCTCTGAACTAGACCTGGAACCAGCTCGGTGGACATGTGATTCACTTCCTACCTGATACCTCATCATGGTCTGCACTAAAGATCCCATGGAGGTACAAGTTTCTAGAGCTGCACGAGATTTCAAGGCCTTTTTATTGCTGTAATTGCCTTTGTAAATAAACGTAACAACACAACAGAAACTGAAGAAACCACCACCTAAAAGAAAAAGACTAAAATCCCCTGATAATAATGAGATATACCGTGAGATTAATGGAAATAGTTTCACTCTTACTACTTGATTATCTAAATAATTTGTCATTTCATTACACAATGTTGTGCAGCATGATGATAATGAAACAGATTGCTGTCCTCTAAAGAACTTACACACAGTTGGACGGTGATATTGTCAAGAATCATAATTACACGTTCACACATTCTTTTTGCAGATGATGTGCTGTTTTATCCTATTTCATATTTAAACTCCTCACACTGGTTTAGGACGGTAGTTTGTTCTTCTCTGATAAATATATAAAGTTGTACACTCTTTCTTGTAGCGTTCTATTTAATCTGAGAGTCAAAAATACTCAAAAATATAATTCACATATCTAAGATTCTAGTACTTTACAGAATAATTGACCCAGTCTGAGTATTTTTGAGCAGACTGTTGATGCACCTGATTTAAAAAAACAGTACTAGAATTAAAAAAAATCTGTTCATTTAGCAGCTGCATCACGAAACCAAGAGATACGTTTATGTACTGGATTGAACCTGCAGGGGAACCTGTTCAGCAGGAGGAGGGTTCACATTGCTCTGTGGCTGCGGTTGTTGGCTCCTAAAACAACACAAGACAGGTTATTAGTCAGAGGCTCGGCATTTTCTGTTCTGAGTAAAACATGATTGACCGGCAGCAAGAGGACGAAAAGAAACGACCATAACTGAACATCATGAAGACACGCATCAAGCTTCCATCATGTCTGCAAACTACAAAAGCAGTGCATCCTGGGAAGTCTTGTTTCTCTTTTAAAGTTCATTCAATGACAAATGAACACAACTGATCTGTAAACGTGTTCAGTTTATTGGTAATAGCCGGTGACAGCATGCATTTAACAGTTAGCTTTGGTCCACGTGTACGTTTCCTGAACTCTGTTGTGTTTCTGTGATAAAGTTATGAGTGTAGTTTTTTAACTGGTGGAAATGAAGAGAAGAGAAATTTGGGACTTACGTTGGCGAACAAAGTAAACGATGACAGCAATGACAATGATCAAACAAACGATGATGCCAAAAATAGCAGCAGGGTGAAGATCCTTCTCTGAAAGAACAGAAGAAAAACAAAATATATTTTCCCTAGTTTGCATTTATCTCTTTACCTTCCTCTCCATTAAATTCAATTTGTGTCAAAATAATTAAAATAAACTTCAGCAAGGAGAAAAGTCTCAGTGTAAAAAAGAGGACACATTATCAAAAAAGGAAAGAACCAAATAAATTTTTAACAGTTGAACTTTTAACATTCCTTTTTCTCGTGTCATTGAGCTTTATTTTCCCCCTTTACAAAGTTTCTGTTTTGTTTGATTATATTGGCACCGACTCAATTCAATTTCTGCAAATAAAGATCATAGCAGGTGTCTCATTTGTCCTGCGAGAAACTGCAGATGTAAATCAGACTGAATAATGGGTGTATTTCATGTTTTTATGCAGGGTTAAAATAAACCTGGATTATTCTTGTCATGACTCCTTACTGTCAAGAAGTTCTACATCTCCACATGCTGGATTTATAATTCACTCATTTGCCTACATGGGAGATGCAGCTCGAACAAACCAGTTGGTCCTTTAACCTGCAGGTGTCTCATTTGTCCTGCGAGAAACTGCAGATGTAAATCAGACTGAATAGTAAAGACTCACCATCTTCTTTTGGATCTGCAGCTATAAAAATAGGAAAACATGTTGACATGTAAAAAAAGAAAAGAAAAAGGGAAAGAAAGATTGTTGCACTAATGACAGTGTGGAGATCAATCTAAAGATATTTACTTACTGGGATCATCTTTTCTTCTGTCTTCTTCCCCCTTTGACTCTGTGGAAAGTAGTTTTAAATAGTTTTTAAGTCTTTACATGACACAAAGATAAAAACGTCTTCTAATATTTCATTTTAATCTGCATGTCATCAGCTGCACTCACCAACGTTCAGGGTAATGTTCCCTTTCCTGACCTGGCTGTGCAGTTTGGGGACAAAGCAGGTGTAGATTCCTGTATCATTCTTGGTTACGTTCATCAGTTTCAGAGAAATGTTTCCATGGACCATCTCGTCGTGGAAGAGGGCTGTTCTGCCTTTGTAGCTCTCGTCTTGAGGGCCCGGATGGTCCTTCCCGGTTCGGTAGAGGTGCACGATCATTTTGTTGTGTTTCCACTCCACTGTCAGGTTGCTGACGTCGAATGGTGGCTCCAGGTGACACGGCAGGATGACGTCATCACCAACGACTGCTGTCACTGGGACGTCTGAACTGACCACCTTGGGCTCTTCTGCACAAACAGACGTGTGTTAAACCTACCGACCCAACAACACTGGGTTTGTCACTGCTGTATCATTTAGATTACAGTGCTGCTCCAGCGTCTCATATTTTGTTCAGTTTATTTAGCTTGTTAATTGAGACCCAAAACTAAGTTCTATAAAATATTACATATGAATTTTGAGTTTCTTAAGTTATCAGACTAAAAAATACCCAAGAAGCCATTCTGAGGGTTCAGAATCTCCAGAAATGTAACTCTCTCAGTAATGAAATGTGACAAGAACACAGACGGAATAGTTTCCAGCAAATCCAAATGATTGAATGGTTCCTGTAGAAAACAAATACTTATTTGCTGCATCATAGTTTTTGTGATTCTACAAATGAGTCCACCATTATAAGATGTCAAAACCACAAAAAACTGGAATTCAATCAGTAAAAACCGAACTCTTCTGATGTTAGAGGTGAAAAGTCAACTAAAGACTGTGTTCTTAATAGGAACTATATGCATATCCATTAATATACACTTACAGGAACTTTCCGAGGCCCCAGCACCACCCTGGTTTGAAAAGGTTTTGCTTTGTTCCATTTTCAGGGTCCAGTGATTTAAAGTTGAAGCCACATGTAAGTCTGTTACCACTGCACTGCTCATCACTTAGCTTGTATTTAAATTATAAATTATTCTGTGCTTCAGGTGAGTGGAAAAACTTCCATTGCAGTGTTTCAGGTTTTAGAAAATGTGCATAAGAGCAGGAGGCAGAGAGAACGGCAAAAAAAATATGCAGGGCCTGTTTTATCTTTGGGGTTTTTGGATGCATTTCAGGTTTTTATGCAGGGTTGAAATAAACCTGGATTATTCTTGTCATGACTCGCTTACTGTCAAGAAGTTCTACATCTCCACATGCTGGATTTATAATTCACTTATTTGCCTACGTGGGAGATGCAGCTCGAACAAACCAGGTGGTTCTTTAACCTGCAGGAACGTTGGTTTTTTTACAGTATCTGGACGGGTCACTACAGACTTACCAACAGTGAGGTTTACAGAACAACTCTTCTCCAGAGTTCCAGAGAGAAAGGAGCATCTGTATCTTCCACTGTCATTGAGTTTTAGTGGGGACAGGTTCAGGGACAGATTTCCTTTGGCGAGGCCCTCATTGAAGAGAGATGTCCGCCCTTTAAAGCTTTCCCCCTGCTCTGTAGGAACATCTTCTCCATCTTTATGGAGGTTTACTTCTTGTTAGGTTTTTAAACCCACAGACACAAGATAAAATATTAGCCAACACTGTTGGTGCTCTGAAAGAAAATGGACTTTATTTCTTGCATTTGCCAAATACGGAGCTCATCATTCGTGTCGAGAATCATTCGCAAACAATTCTGTCAAGATCCCAGTTTGCATGAATGAACCAAACCTTGTGGAACATTGTGGAAACGTTTTAAAGGTTCTGTGGTTTGTTTTCTCAACATCCCCAAAACATCCTCAGAACATTGCAGCCAGAATTTTCCACTTTTGTGAATATATTTTACTACAGAAACGTTCTAGAAGAATCATCTGAGGCCTCGAGAACATCCAGAAAACTGTTTTTGAACAATGGTTTAAGAACGTTCCTATTTTGTTACCATCGTGGAAACATCTCATAGAAGAACGTTCTATTATATGTTCCCTTAACGAAAAAAACGTTCAACCTTTAACATGTCGGATTACAGGAATGTTCTTAAAACGTTTTGGCATCTGAGGCCTTGATTGTTTTGAATGTTGGTTTGAGAACGTTCTTCCTTTGTTATTATGGAACATTATGAGAACATTTTATTACGTGTTCCTTCAGCAACAGTCCCAAAACATCTTCAGAACACTGCAGCCAGAATGTTCCACCTTTGTCGTTGTACCCAATCAATAAAAATCATCTAAGGCCTCGAGAACATCTGGAAAACATGTTTTTTAAATGTTGGTTTTAGAACATTCTTCCGTTGTCATCATAGAACATCCTCTGTGTTCCTGACAACATCCTCTAAATGTCAACATTAAGACATTATATTAACTTTATAGGAACGTTACTGGAAACAGTTGATGAAAACATTTTCCATTTAAAGAACTTGTCTGTAATGTTAATAATAATAATAGTAATAATAATGATAATACATCTTATTTGTATACTGCTTTTCTGGGCACTCAAAGACACATAATAACAACAAACTAATAGACTATGCTGGACAGAATTTTCAGTGTTGAAATGATAAAATAAACTCTGCAGAACAGCGGATGACCAGAACCACTCGGAACGATTCATTACTTTTATTTATAAAGCTATGACTTCCGGTTACTTTGTGTCCTCGGGTTCTACATCTGGACTGGAAAACACGAGATTGGACAGTGATTTAACCTATGAACCGGGTTTTACGCAGAATAAAAGTAAAGTTCTGCGAGTCGAACAACAAGAAAACAAAGGCCGAAGCAGTGAATCGACCGTCTGGAGAAGTTCAGTGAAAACACGTGACCTACCTGTAGCCGTAACCCCCGATAGAAGACAGACGAAGAGGAGCGACGACAGAAGCACAGCGTCCATCATTATCGATGAATTACCAACAGATTTGATCGATTATCAGAAAGGAAACAGATCAGATCAGATCAGATGCCGTCTGGACGCCTATCTGGTTTCTGTGTGACTGAACACTTTCTGTTTCCCTTTCCTTAAATGGGCAGAACATCCTGTGGAGAAACAGGAGGAACTGAGCAGCAGGGAGTAATGGATGAATTACAGATGTCATGATTCACTCTGAGGAGATCAGTCAATAAAATCAGCTGCTCTTAAAGTTCTGGACGAACTGGGATCACATTTTAACCTGATAACTGCACCATTTTCCAATTAATATAAAATGTGCTTTTAACAAACATTCATAAATAATAATAATAATAATAATAATAGTGCAAATCTGGTTGCAACTGCGCTGGAAAAAATACTTTAAAAATATTCCAATAAAAACAATTAAAGAACAGTTAGTGTACGTACCTCAAATACAGTATGCGGCTGTTTGTGGTACTTGTTTTAATGTAAAGTAAATAAAACATAGAAATGTCACTTATGCACCTTATATAAACATATATAAATATATATATATATATATAAATATATATATATATATATAAACTGTTGACTTTGTTCACAGTTTAAGCATTATCATCATCATCATCATCATCATCATCATTCAACACCCTCATCCAGCATCAACATCCGTCCTCTCAGACACTTTGAGGAGGTGACAGCAGCTGTGAAAGAGCTCAGAGATCAACTCCAGGACATAGAAATCTGGTACTGTCTGAGGGAAACAGAAAAGTTTTTATGAGACAAGACCACGATTTTTCTTACAAGCCAGACAGATTCACTGGATGTTGGCAGGTCCTGAGTGAAGAGAGTCTGACTGGACGTTGTTACTGGGAGGTGGAGTGGAGAGGAGGCGTTTTTGTTGCGGTCGCATATAAAAACTTTGGCAGAGAATGTAGGTTTGGATACGACGACAAATCTTGGGCTTTGTGTTGTAAACCATACCGGTTTACATTTTTGCACAAAAGACAGGAAACTCCCGTCTCCGGTCGTTGGTCCTCCAGAGTCGGAGTCTATCTGGATCACAGAGCAGGTATTCTGTCCTTCTACAGCGTCTCAGAAACCATGACTCTCCTCCACAGAGTCCAGACCACATTCACTGAGCCGCTACACGTTGGGTTTTATCTTTGGTGTGTTGACAACACCGTTGAGTTCATTCAACTCAAGTAGAGTCATTCCAGTGTCTCTGGGTCGGTTCATGCTCAGCCCTGATTTAGGTCCCTGGTATACAGTTTAAAGGGAGTCATGACATTTTAGCAGATGACAAGTTCATTTCATGTATTATAGAAAAGCTGCTTCGTTTGTGGTGTTTAAAGTTGTGAAAACGACATCAGACGTTGGTAACAAACACATGAGTTGGTCTGAAGAAGCATTGACATAATTCAGTCCTGCTGCTCCTCATACTGTGTAAATCTATGATTAGTCTGGGTCCTGGTTTTATTCTGTAGCTGCTGTGGAGGGTTTTCCTGATGACTGATGTAGAAACTCACTGGTGGTGAGACGATGAGGGAAGTGATCGACTTCAATGGTTCAAGTCATTTATAAAGCTGCTTCCAGCGTCTGAAACATGAACATGTGTTGGTTTTATACGTGTCAGTAAACTGAATGTCTCCAGTTTTAGATTTGAACTGTTCTGAGTTCTTGAGCTGCTGAGGCGGGTTTTTGTGTTGTTGTGTTTGTGTGTGTTGTTTTTTACTGTTTTGTGATGTTTTGCGGTCAGATTTATTCTCCAACTGTCCGATTAAACGGCATTGTCAACTAAAATAATTGTGCGAATGATTGAAAAGTGTCAGTTTTATTTGGATAAACAGTGAGAATGTTTGTCTCTACATGAAACTATCTGTCACCAACATATTTCTGTCTCACTCACGACGGTTTAAACCAGTCCAACAGGCTGAAGACGTCTCACATGACATTTTCCTCTTTGACGAGCTGCCAGTGAGTTAGTCATGCAGTCAAACATGCAAATGCAAATTAGAAACTGACTGAAACATCCAACCACGATGCCTTACAGTGGAACGATTTAGGAATCAAAGCAACATGAGACTCCAACCTCCTGAGTCTACATGTCTGTTCACTCAACATCACCTGCATTTTCAGTCCTGCTGCTGTTTAACTCACAAATACAGTGCAAACATTCCCCCATCCTGCTTTCACGAGAGTTAAATAACAGCACGACGTGCTTGGAGTCGCAGCACAGTAGTCAAATGCTGTTTTTAATGTGACTGATTCATTTTCTGCCTCTTCCTTTATGTGTGCATTTGTTGCAGTACATGTCTGATTACTAAACACCAGAATTTTTAAATGATTGGAATCCTATAGGAGAACTGGCTCAATTTTAACAGTTGTTGCTCTGATAAATATGCATGTTTGCATATTTAATGTGCAGCTACAGACCTCATTTAAGATTTAAAATACAACTAAGACATTGGTCTTTTCATTTATTGAAAATATGAAGAGATTTTCCTTTGTGATTGTTTTGAGGTTTAGTAAGGCTTTGCTGTGTAACATGTTTTTTGAATTAGGTTTGGTTTCAGTTTTTATTCTGTATTGGTTTAATTTCTTTGTGAAATTAAATCCTCTGTTAACAATCCGTTAGCCTCTCTGGCCTCGGTGTCCACGCCTGGGTTCTCTGACCACCCCCCCATAACACAAATGGTTTCCACCTTATGTAATTTTTTCCAAACGTACTTTTGACCCCATATGCTACATATTTCATTGAATTGTCATCAAAACTGGTGCATAACAGGATTAGAGGCCATTGAACATTGCCCATATGTGTTTGGATACCATTTATCATTGTTCCATGATTGGCCAACCATGTTTTTGTGGGCGGGGTCAAATCAATTTGACTGTTAAGTGTTTCATTTAATTAATATCAAGTTTGGGTCAGGATGCATCCTGAGAACGTGAACATGTGTTCTGAAGTCCACGCAGTTTCACCATTACTCAAATATCACAGGGTTGAAACATAATCCATTGTTGAAACTGTCCTTCATGATGAGGCCAGATTAACTTAACGCTTGCAGGTTTCCCTTATATTCTTCTACCATTTTGAAAACTTGGTTAATCACAAATTTGACTGCCCTTTCAACATAATTATTTGAATCTCAGTCAAACTTGGTTGATGACATGTTTAGAGGACGCCACACATTTCCCATATGCTTGATTTTTCATATCAGGTATCGTTGTTATCGGACTGGATGACAAAGTTTTGTGGTCCTGGTCAAACTGCTGTAACTTTTGAATGCCTCATCCAGTGTAAAACTAAATTTGGGTCACAGGTACAGGTTTAGACAATGAATATGTATACTGAAGTCCATGTAGCTTTGTCTCTACTCCCAGATTTTAAAGGGTGGAAATGTTTAAGCTGCCCTTTACGATGAGGCCAAAGCAGGTCCTGAAAAGTTTGTTGATACCCTTTAAGTTTTTCCACTGTTGTGAAATTTTCTGTTAATATCAATTTTGACTGCCTTTTCAACATATGTCTTTGAATGTGAATCAAACTTTGTACAACACAAATGTTTATGACCCCAAACATTCCCCACATGTTTGATTTGACAAATCATGTATTGCTGTCATGAGATTGGCTAACAAACCTGTGTGGGTGTGGCCAGTTTATTTCACTCTGCTGTGTTTTCTGAACGCTTCATTAAATTTGAATCAAATCTGATGGAGGTGTTCAGACTGAAACGGTGGACAAATGTGTCAAATGTCCTGCAGTTCAACCACTAGGGGGCGTTATTGTAGAAAAAATCTAATATTGTTCAAGAGAAATTCCTTCTGCTTTCACATGCTCAAGACTAAAACCACACTACCACTTTCAAATAGTCAAGCTTTTAATTTTGTCAAGCTGTTTATTCACTTTGCCTTCATTGTTTCTTCCTCCTTTAGGTTTGAAAGTAAGAAAGTTCCCATCGATCCAGCTGCTACAAGTTGGTGTGGGCAGGTGGAAGAGGAAAAAACTGGGGTTTGGCCTCCTTTGTGATGCAGAAAGGATGGACTTCATGATGAGCAGATTGTGAGGTGAGCATGAGAAAGGTAAATCAGGTTGAGATCAAATTCAAAGAGTTTAAATTTATCACAATAAATGCAATGTTTATTAAAAACTAAAGCTTGTGAAAAGCTTTGATGCTTCGAGGCAGGATGAGTTGCTGTCAATAGATCAGCTCCGAATTAGCTGCTGGGAGTTTAAAGTACAGGAGACTGAGACTAGAGACTCACAGTAGCAGTCAAAACTGGGTCATCATGAGGTCTGTAGGACTCTAAACCTGTCCATCATGCTAAGACCAAGCAACAAACAGGTACACGACAGACAAATCAGTTTCAAACTATACCTGCTTTCTCCACCAACTACAACATCGGGGAAATGTGCTTAAATGCTTTTATTACTGATGGCCTTTGCTGTGTTGATCACAGTGGATCCTGTTTCCACTCTGAGGATCATAAAGGTCTTTAAAGGGGGATGAAAATCTGCTCTTTCTTTGTTTTGAAGTCAGTTAAAGCTGCTTGATCCTACACTGTCATTAAAACAACCCATTTATATATTAAGTAATGTTTTAGGAATATAAACCGAACAAGAATCTGTTCCATGAACTGTCTTTATACTGTGGTATTCACCCTTTTACTTGCACTACAATATTTACACGACTTATACAGAAGACAGGAAACGTTTGTGTTTTTTCTGATCATAAATTTACTTTTTAATTTGACCTTTTTGTCGTAGATTTACTTTCTGTGCCTCAGTGTGACCACAATGTTGTGTTTAGCCACGTGTCCCTGCATCGCCACTTCACAGCTGTAGTAGATCTCTGCAGCCTGAATCTGTGGAACCACTGAAAGTTCTTCATGCAGAGTTAAAGCAATGTGTAGCAGCGATTATTTTCTCTGATCTGAGTGACGTTTTTTAAACGTGTTCTGCTGAGAAAGGAAAAGGGTTAAACACAGTCTGAACTTCAGAAAGCTCCTCGTCCTGGAATCAGCCTGTTGAGTCCTCACTCTTCTTCCTGTTATGACACACAGAAGCTGCACTCTGTTGCCATGTTTCCTTGTTCCCTCCCCTTCAGATCTGAACTGTGAAGATGGTTAAACCAACATGTGGTGAAGACGGAGAGCTGCAGCAACACAGGAAGGATGTAGAGATCAGAGCTCAAACGGTCGCTGCTGCTGAGAGGTGAAATGGCGCTAAGAGGAAATCGGCAGAATTCAGAGAAACTCTCTTGTTCCATCTGTCTGGATCTAATGAGGGATCCAGTGATTACTTCCTGTGGACACAGCTACTGCAAGAAGTGTATTAAAGCCCACTGGGATGGAGAGGATAGAGAGAGAATCTGCAGCTGCCCTCAGTGCAGGAAGACTGTAAACCAGTTTATACTGGTGTAAAGCTGTCAACAGTGCAGTTTACACCATTTAAACCGTTTTACACCAGTTTACACACCACTGATGTCATCAATAAACTCTCTGTCCGGTCAGTGACTGTTTTTCTGTTCTTCGGTTGACGTATTTGATGATGGAGGAGCAGACTCTGAGCTTTAGAAGGGGACTAACTCCTGAGTAAAGAGAAGGGCTATGATCCTTTACTGCTGTAAATATAAAGAGTGGGATCGATGAAAGGTACATTGAATATTTAGACCAAGATATATAATGGTAACATCTGGATAACAAACATCAGCATCATTTGATTGTTCTAATCAGTGATAGATAATGTTGAGACTCAGAGAACAGGTTTAATGTTTGGATCTGTCTATGTGAGTCTGAAATCTGACACTTTAGTGGTAAAGGATAGTAGTTGATACAGTTTGGTTGTACAAAATGATCAAATCAGCCCTGCTTTAGACGTCAACTGTCAGAGAAACTTTGCTATGTACAAACTGACTATTTTCCAACTGCTGCAATAAGGAAAATTAGTCACAAATTAATGTAAGAAACTGACTTGTTTTTGTTGCCCAGTGCAACCATCCACCTCCAGATTTGATGACAAGGTTAGATTTCAGCTCCAACACCAAAATACAAGCAGGACAGCAGCAGTAACGAAGACCAGCATCCACATAAGAAGGCTTTTTTACTTTGTCTGCATTTATTCTCATCGTTTAACACCACCAAAGAGGTGTCAACGTTTCATGAGATTGATGCATATTTTAGTCTTGCAGCTAAATATTTCAATATCCAGTGCGTGTGCGTGACCATCACCTGCCCTCCCTGGAAGCTAAGCTGTTGTTCTTTACTGGATTTCCCCATTATGAGCCAGAGGGGGCACCTTGGTGAACTGAGGGGGAAACAATGGACAAGGCAAAACAAGACGAACAGGGAGGGTAAAGACAGGCAGTGCTATTAGAATGCAAGAGTGTAAGATGCTGTGTTATTCCCAGCAACAAACACCACATCCAAAAAAATGAAAACAAAGAGTAAACTCCCCCAAAAAAGTGTACTGAACACCAGAGTTGTGGAAGTCCTGATAGTGTAGAGTAGGCCGCCAGAGGACATGAGTGAGGGGGGACTGCATAGAGGGCATGAGTTTAGTGGACTCGACAGGAGCTGGTAAGCCCTGAACAAACATGCATGTGTGATGGACCAAAGCCCAGAGCAGCTTCCACAACCCAGCAGGGAGACACAGAGAGACACCAAGAGGAGGCAGCAACCGATACCCCCAGGGCGCCAAGGATAAACTCAGGGGGGGCAAGGGGCACGAGGGCCCACCCACCATCACACCTTTAACTGGACTTAAAGGGACATTCAGTGACATTTTCTTGTATTATCTCTGACTTATTCTTTGCAAGAGCCTTTTCTCAGACTTTTCCAGAGTGTTCTTCAGTCTTCATGTTGTAGTTCTGACCAGGAGTACTGATCCTCCAGTGACTGGACCGTCCAGATACAGGAGTCTTCATGCTACAATCACTGAGACACATTCACTGACCTCAGATCATCCATTTAACTAACTGTGACCAATTAGCTACACCTGTATTACAAAAGGTGAGTCACTTTAAAGGGGGTGAACACTGACGCAGTCGCTTGTTTTACATTTTATGTTTGTAATTCATTGACATTACTTGGTAGGAACCTGTTTTCACTCTGACTTTAAAGAGTGTTTTTTGGTAACTTCCAAGGTGATAGAGTATGTTTTATAGGTGCTTTAGCTTTACAGCTTTTCTAAAACAATAATGACTGTAGGTCCAAAACTTCCTAACTCAGTCCCCTTAGTATCAATCACATCACAGGACAGCCCAGATTCCCTTCCTGAGCTTCATTACCGTCCTGAAACTAGACTTTCTCACAGTTCTGTCTTGTCTGTATGGTAGGTGCTGTATTGTAATTAAAAGTCATTATATTGTAAATTATAGGATAGATGAGTTTAGTTCAGTGATAACAATTTAAAAAACGCAAGCAATAGTGTTTAAAAAGGTTTTTTATTAGCAAACTGTAACTGTAGGTTTCCAGTGAATGAAGATGTTGAGGCTCTGACAGCTCGGGGCGTCCATATCCACATTAAAGAATCCACAGGACCACCCGGTAAAGTCAAATCATTCAATTCAACGCTCACAACAAAACAAAAAACAGTTCTTACAGAAGTATTTTTCAAAACTATTAAAAAATGAGAGCAGTTCTGTACCCCAGGATCAAAAGCAATCAAATGCGCACCGTCACTATGACAGCAGTGACCATAGACACCGACTCCCAAAGGTTACACAGGTAAAATAATTTGAATTTATTTATTTTTCTAAAGTCCACACACACTTCAAGGAGAAGAAATAAAACAACTTGGTTACTATCACCATGAGAAACTAACCGTTTTCACATCAAACTGTGCGTACTATGAATATGCTTCTTAAATCACTTTACATGAATATAAAATAGTGTTCTCTTACTGATTAGCTTCAGATATGGCACTGTAATCAGTCAAACACAAACTTAAATATATATTTGGTCCCATAATCACAATTACACACGATGATTCACAGATTATAAAACTACAGGCTGGTAAAAAAACACAAAAATCCCAATAAATCCACGATAGAAACACACAAACCAAATATTTAGTAAAAAATAAAAGCCAAAGTGCTGCTGCTGGTATCTCTGGTCAATACTAGAAAACTAACAGTGTAGAAAAAGTAATGCAGAGACGGTCAAGTTGGAAGAACTGACCTGGGATCTCGGCACCATCTGTGAGGCCAAGTTCAAAGTTTCTAATTCCTCACAGCTGTAAAATCAGGTTGCATAAAGAAGAACCTCGCAGACATTCTTCTGTCTAATCTCAGACATGCCAGGTTTGAAAAATAACGGCTCATCACATTGCAGGATGTAACTATGCCAAAGAGAACAGCATCACCTGACGACATGTCACGAGGAAAGAGATGGAAACAAAATGGAGACGCTGGTGCAACGACTCGCTGGACGCAAAGATGGCTGAGGATATTTGTTGGTTTATTCTGCAATGAGGTAAGTTTAGGTTTTACTCTGGTACCCCTTTTCCACCAAGAAGAACCAGGTCTAGTTCTGGTGTTTAGTTGGTTCAAATCTGGTTCCTCCTAAGAACCTGTTTGCTTTTCCATTGTCAAGGAGTCCAGTTGGAGCCATTGGGTCACCGTAAAACCACTACGCTAGCATCCATTACATAGCAGTTAAACAAACGCAGTAAGTTGATGATAATATCTATGTTTATCTCTATAGATGGTCTTAAGGCTGATTGTGAGGCGGAGGTCCTCCTGTTGCCTGGACACATCCGTGATCACAACTGGTGGGACACAACTGTAGCGGATTTCAGGTCAACAGTTTGTGCTAAACTTCCAGGAGTCATTCCAATACATGTGTGATGGGACCAGGGACGTCCTAATTAGCGCTTGTGTGTCCCTTTCCACCGTTGATGGTTGGTCACCATAACCCCGCCCCCAGCCCCTGACGTACTCGGTGCTTAGCTCTGGACCAGCAAAGAGTTGGTTCTTGCTGAGCTCCAGTTTTTAGAACCAGGAGTCGGTGCTTAGGAGGTGGAAACACAAAGAAGTGGAGCTAAGTCAGGCTCTGGCTCTAAACTAGACCTGGAACCAGCTCGGTGGACATGTGATTCACTTCCTACCTGATACCTCATCATGGTCTGCACTAAAGATCCCATGGAGGTACAAGTTTCTAGAGCTGCACGAGATTTCAAGGCCTTTTTATTGCTGTAATTGCCTTTGTAGAGAAATGTAACAACACAACAGAAACTGAAGAAACCACCACCTAAAAGAATAAGACTAAAATCCCCTGATAATAATGAGATATACCGTGAGATTAATGGAAATAGTTTCACTCTTACTACTTCATTATCTACATAATTTGTCATTTCATTACACAATGTTGTGCAGCATGATGATAATGAAACAGATTGCTGTCCTCTAAAGAACTTACACACAGTTGGACGGTGATATTGTCAAGAATCATAATTACACGTTCACACATTCTGCACATTCTTTTTGCAGATGATGTGCTGTTTTGTCCTATTTCATATTTAAACTCCTGACACTGGTTTAGGATGGCAGTTTGTTCTTCTCTGATAAATATATAAAGTTGTACACTCTTTCTTGTAGCGTTCTATTTAATCTGAGAGTCAAAAAGACTCAAAAATATAATTCATATATCTAAGATTCTAGTACTAGTACAGAATAATTGACCCAGTCTGAGTATTTTTGAGCACAATGTTGATGCACCTGATTTAAAAAACAGTACTAGAATTAAAAAAAAATCTGTTTGTTCATTTAGTAGCTGCATCACGAAACCAAGAGATAAGTTTATGTACTGAGTCGTTCTTGCAGGGGAACCTGTTCAGCAGGAGGAGGGTTCACATTGTTCTGTCGCTGCGGTTGTTGGTTACCTAAAACAACACAAGACAGGTTATTAGTCAGTGTCTCAGCATTTCCTGTTGTGATGGCATGGCAGTTCTGATTAACCAGCAGCAAGAGGACGTTTAAATAAGACGCAAAAGTCCCGTACAGGTAAAACAGTGTGTCCACTCATATAAATACAGCAAGGTCTGTTATCTGTTATAGGGAGCCATTTCTGACCAGAACAACACAAAGACCACCTGTGAGGCAGCTCCTGTTACAGCCTAAACTACCGTGAAAAGAAACGACCATAACTGAACGTCACGAAGACACACATCAAGCTTCCATCATGTCTGCAAACTACAAAAGCAGTGCATCCTGGGAAGTCTTGTTTCTCTTTCTAAAGTTCATTCAATGACAAATGAACACAACTGATCTGTAAACGTGTTCAGTTTATTGGTAATAGCCGGTGACAGCATGCATTTAACAGTTAGCTTTGGCCCACGTGTACGTTTCCTGAACTCTGTTGTGTTTCTGTGATAAAGTTATGAGTGTAGTTTTTTAACTGGTGGAAATGAAGAGAAGAGAAATTTGGGACTTACGTTTGCGAACAAAGTAAATGAAAGCAATGGCAATTATGATGCCAGTGGCGAGAGCATTATCAGAGGAAGAAAGATTATTCCCTGAAATGACAGAAGAAAAGTGTCAGGATTTATATGTTTGCTCGTTCGTATTTATCTCTTTATCTTCCTCTCCGTTAATTCAATTTATTTATTTATTTTTTTATTTAATAGGGACAATGCAATTAACATATTTTCAGTACAAAATTTTGCGCCAAAATAATTAAAATAAACTTCAGCAAGGAGAAAAGTCTCACTGTAAAAAAAGAGGACACATTATCGAAAAAGGAAAGAACCAAATAAATTTTTACCAGTTGACCTTTTAACATTCCTTTTTCTCGTGTCATTGAGCTTTATTTTCCCCTACAAACTTTCTGTTTTGTTTGATTATATTGGCACCGACTCGATTCGATTTCTGCAAATAAAGATCATAGCAGGTGTCTAATTTGTCCTGCGAGAAACTGCAGATGTAAATCAGACTGAATAGTAAAGACTCACCATCTTCTTCTGGATCTGCAGCTATAAAAATAGGAAAACATGTTGACATGTAAAAAAAGAAAAGAAAAGGGAAAGAAAGAACGTTGCACTAATGACAGCGTAGAGATCAATGTAAAGATATTTACTTACTGGGATCATCTTTTCTTCTGTCTTCTTCCCCCTTTGACTCTGTGGAAAGTAGTTTTAAATAGTTTTTAAGTCGTTACATGACACAAAGATAAAAACGTTTCTAATATTTCATTTTAATCTGCATGTCATCAGCTGCACTCACCAACGTTCAGGGTAATGTTCCCATTCTTGACCTTCCTCATCTGCTGGCGGACAAGGCAGGTGTAGATTCCTGTATCATTCTCGGTTACGTTCATCAGTTTCAGAGAAATGTTTCCATGGACCATCTCGTCGTGGAAGAGGGCTGTTCTGCCTTTGTAGCTCTCGTCTTGAGAGTCCGGATCGTCGTTCCTGCTTCGGTAGAGGTGCACGGTCATTTTGTTGTGTTTCCACTCCACTGTCAGGCTGTGGACGTCGAACGGTGGCTCCAGGTGACACGGCAGGATGACGTCATCACCGACGACTGCTGTCACTGGGACGTGTGAACCGACCACCTCGGGGTCTTCTACATAAACAGACGTGTGTTAAGACCTACCGACCCAACAACACTGGGTTTGTCACTTCTGTATCATTTTAGATAACAGTGCTGCTCCAGCGTCTCATATTTTGTTCAGTTTATTTAGTTTGTTAATTGAGACCCAAAACTAAGTTCTATAAAATATTACATCTGAATTTTGAATTTCTTAAGTTATCAGACTAAAAAATACCCAAGAAGCCATTCTAAGGCTTCAGTATCTCCAGAAATGTAACTCTCTCAGTCACGAAATGTGACAAGAACACAGACGGAATAGTTTCCAGCAAATCCAAATGATTGAATGGTTCCTGTAGAAAACAAATACTTACTTACTGCATTATAGTTTTTGTGATTCTACAAATGAGTCCACCATTATGGCATGTCAAAACCACAAAAAACTGGAATTCAATCAGTAAAAACCGAACTCTTCTGATGTTAGAGGTGAAAAGTCAACTAAAGACTGTGTTCTTAATAGGAACTATATGCATATCCATTAATATACACTTACAGGAACTTTCCGAGGCCCCAGCACCACCCTGGTTTGAAAAGGTTTTGCTTTGTTCCATTTTCAGGGTCCAGTGATTTAAAGTTGAAGCCACATGTAAGTCTGTTACCACTGCACTGCTCATCACTTAGCTTGTATTTAAATTATAAATTATTCTGTGCTTCAGGTGAGTGGAAAAACTTCCATTGCAGTGTTTCAGGTTTTAGAAAATGTGCATAAGAGCAGGAGGCAGAGAGAACGGCAAAAAAAATATGCAGGGCCTGTTTTATCTTTGGGGTTTTTGGATGCATTTCAGGTTTTTATGCAGGGTTAAAATAAACCTGGATTATTCTTGTCATGACTCACTTACTGTCAAGAAGTTCTACATCTCCACATGCTGGATTTATAATTCACTTATTTGCCTACGTGGGAGATGCAGCTCGAACAAACCAGTTGGTTCTTTAACCTGCAGGAACGTTGGTTTTTTACAGTATCTGGACGGGTCACTACAGACTTACCAAAAGTGAGGTTTACATAACAAGTCTTCTCCAGAGTTCCAGTGAAAAAGGAGCATCTGTATCTTCCACTGTCATTGAGTTTTAGTGGGGACAGGTTCAGGGACAGATTTCCTTTGGTGAGGCCCTCATTGGAGAGAGATGTCCGCCCTTTAAAGTGTTCCCACTGCTCTGTAGGAACATCTTCTCCATCTTTATGGAGGTTTACTTCTTGTTAGGTTTTTAAACCCACAGACACAAGATAAAATATTAGCCAACACTGTTGGTGCTCTGAAAGAAAATGGACTTTATTTCTTGCATTTGCCAAATACGGAGCTCATCATTCGTGTCGAGAATCATTCGCAAACAATTCTGTCAAGATCCCAGTTTGCATGAATGAACCAAACCTTGTGGAACATTGTGGAAACGTTTTAAAGGGTCTGTGGTTTGTTTTCTCAACATCCCCAAAACATCCTCAGAACATTGCAGCCAGAATTTTCCACTTTTGTGAATTTATTTTACTACAGAAACGTTCTAGAAGAATCATCTGAGGGCTCGAGAACATCCAGAAAACTGTTTTTGAACAATGGTTTAAGAACGTTCCGACTTTGTTACCATCGTGGAAACATCTCATAGAAGAACGTTCTATTATATGTTCCCTTAACGAAAAAAACGTTCAACCTTTAACATGTCGGATTACAGGAATGTTCTTAAAACGTTTTGGCATCTGAGGCCTTGATTGTTTTGAATGTTGGTTTGAGAACGTTCTTCCTTTGTTATTATGGAACATTATGAGAACATTTTATTACGTGTTCCCTCAGCAACAGTCCCAAAACATCATCAGAACACTGCAGCCAGAATGTTCCACCTTTGTCGTTGTACCCAATCAATAAAAATCATCTAAGGCCTCGAGAACATCTGGAAAACATGTTTTTTAAATGTTGGTTTTAGAACATTCCTCCGTTGTCATCATAGAACATCCTCTGTGTTCCTGACAACATCCTCTAAATGTCAACATTAAGACATTATATTAACTTTATAGGAACGTTACTGGAAACAGTTGATGAAAACATTTTCCATATAAAGAACTTGTCTGTAATGTTAATAATAATAATAGTAATAATAATAATCATACATCTTATTTGTATACTGCTTTTCTGGCCACTCAAACACACGTAATAACAACAAACTAATAGACTATACTGGACATATAATAAAATTAGCGTTAAAATGATAAAATAAACTCTGTAAAACAGCGGATGACCAGAACCACTTGGAACGATTCATTACTTTTATTATTAAAGCTATGACTTCCGGTTACTTTGCGTCCTCGGGTTCTACATCTGGACTGGAAAACACGAGACTGGACACTGATTTAACCTATGAACCGGGTTTTACGCAGAATAAAAGTAAAGTTCTCCGAGTCGAACAACAAGAAAACAAAGGCCGAAGCAGCGAATCGACCGTCTGGAGAAGTTCAGTGAAAACACGTGACCTACCTGTAGCCGTAACCCCCGATAGAAGACGGAGGAAGAGGAGCGACGACAGAAGCACAGCGTCCATCATTATCGATGAATTACCAACAGATTTGATCGATTATCAGAAAGGAAACAGATCAGATCAGATGCGGTCTGGACGCCTATCTAGTTTCTGTGTGACTAACAGTTTCTGTTTCCCTTTCCTTAAATGGGCAGAACATCCTGTGGAGAAACAGGAGGAACTGAGCAGCAGTAATGGATGAATCACAGATGTCATGATTCACTCTGAGGAGATCAGTCAATAAAATCAGCTGCTCTTAAGGTTCTGGACGAACTGGGATCACATTTTAACCTGATAACTGCACCATTTTCCAATTAATATAAAATGTGCTTTTAACAAACATTCATAAATAATAATAATAATAATAATAATTATAATAATAATAATAATAATAATAGTACAAATGTGGTTGCAACTGCGCTGGAAAAAATACTTTAAAAATATTCCAATAAAAACAATTAAAGAACAGTTAGTGTACGTACCTCAAATACAGTATGCGGCTGTTTGTGGTACTTGTTTTAATGTAAAGTAAATAAAACATAGAAATGTCACTTATGCACTTTATATAAACATATATTATATTTATATATATAAATATAATATATAAATATAAATATAATATTATATATATATTATATATATATATATATATAAACTGTTGACTTTGTTCACAGTTTAAGCATTATCATCATCATCATCATCATCATTCAACACCCTCATCCAGCATCAACATCCGTCCTCTCAGACACTTTGAGGAGGTGACAGCAGCCGTGAAAGAGCTCAGAGATCAACTCCAGAACATTCTGAGGGACACCTGGACAAACATCTCACTGACAGAGACTCAATCAGATGTTCTACTGTCAGAACCAGAACCAAAAACCAGAGATGGATTCTTAAAATATTCAAGGGAAATCACTCTGGATCCAAACACAGCACATAGAAATCTGGTACTGTCTGAGGGAAACAGCAAAGTTACATTTATGAGACAAGACCACGATTTTTCTTACAAGCCAGACAGATTCACTGGATGTTGGCAGGTCCTGAGTGAAGAGGGTCTGACTGGACGTTGTTACTGGGAGGTGGAGTGGAGAGGAGGCGTTTTTGTTGCGGTCGCATATAAAAACTTTGGCAGAGAATGTAGGTTTGGATACGACGACAAATCTTGGGCTTTGTGTTGTAAACCATACCGGTTTACATTTTTGCACAAAAGACAGGAAACTCCCGTCTCCGGTCGTTGGTCCTTCAGAATCGGAGTCTATCTGGATCACAGAGCAGGTATTCTGTCCTTCTACAGCGTCTCTGAAACCATGACTCTCCTCCACAGAGTCCAGACCACATTCACTGAGCCGCTACACGTTGGGTTTTATCTTTGGTGTGTTGACAACACCGTTGAGTTCATTCAACTCAAGTAGAGTCATTCCAGTGTATCTGGGTCGGTTCATGCTCAGCCCTGATTTAGGTCCCTGGTATACAGTTTAAAGGGAGTCATGACATTTTAGCAGATGACAAGTTCATTTCATGTATTATAGAAAAGCTGCTTCGTTTGTGGTGTTTAAAGTTGTGAAAACGACATCAGACGTTGGTAACAAACACATGAGTTGGTCTGAAGAAGACACGTGTCGCTGCATTGACATAATTCAGTCCTGCTGCTCCTCATACTGTGTAAATCTATGATTAGTCTGGGTCCTGGTTTTATTCTGTAGCTGCTGTGGAGGGTTTTCCTGATGACTGATGTAGAAACTCACTGGTGGTGAGACGATGAGGGAAGTGATCGACTTCAATGGTTCGAGTCATTTATAAAGCTGCTTCCAGCTTCTGAAACATGAACATGTGATGGTTTTATACGTGTCAGTAAACTGAATGTCTCTAGTTTTAGATTTGAACTGTTCTGAGTTCTTGAACTGCTGAGGCGGGTTTTTGTGTTGTTGTGTTTGTGTGTGTTGTTTTTTACTGTTTTGTGATGTTTTGCGGTCAAATTTATTCTCCAACTGTCCAATTAAACTGCATTGTCAACTAAAGTAATTGAGAGAATGATTGAAAAGTGTCAGTTTTATTTGGATAAACAGTGAGAATGTTTGTCTCTACATGAAACTATCTGTCACCAACACATTTCTGTCTCACTCACGACGGTTTAAACCAGTCCAACAGGCTGAAGACGTCTCACATGACATTTTCCTCTTTGACGAGCTGCCAGTGAGTTAGTCATGCAGTCAAACATGCAAATGCAAATTAGAAACTGACTGAAACATCCAACCACGATGCCTTACAGTGGAACGATTTAGGAATCAAAGCAACATGAGACTCCAACCTCCTGAGCCTACATGTCTGTTCCCTTAACATCACCTGCATTTTCAGTCCTGCTGCTGTTTAACTCACAAATACAGTGCAAACATTCCCCCATCCTGCTTTCACGAGAGTTAAATAACAGCACGACGTGCTTGGAGTCGCAGCACAGTAGTCAAATGCTGTTTTTAATGTGACTGATTCATTTTCTGCCTCTTCCTTTATGTGTGCATTTGTTGCAGTAAATGTCTGATTACTAAACACCAGAATTTTTAAATGATTGGAATCCTATAGGAGAACTGGCTCAATTTTAAAGGTTGTTGCTCTGATAAATATGCATGTTTGCATATTTAATGTGCAGCTACAGACCTCATTTAAGATTTAAAATACAACCAAGACCTTGGTCTTTTCATTTACTGAAAATATGAAGATTTTGAAGATTTTTTATTAAAGTGTGGCCAGTTAGAGTAGAAAGCTAAAAAATCTTCTAAGTTCCTCAAAATAAAATAAAAAAATAGACGTATAAGTACATAATTGGAATTAAAATGTAGCCACAAGTGTCTTCTTTCTTGCAATGTTAATGTAAAACTCAAATTTGGTTTGCTAATTTTGAATTAAGCCTTCATTGATGGGGAACTCACTGTCGAGTTCTCATTCAGTGCAACAGAAACTGTCGGCCGACTTCCTCTTCAGCCTCTTCAACTTGCATCATCTTCCTTTACGTCTGGATTGTGAAAACCAGCTTTATATTCTTTTTTTTAACACAATGGGGCGTTATTATGCTCTCATGAGAAATCCAACCATCCTGAAACACGATGTGCATCTTGTGGTGGCTGTGGTTCAGCTGGTAGAGTAAGTTGTCCTCAAATTGTAATGTTGCAGGCTCAAGGACAGATGCTGACAGCTTTCCCATCGGCCGGAGCTTAACATATCCATGATGAGTAGTAATGGCACCAATAATGGCATAGGCCACGCCCATTTCAATCATGATGTCATGATCCCTGCTTCAACCCCTTCCTGTCTCCCTCTTTATTTCTTTTTTCTTCTTCTCTTTCTCCCTCTCGCTCAGCTTGCTTGCCCTCACTCTCTCCCTCACCATCAGCCCAGCTCTGCCTGCCGTCTCCTTGATTGCTGGATTGGAGACAGCTGCAGGGATCAGCTCACCTGGACTCAATTACTAACTTCCATAAATACTCAGTCGATTCACTCACTCTCCCCCAGACAATTAGCAGTGCAACCCTGGTTCTCTGCCTGTCCCCACTCTGGATCCTACCTGCTGCTACCAGAACCCCCTGCCTTAGTGACTCACTTGCCGTCCGGATCCTGCCCACAGCTAGCCTACATTGTTGCTGGCTCCCGACCTGCTTCTTGCCTGTCCCTCGACCCTCTCCCAGAACAGACAGCCAGCTAAGTTTTGGAGGTAAGTTTGAATTGTTTCTTGTAGTTTTGTTTGGTATTGGCCTTGCTGCTGTTCTGTGTTTTTGTTACTAAACCTATTTGACGTTTAGTGTGTCTTTTGTGTGTTCTGTTCACTTTGCCTTGGTTGCATTACGAGTATTTTGTTAACTTGGCCTTATAGGCGTTATTTACATTTTGTAATCTCGCCTTTCCACCGTTTCATGCATTCAGGGTTGGTTTGATGGCTTCGTGCATTTTCTGATTTCGTCTGATCAAGTGTTCTGTGTATTTTGCTATGCACCTTGTTGCTGTAGTTATATTTTGTGGTTACCCTGATTTTCTCCTTTGTGGTTGTTTTGAGTTTTAGTAAGGCTTTGCTGTGTAACATGTTTTTTGAATTAGGTTTGGTTTCAGTTTTTATTCTGTATTGGGTTAATTTCTGTGTAAATTAAATCCTCTGTTAACAATCCGTTAGCCTGTCTGGCCTCGGTGTCCACGCCTGGGTTCTCTGACCACCCCCCATAACACAAATGGTTTCCACCATATGTAATTTTTTCCAAACGTACTTTTGACCCCATATGCTACATATTTCATTGAATTGTCATCAAAACTGGTGCATAACAGGATTAGAGGCCATTGAACATTGCCCATATGTGTTTGGATACCATTTATCATTGTTCCATGATTGGCCAACCATGTTTTTGTGGGTGGGGTCAAATCAATTTGACTGTTAAGTGTTTCATTTAATTAATATCAAGTTTGGGTCAGGATGCATCCTGAGAACGTGAACATGTGTTCTGAAGTCCACGCAGTTTCACCATTACTCAAATATCAAAGGGTTAAAACATAATCCATTGTTGAAACTGTCCTTCATGATGAGGCCAGATTAACTTAACGCTTGCAGGTTTTCCTTATATTCTTCTACCATTTTGAAAACTTGGTTAATCACAAATTTGACTGCCCTTTCAACGTCATTATTTGAATCTCAGTCAAACTTGGTTGATGACATGTTTAGAGGACGCCACACATTTCCCATATGCTTGATTTTTCATATCAGGTATCGTTGTTATCGGACTGGATGACAAAGTTTTGTGGTCCTGGTCAAACTGCTGTAACTTTTGGATGCCTCATCCAGTGTAAAACTAAATTTGGGTCACAGGTACAGGTTTAGACAATGAATATGTATACTGAAGTCCATGTAGCTTTGTCTCTACTCCCAGATTTTAAAGGGTGGAAATGTTTAAGCTGCCCTTTACGATGAGGCCAAAGCAGGTCCTGAAACGTTTGTTGATACCCTTTAAGTTTTTCCACTGTTGTGAAATTTTTGTTAATATCAATTTTGACTGCCTTTTCAACATATGCCTTTGAATGTGAATCAAACTTTGTACAACACAAATGTTTATGACCCCAAACATTTCCCACATGTTTGATTTGACATATCATGTATTGCTGTCATGAGATTGGCTAACAAACCTGTGTGGGTGTGGTCAGTTTATTTCACTCTGCTGTGTTTTCTGAATGCTTCATTAAATTTGAACCAAATATGATGGAGGTGTTCAGACTGAAACGGTGGACAAATGTGTCAAATGTCCTGCAGTTCAACCACTAGGGGGCGTTGTTGTAGAAAAAATCTAATATTGTTCAAGAGAAATTCCTTCTGCTTTCACATGCTCAAGACTAAAACCACACTACCACTTTCAAATAGTCAAGCTTTTAATTTTGTCAAGCTGTTTATTCACTGTGCCTTCATTGTTTCTTCCTCTTTTAGTTTTGAAAGTAAGAAAGTTCCCATCGATCCAGCTGCTGCAAGTAGGTGTGGGCAGGTGGAAGAGGAAAAAACTGGGGTTTGGCCTCCTTTGTGATGCAGAAAGGATGGACTTCATGATGAGCAGATTGTGAGGTGAGCATGAGAAAGGTAAATCGGGTTGAGATCAAATTCAAAGAGTTTAAATTTATCACAATAAATGCAATGTTTATTAAAAACTAAAGTTTGTGAAAAGCTTTGGAGCTTCGAGGCAGGATGAGTTGCTGTCAATAGATCAGCTCCGAATTAGCTGCTGGGAGTTTAAAGTACAGGAGACTGAGACTAGAGACTCACAGTAGCAGTCAAAACTGGGTCATCATGAGGTCTGTAGGACTCTAAACCTGTCCATCATGCTAAGACCAAGCAACAAACAGGTACACGACAGACAAATCAGTTTCAAACTATACCTGCTTTCTCCACCAACTATAACATCGGGGAAACGTGCTTAAATGCTTTTATTACTGATGGCCTTTGCTGTGTTGATCACAGTGGATCCTGTTTCCACTCTGAGGATCATAAAGGTCTTTAAAGGGGGATGAAAGTCTGCTCTTTCTTTGTTTTGAAGTCAGTTAAAGCTGCTTGATCCTACACTGTCTTTAAAACAACCCATTTATATATTAAGGAATATAAACCGAACAAGAATCTGTTCCATGAACTGTCTTTATACTGTGGTATTCACCCTTTTACTTGTACTACAATATTTACACAACTTATACAGAAGACAGGAAACGTTTGTGTTTTTTCTGATCATAAATTTACTTTTTAATTTGACCTTTTTGTTGTAGATTTACTTTCTGTGCCTCAGTGTGACCACGATGTTGTGTTTAGCCACGTGTCCCTGCATCGCCGCTTCACAGCTGTAGTAGATCTCTGCAGCCTGAATCTGTGAAACCACTGAAAGTTCTTCATGCAGAGTTAAAGCAATGTGTAGCAGCGATTATTTTCTCTGATCTGAGTGACGTTTTTTAAACGTGTTCTGCTGAGAAAGGAAAAGGGTTAAACACAGTCTGAACTTCAGAAAGCACCTCGTCCTGGAATCAGCCTGTTGAGTCCTCACTCTTCTTCCTGTTATGACACACAGAAGCTGCACTCTGTTGCCATGTTTCCTTGTTCCCTCCCCTTCAGATCTGAACTGTGAAGGTGGTTAAACCAACATGTGGTGAAGACGGAGAGCTGCAGCAACACAGGAAGGATGTAGAGATCAGAGCTCAAACAGTCGCTGCTGCTGAGAGGTGAAATGGCGCTAAGAGGAAATCGGCAGAATTCAGAGAAACTCTCTTGTTCCATCTGTCTGGATCTAATGAGGGATCCAGTGATTACTTCCTGTGGACACAGCTACTGCAAGAAGTGTATTAAAGCCCAATGGGATGGAGAGGATAGAGAGAGAATCTACAGCTGCCCTCAGTGCAGGAAGACTTTCACACCGAGGCCTGTCCTGCAGAAAAACGTCCTGTTAGCAGAGTTAGTGGAGGAGCTGAAGAAGACTGGACTCCAAGCTGCTGATCACTGCTATGCTGGAGCTGAAGATGTGGCCTGTGATGTCTGCACTGGGAAGAAGATGAAGGCTGTCAAGTCCTGTCTGGTCTGTTTGGCCTCTTATTGTCAGAACCACCTCCAACCTCACTATGATGCACCTCCATTAAAGAAGCACCAGCTGGTGGAGCCCTCCAAGAACCTCCAGGAGAACATCTGCTCTGGTCACGATGAGGTGATGAAGATTTTCTGTCGCACTGATCAGAAGTTGATCTGTTATCTCTGCTCCATGGATGCACATAAAGGCCATGAAACCGTCCCAGCAGCAGCAGAAAGGACGGAGAAGCAGAAGGAGTTGGAGGTGAGTCGACTGAACATCCAGCAGAGAATCCAGGACAAAGAGGAACATGGGAAGCTGCTTCAGCAGGAGGTGAAAGCCATCAATGACTCTGCTGATAAAACAGTGGAGGACAGTGAGGAGATGTTCAACCAGATGATCCAACTCATCAAGAAAAGAAGCTCTGATGTGAGGCAGCAGATCAGATCCCAGCAGGAGACTGAAGTGAGTCGAGTCAACGAGCTTCAGAAGAAGGTGGAGCAGGAGATCAGTGATCTGAAGAGGAGAGACGCTGAGCTGAAGAAGCTCTCAGAGACACCAGACCACACCCAGTTCCTCATCAACTACCCCTCAGAGTCAACACTCAGTGAGTCCACACCCTCATCCAGCATCAACATCCGTCCTCTGAGACACTTTGAGGAGGTGACAGCAGCAGTGAAAGAGCTCAGAGATGTACTACAGGACATTCTGAGGGACACCTGGACAAACATCTCTCAGAAAATAACTCAACCAGATGTTCTACTGTCAGAACCAGAGCCAAAGACCAGAGATGACTTCTTAAAGTATTCAAGAGACATCACTCTGGATCCAAACACAGCATACAGAAAGCTGTTATTGTCTGAGAGAAACAGAAAAGTATCAGCAATGAAACAAAACCAACATCATCCTGATCATCCAGACAGATTCACTGGACGTTGCCAAGTCCTGAGTGAAGAGAGTCTGACTGGACGTTGTTACTGGGAGGTGGAGTGGAGAGGAGAAGGCGCCGTTGAAGTAGCAGTCGCCTACAAGAACATCAGCAGAGAAGGGAGATCAGATGAATGTGGATTTGGATACAACGACAGATCTTGGGCGTTTCGTTGTGACACAGACAGTTACACATTTCGGCACAACAAAGTCCAAACTCCCATCTCTGGTCCTCGGTCCTCCAGAGTCGGAGTCTATCTGGATCATAGAGCAGGTGTTCTGTCTTTCTACAGCCTCTCAGAAACCATGACTCTCCTTCACAGAGTCCAGACCACGTTCACTGAGCCGCTACATGCTGGACTTTGGCTTTGGTATGTTGACGACACCGCTGAGCTGATTGAGCTTCAATAGAATCATTCCAGTAGCAGAGAGTCGGTTCATGTTCAGTCCTGATTTAAATTCATGATGTTTACTTCTGTGGTTCTGTAGTCAGTGAAGATGATGAGGGAATTGATTGGTTTGTGATTTAGCTATTTTTGAATCTGCTTCCTGCTTTTGAAACATTAGCATTTGTTTTGTATTTGACAAGTAAATGAATATGTCTATGAATGATGAACGTTTTACTATGTTTGAATTTAAACTTTTGATATTTAACTAAGACGTGACGTTTTGGGTTGTGGAATATTATAATAGGTTTTTATTTAAATCTACTTTTGGACATTCTACAATGATTTACAATGAAAATAATCAGCATAAAGCAGTCATTAACTGCGGTGTTGTCATGCAGAGTTTCAGCGGAGACCTGTTGTTAATTTACTCCTCTGGGTGTATTTGAGTCGGTGTTCGTTCAGTCTGGATGAATTCAGTTGTGACAGTGGAAATACAGAATAAATAAGAACGTTTTCTGAAAGTTTATCATGAAAATGTGTTTTAAAAAAGGTCCTGTGTGATGATTTAAATGAAAAACTATACTGAATAAAGGTTTGTTTCAAATCATCCATTACTGTTTCTAGAGTTCTGTCATTTTAACTCATTGATTGCCACTGACGTATACATACATCATTTCAAATCCAACCATTCACTGCCATTGATGTATTTATACGTCAGTTATGTTTTTCAACGGGAGGCGGTGGGGGACATTCTGGTGGAGCTCTCCTATAAATTTCAGACTTGTACTGTTGTGTAGTGACCATCTGGAGCCCTGTAGGTGGCAGCAGTGCAACGATCTGGATGAGAGATGAGCCACGATGGGCATGTAGCCGAGAAGAGGTCGAGAGTTGATGAGGGAGAAAATGGGGCAACAAGAGACGACGGTTAAGTTCAAGCAGCTCAGACTGGAGCAGAGCATGTGAGGCACTAAGTCGACTATTGAGTATCGCGATCGTGAGAGAAGACGATCATCAGCCCGGGCCAAGCGGTGATACTCAGTGCGTTTCATGACGCCGCATTTCTCCACAGCCCAGCTCAGACGAATCTGGATCGGATGAATTCAGAACCTGATCCAGATTCTCCAGATGATCGGCTGCCGTCTGGGTCAACTGGGAGCAGCAGAGCCTCGTTCCAGATTCTCCAGAAGACATGAAGGAAGTAAGAACTAACCTGCTTTATAAATAAAGATCCATTTGATTTGCTAACTTGCTAGCTAGCTAACTTTGATTGCTATCACTTTGATCTTGGTTTGAGAGATAAAAACGATCCCGACCTCAAAGCGATCCCCCCGCCCCCCTCCATCAGTCCAGGCCACATAAACACCATTTAGTCCCACTACATCATATAGACTACTGTAAAATCTGTATTCAGTACTGACGTGAAGCAATGTTCAGTTTACAGATGGTGCATCCAGCAGAGATCCCACTCCTGTTGGCAGCGCTAAGAAGCAAGGTAAAAAAAAGCATCTTTCTCCACATCACACTGCAGCAAACACGTGTATTTTTATGGTAATTGTATGTATTTCTATAATTTACAGGTCGTCCATCCAGCAGAGGTCGTGAGGAAGACCCCAACCCACCAGAGTCACATCCATAAACACAAACCTGGAAATAAGTTCATACATGTTTGTCAGATGTAAAAATTGTAATTGTACATTGTTATACATTTGTAAAATAATAGTATTTTTGCCATCAAAAGCCCTTTCTCAGTGTTGTTTTTATTGTTTGATAGAAGGAACCAATGTTCAGATGTTTGAGGTGTCACTAAAGCTAAAAACATGAGCCTCTAAGTTTCTGTTCTGCTTGTTTCTTTCCACTAAAATCCTGTTTTCTCAGCTTTTTGATCAGAAACTGGCGTTTTGAGTGAAACTTGCCTCTATTCAACTGCTGATTACGGAAGAACGAAACAAGTTGGAATCAAACTTTATTTTACTGATGAAAGTAGAAAGTCTGTTCTTTCAGAATCTGGTTTCAGATTTTATTTGGTCATAGTACAAAATATTCTGTGGGTCTTGAAAAATCAGTCAAAATGCTTGAAAATGGCTGGCAGTGAGGGGGGTATGAATTCTGAAAATGGCTGGCAGCCAATGAGTTAATGTCATTTGAAGGGCCCAGTCTGGTCACACATTACCCCACAAACATCAAAACATGATGTAAGTTAACCTAAATTATGCAATGCATTGTGGAGAACGTGGTTGTTTTTTGCCCTGAGCTGATTCTGACAGGCAGAGCTTCGCCACCAATTCATTCGTTGATTCACTGATTGATTCTTTCTGTAAACGTGGAGTACACTGAAGTACTGAGTCCTCATTTACAATGTTGCTGAGTAAGAAAATAAAAGGTGCTGGAAATACAACAATGGAATATTAAAAAGCAAAGTTTTGACGCTCCAGAGCTCTGTTATAAAGTATCGAGCATTTTTTATTTGTGTTTATCGTGGTACAGCTTGTCAGGGTTAATTAAAATAGCACACAACAGTAAAACACTCCCTCTGACCTATGACCAAAGTCAATAAAAAGTCATAGACAAATTCAATCTAAATGTCTCCAGCTGCCTGTGTCTGCCCGGTAACTGCTGATGCTGCTTTGTGATTGGTGCTCTGCCACTCAGAAGTGCTGCTGCACTTTGTGTGTCTTTGGTTGTCCGACTGCTTCAGACCCAAAGTTCAGCAGCCACACTGCTGCTGCTGTTGCTGAAGATGATGAAGGGGATGAAGACGTCGGAGCTGCTCCTCGTCCTCTGCTGTATCCTCTGGGTCTCTGCTGCTGGTAAGTTTCTACTTTGAACCGTCGGTTGATGGAACTCTCTGTAGGTTCACCTGAAACCCAACCAGACAGTGTGTCAGCAGGTTAAGGATCACTTTTATTCTGTCTTCTCTTCAGTCCACCATGAGGGTCTTGCCTTCAATGGCTGTTCAGACTCTGATGGAGAGGCGATGAACTCACTGGATGGTCAAGTACTTTGGTATGCAGACTTCATCAACAAGAGAGGAGTCACGCCTGTGCCAGACTTCATGGATCCAATTACTTACCCAGGAGCTTATGAAGAAGCTGTGGCTGGTCAACAAGTCTGCAGACTGAACCTGAAGACATGTCGTATCGCTATGAAGGACATCCCAGTGGAAAAAGGTAAGGACAAATCTCATTTAAATCTCTTCTTGCAATTCCCAATGGAGCTGAGCTGATTTTACAGTCAACATAAAGTGTCAGCGGTTAAAAATGGATGGAAAAGCATCCACTAGGTTTCATTCATTTTAACTGTAAACCTTGTTTGTTAGCACAGGTGACTATTGGTGAAAGAAGCTGTTCTGTATTTCATATTTACACACATATTCAACACTTTTCTAGACGTTTCTGTCTTGAGTGTTGCTGATATTAAACTCTGCAGTAATGAAACAGTTTTTAGACACAGAGCACTGAAAAGTAAAGAGATGCAGCAGTGATGTGTTTCTGTTCAGATCCTCCCTACATGCCGATCATCTACATCAGAGACACCTTGGCGCTTCAAGAGAGGAACATGCTGATCTGTCACGTGACCGGTTTCTATCCGGCTCCTGTCCAAGTCTTCTGGACCAAGAACGGAGAGAACGTGACTGACGGAAGCAGCATCAACGTACCCGTCCCCAACAAAGACGGTTCCTTCAGCCAGATCTCCAGACTGGAGTTCATCCCACGGCTGGGAGACATCTACAGCTGTTCAGTGGAACATATGGCCCTGAGCCAACCCCTGACCGCAATGTGGGGTGAGAAACTTTATTTAAACAGAGGCCTGACCACAACACAGCTGCTCACGGACAACTGACTCCAGATGTGCAGGTTCATGTGTCCAGATGTCCAGGTTTATTTATCCAGATGTGCAGGTCCCCACGTGAAGGTTCATGTGTCCAGGTGTGCACGTTTATGGGTTCCGATGTGCAGGTTCATGTGCCTAGATGTGTATTTCCCCAGATGTGCAGGTTCATGTGTTCAGGTTAATTTGTCCAGATGTTGAGGTTCATGTGTCCAGATGTTCAGGTTTATGTGTTCAGGTGTTCATGTTCATGTGTCCAGATGGGCAGGTTCATGTGTCCAGATGTGCAGGTTCGTGTGTCCAGATGTGCAGGTTCGTGTGTCCAGATGTGCAGGCTCCTAGATGTTCAGGTCTATGTGTCCAGATGTTCAGGTTCACGTGTCCAGCTGTTCAGGTTCATTTTTCCAGATGTTCAGGTTCATTTTTCCAGATGGTCAGATTCATTTGTCCAGATGTGCAGGTTCCTAGATGTGAAAGTTCATGTGTCCAGATGTTCAGGTTCACGTTTCCAGATGTTCAGGTTCATTTGTCCAGATGTTCAGGTTTCTAGATGTGCAGGGTTCTGTCTCTAGAAGTACAGGTTTATGCATAAAGGATGTGTCAGTCCCCAGATGTGCAGATTCATGGGTCCAGATCAGCAGGTTTATTTCTCCATCTTTGCAACTTCCTGTGTCCAGATGTTCAGGTTGAATTCTCCAGATGTGAAAGCTAACGTCTCTGTGTTCCTATGTCCAGAGGTGACGACGACTCCGCCCAGTGTTGGACCTGCAGTGATCTGTGGAGTTTGTGTGACTGTTGGTCTGCTCGGTGTGGCGGCTGGAATCTTCTTCTTCATCAAAGGACACAAACGCCGCTGATTGGTCGAGGCCGATGACATCATCAGTGTCTTATCAGTGTTTAATCCAGATGTTTCCCTTTTTATTGTAAATGAATGCACTCATGCTTCATTCACGTGAATCAAACGTCTTCACTGTTCTGTCAGTGTTTAGTTTGAACCTGCAGATCAACTGAAAACAACCTGAAAAGACTGAAGTCATCAAATCTGTTTCATCTCAGTTCCACATTCAGGGTTCCTCTTTTCTGTTAGCTGGAACTAGTTTCCAGTTTCTGTACAGTCCGAAAGGTTTCTGTTTCCTTTCACTGGCACAAACTCACTTCTCTTACTTTGACTCAATCAGACTTCTTGTTTGACTCCAGTGAAAATGGGCGTTATCCCCTCAGCTGTGACTCCTCAGGTTCAGGTCTGGATCTGATCACAGTCAATGATCAAAACACAGTGTTTTACATGTCTGTTTCTTCGTGTGATTTAATGCAGCTGCTTTCAAATAAAAATGACAACTACAAACCTTTAACACTTAATGTAAACTTGATAAAAAATGAGCACAGCTGGACCTACGGGTCATTTAACACCCATGATACATGATTCCACTCTTATACCAACGGTTTTTAACTGTGTTCTGTGGTTGTCTGTTCTAATTGTCCTCTGAGCAGGATTGAAAATCAAGGCTCAGTGATTTTTGCTGACTTAAATAAAAGTTGAATGACTGTAAAATATAACTTCGCTGATCAAGTATGAGTTACTAAAGTCAACGTAAGCTGCACTACACTGAGTCTGCTGCCTCCTGAGAGCTATTAAAGGACGAGATAGTTTCTTCTCACAGAAAGCTGGTCCATAAAATCCAGCACAGAGTAGTACAGCAGCATCTTCCCAAGAAGGGTTATTCTAATACAAGGGGTCAATTTATCTACAAATTGGAGATTTTCCATCAGGAGAAAGTTCTTTAGTGTGTAGCAGTGATCAGGAGGATCAGGCGGATGAAGCGTAGTCACATGAAAACACCGAAGGGGTTCAGAATTTTAGTCGTGGAGAATGTTTCACCTTAAAGTCAAACTAAAGCACTTTAAACATAAAAACTATGTTGTCTCCAAAATCTGGCTGTGCAATCAAGACTGTTTTATTAGAGTCGTTAAACACAGTCAGTGAGTCACCATCCCTCTACCTGCTATCAGTGTGGTGTTGGCAGTATTGTGCTCTGGGGCTGTTATGCTGCCAATAAAACTGGTGCTTTACACAAAGTAAATGTAATAATGAAAACCGGGAACTAACGCGACGTTCTTCAGGGGAAACCTCAAGTCAGTTTGCTGCTGATCACATGGACAAAGAAAAGGCCTTCTGGAGGGAAGTCCTGTGGTCAGATGGAACAGAAACTTGGCTTTTGGCGACAGTAACCAGAAATGTGTTTGGAGGAGGGAACCCCCAAAAACACCAGGCATGGAGGTGGCGGTATCATGCACTGTTACAGACAAATATAAGCTACATTGATCTATTGTGCTAAAACGCGTTTCAAAAGCACCAAAGAAATAACTGAAATAGACTAGAGTCAAGGTTTCTAGAAGTCCCTTTGTCCTAATTTCAGACCATCTTGAACTGGCTTTGGACTTTCTTGGGACAGGTTCTTGTTTGGTTTCAGTCTTCGCTGTGGGCTGGTTTGGGATATGAATTTGAATATGATTTAAAGTTGGTCTAGGATTTATTTTACAATGGATTTGGCCCTGGCTTAGGACTGGTTTCAGATTGTCTTTGGATGAGGGGGTCTTGGACTTTTTTAAAGAGTAGTTTAGGTCTGGTTTCAGTCCCAATTTTGCACGGGTATTAGACATTTTTAGGACTGGTTTCACACTGTCTTGGGCAGGTCTTAGACTCTTTTTTTAACCCCAACAACACCAGACCTACTATCCAGCATGGAGGTGGCAGCATCATGCTCTGTGGAACTGGAGCTTCACACAAAGTCAATGGAATAATGAAGGAGGAGGATCAGAACCTAAAACCATCAGCAGAAGGTTGATCTGGGACACAGCTGGATGTTCCAACCAGACAATGAGCCCAAACACATCAAAGTGGTGAAGAAATGGTTCCATCAGGCTGGAATGAAGGTTCTAGACTGGTCCCCCCAAAGTCCTGACTTAGACCATCAAGAACCTGAAGAAACCAGTCTGAGTCATAAAGACAACACATTTAGTTGGACTGAACCAGTTCTGTCCAGAGGAGTCAAAGAGGAACCAGAAGACTGTCGACGGAAACCAGAAGAACCCAGTTGAAAAAGTTCAAAATGGCCAAAGGACATTTCTATACGTATATTTTGATTTTGATTTTTGATTTTGTCATATTTCCAGAAGACCTGTGATTAATCTATGAAACAACTAAAATGTTATTTTATGTGACAAAAAATAATGTTTTGGTGTTTCTGTCATAGAAAGTGAAGAGTTTTGGGAGTCATTGGAAACTCAAGACCGACATGATGCACATGGTCTTTACCAGTGTTCAAGTTTGCAGGAAGCCACTACCTCAGCGTATCAGTCTGTTTCTGACAATGAACTCTTTGGTTTAAATGACATGATGTGTCTGCAGTTCACTGTGGAAGGACAAGACTTACTGTGAAGAAACATGTTGCTGACAAACAACAGAATGAGACATCTTAAGTCAGGTTTACTATTGGGTTCATTTGATTGTCTACAGTTACGTTTATTTTCTTTAGTCACAGAACGGTTTGGTCTACATAAAGCCACCAAGTGAAGATCTGACCAGTGGACTAATGACCACTGTTGTTTTGGACACGTCACAGTGTAAATGTATTAATGCTGCCGCAGAGGCCAGATGGTAAAAAGTAGGAAAAAGACCTGTTAACTTTGAGGGCAGCTGAAACCAGTTGTCTGCCCGGTAACAGCTGATGCTGCAGGTCACATGATCCTGTTCTGTTTTTTACAGCAGCTCACCTTCACCCTGAATCAGTGTTAGTCAAGAAGTTAACACAGGATCATGGCTTCGTCCTCTGTCAGCTTCTTGCTCCTCTTCATGACTGTCCACACAGCAGGTAGGACCAACACCCCGATCAGTACTCACTCTTTATGCCTCACCACTGGACCAATACTCTGATCACTGATCAATACTCACTGAGGTTTAATCTCTTTCTGTTTTGTCCCTCAGATGGATTTATGTATTATGATACGAATCGCTGTGTGTTTAACTCCACTGAGCTGGAGGACATTGAGTACATCGACTCTTACTATTACAACAAACTGGAGTTTTTGAGGTTCAGCAGCAGTTTGGGGAAGTTTATTGGATACACTGAGTTTGGAGTGAAAAATGCAGAACGTTTGAACAATGATCCTGCAGAGCTGAGCAGGCAGAGAGCCCAGAAGGAGAGGTACTGCCGACCCAATATTGAGAGGTGGTACAGTAATATCCTGTCCAAATCAGGTGAGTCGGTCTTTGTGCGACGCCATCATCACTTTGACTTTCGACTGTTTTCTGATTAACAGAGTTCGACTTTACAAATCAGATGATCATTGTTTCTGCTGCAAGTTTGAAACCTCTGTCTGCTGTTGCTGATCTGTTATTTTCAATAGAAAATATCACTAAAATAAAAAATCAAGATATCAGCTGCAATGATTCCTGATTCAATCATTGTTATTATGGAGAGGTTGAAGTCTCCATCTGGTGTTGAACCTCTGCTACTACAACCACTGGTTATACAGCAGGTTATATTACAGCTTCTACTGTTATTAATATTAATTATTATAATACAAATTTAGATCCTTCAGTCATGGAGAAACACAGGATCAGGATTTGATGGAAGCATATTGTTCTGGGAAATTTGTTTTGTCTTTAAGTTTGACGTAAGAAATATCTGCAAGTCACAGATGAGGCGTTCAAGGACCGCGTGAAAGTTGAAAGTAACAGTCAGCAGTAAACAGTAATCTGTGTGTTCCAGTTCAGCCCTACGTGGTTCTGCACTCCATGGCGCCTCCTTCCAAAGTCCATCCAGCCATGTTGGTCTGCAGCGTCTACGACTTTTACCCCAAACAGATCAGAGTGAGCTGGCAAAGAGACGGACAGGAGGTCACCTCAGGAGTCACCTCCACTGATGTGATGGAGGACGGCGATTGGTACTACCAGATCCACTCTCGCCTGGAGTACACACCCAGGTCAGTACGGGTCCGGGTCCGGGTCCAGGTTCAGGTTCAGGTTCAGGTTCAGGTTCAGGTTCAGGTTCAGGTCCAGGTCCAGGTCCAGGTCCAGTTTGATGAATCAGTGATGTTGGTTTGTGTTGCTGCAGGTCTGGAGAGAAGATCTCCTGTGTGGTGGAACACGCCAGCCTGACAGAACCTCTGAGAACCTACTGGGGTAATCACCTGTCAATGTCTGTCTACCTGTCTGTCTGTCTATCTGTCTGTCCCTCATCCGTCTGTCTGTCTGTCTGTCCTCAGATCCATCCATGCCTAAGTCAGATAAAGAGAAGATCATCATCGGCGTCTCAGTGCTGATTCTGGGTCTGATCTTTGGTGTGGCTGGATTCATCTACTACAGGAGCAGGACCCAAGGTCAGACCAGTTTACACCAGTCTAACATCTGTTCTTACCACTTTATACCAGCACCCAAATTGTCTACCTGTCTGTCTCTCACCTGTCTGTCTCTCAGATCAATTTGTACTTGAGTCAGAGAAAAACAAGATCGCCATCAGAGCCTCAGGACTGACTCTGGATCAGGTTTTATCTCTGGCTAGATTCATCTACAACCAGAAGAAGGCCCAAGGTAAGATGAGTTTACACCAGTCTGATAACAGTTTATACCAGTAAACACAGTCAAAACCAGTTCAGTACCACTTTATACAGGTCTAACACCAACATAGTCCACTTCACACCAGTCTTTTTGCTAATTGTTGTCCAAGAACCAAAATATAAGGACCATGATTCAATGTTGAAACGCAAT
The DNA here is from genome assembly GCA_024666655.1 of Dascyllus trimaculatus. Classification (NCBI taxonomy): domain Eukaryota; kingdom Metazoa; phylum Chordata; class Actinopteri; family Pomacentridae; genus Dascyllus; species Dascyllus trimaculatus. Next base: position 2,415,113 of record CM045467.1, on the reverse strand, counting down.
ACAAGGGCAACACCAGTCCAACACCAGTCCAACACCAGTCCAACACCAGTTTAAATCCAGTTTAGTCCAGTTTATATCAGCTTTTATCAGATTCTCAGACTAGTTTGTCCCCCTGAAGCCAGGAGTCTGTTATATTGAAATAATGATGATGGCTGGTCATGTTTGATCCACACCAGTTTTGACCAGATCGAACCAGTTAAAACCAGGTCCAGATCAGTTCACACCAGTTTACACCGGTGCAACTTCAACCCAGACCAGTCCAGATGAGATCAGACCAGTTTACTTCAGTTCAGACCATCACAGGTGTTGTAACGAGTGTTATTTGTTTCTGACCCTGTCCTTTTCTCTTCTCTGTTTCCCAGAACGTAGTCTGGGTCCCTGTTAACTGAAGCAAGATCATGGTCCTGGTCCCGGTCCCGGTCCTGGTCTTGATTCTGTCTGTCAGATGACTGAAAAATCAGCTGCTACTTGAATCGACTTTCTGTTTGCAGCCCAGCAGAATGTTGACTCTGTCTGGACTGGACTCTCTAAACCTGATCCAGGACTGACGTCTGATCAGATGTCAAGTCCTGGATCAGGTTTAATGTGGTCTCTGCTGCTTCACTGTGTAAAATGAATCATTTTGACGGCTTTGAAATCGCCTGTAACCAGATGTTTAATTGATCTGTGGCTGCAGCTTGACTGATTCACATTTAGCCTTTTTACTGTTTCATAAACCGTCACAAACTCTGATGTGTGTCGTTCATCTCGGTTGTTTACCTGGACAGACGTGTGCAGGTGTGTTCACCATTCAGGAATAGTCTGATGATGTGAAAACACAGCCAGTCATTTCAGGTGTCACGCTGCCATCTACAGGAGGAACTCCGCACCTGCAGCAGCTGACCTGAATTCATTCTAATTACAGCTGAATAACTCCTCATGAAAACATCAGAGCCAATATCTTCACCCAGAGAAGGACCAGCAAATGTGAAAATGTAACTTACAGCATTCGTCTGTCTGCATAATAAAAATATTCTCTGGACATTAGAATAAACTTAAAACGTGGGAACGTTCCCTGACAGTTGGGAAGTTTACTGTGACAGTCCTGGATCAGGTCTAATCAGGACTCTGGAATGTGGGCCTTTTACATAAAGCAAGTTCATGTAAATAGTAATTGATTTTTTTTTACAGTGTTTGAGTGCAAATTACACCATTCTTATTGTTTTTAAATAAGCAATAAATATTGTTTCTTTATAGGTATATGACAGGAAGAAGATAAATGTTTGGGTGTTTACTTTTAACTGTAATTTCAATGTTTTTTTTTTTTAATTGTTATTAGTTTACAGATAATATCAAATAGAATTGCAGGAAAAAGTGTAAATTTACATGTCGGTGTTAAAAAAAATACGTAAATGAGTTAAAATATCCTTACTTTACAGATATTTATGCATTATTTCCACAGTTTTTGAGTGTTTCAGTACATTGCTGCTTTTTAACGTTTCATTCTGACACACTTGCAGTGAAAACACATTTTATTCCAAGTTGCACACAGCAAGCTGATCATTGTTCATTACTGATTAGAGTTATTATCATAACGCCTGCATCTCTTCTCCTGCAATATTTAAACGACTCCCAAATCACTCATAAATAAAACTAGTGGAAGTTTCCAGGGTGAACCTTCGCGAATAATCACAACTCTGAAAGTCATCATAAATATGACGAATTCCAAGACATGAAGCAAAGAAATTTTAAATACGTTTAAACAATTTAAATGAAATGTTTGCAATAATTCACTGTTATTTGGCAATTTTTCCCTGTTTTGTTTGAATTGCAGGCAATAACTACGAAAAGCACATGATAAATAATATTCTACTACTACTACTTATAATAATAATAATAACAAGAACAACAACAACAATAATAATAACAACAATAATAGTAATAATAATAATAATAATAATAATGATGATGCTTAAACTGTAAATAAAGTCCACAATTTATTTTATGTGTGTATGTATGTATATATGTTTATATATAGTGCATAAGTGACATTTCTATGTTTACTTTACATAACAACAAGTACCACAAACAGCCGCATACTGTATTTGAGGTACGTACACTAACTGTTCTTTAATTGTTTTTATTGGAATATTTTTGAAGCATTTTTCTGCAAACAGATTTGTACTATTATTATTATTATTACTATTATTATTATTTATGAATGTTTGTTAAAAGCACATTTTATATTAATTGGAAAATGGTGCAGTTATCAGGTTAAAATGTGACCCCAGTTCGTCCACAACCTTAAGAGCAGCTCATTTTATTGACTCATCTCCTCAGAGTGAATCATGACATCTGTAATTCATCCATTACTGCTGCTCAGTTCCTCCTGTTTCTCCACAGGATGTTCTGCCCATTTAAGGAAAGGGAAAGAGAAAGTGTTCAGTCACACAGAAACCAGATAGGCGTCCAGACGGCATCTGATCTGATCTGTTTCCTTTCTGATAATCGATCAAATCTGTTGGTAATTCATCGATAATGATGGACGCTGTGCTTCTGTCGTCGCTCTTCTTCCTCTGTCTTCTATCGGGGGTTACGGCTACAGGTAGGTCACGTGTTTTCACTGAACTTCTCCAGACGGTCGATTCGCTGCTTCGGCCTTTGTTTTCTTGCTGCTCGACTCGCAGAACTTTACGTTTATTCTGCGTAAAACCCGGTTCTAAGGTTAAATCAGTGTCCAGTCTCGTGTTTTCCGGTCCAGATGTAGAACCCGAGGACGCAAAGTAACCGGAAGTCATAGCTTTAATAATAAAAGTAATGAATCGTTCCGAGTGGTTCTGGTCATCCGCTGTTTTACAGAGTTTATTTTATCATTTCAACGCTAATTTTATTATATGTCCAGCATAGTCTATTAGTTTGTTGTTATTATGTGTCTTTGAGTGGCCAGAAAAGCAGTATACAAATAAGATGTATGATTATTATTATTACTATTATTAACATTACAGACAAGTTCTTTAAATGGAAAATGTTTTCATCAACTGTTTCCAGTAACGTTCCTATAAAGTTAATATAATGTCTTAACGTTGACATTTAGAGGATGTTGTCAGGAACACAGAGGATGTTCTATGATGACAACGGAGGAATGTTCTAAAACCAACATTTAAAAAACATGTTTTCCAGATGTTCTTGAGGCCTTAGATGATTTTTATAAAATGTTCCTGTAATGTGGTACAACGACAAAGGTGGAACATTCTGGCTGCAGTGTTCTGATGATGTTTTGGGACAGTCGCTGAGGGAACACGTAATAAAATGTTCTCATAATGTTCCATAATAACAAAGGAAGAACCTTCTCAAACCAACATTCAAAAAAATCAAGGCCTCAGATGCCAAAACGTTTTAAGAACATTCCTGTAATCCGACATGTTAAAGGTTGAACGTTTTTTTCGTTAAGGGAACATATTATAGAACGCTCTTCTATGAGATGTTTCCACGATGGCAACAAAGTCGGAACGTTCTTAAACCATTGTTCAAAAACAGTTTTCTGGATGTTCTCGAGGCCTCAGATGATTCTTCTAGAACAGGGGTCTCAAACTCCGGTCCTCGAGGGCCACTATCCAGCATGTTTTAGATGTTTCCTTCTTCCAACACACCTGATTCAAATGATCAGGATCGTTATCAGGCTTCTGCAGAGCTTCAGGATGAGCTGATCATTTGAATCAGGTGTGTGGGAAGAGGGAAACATTTAAAACATGCTGGATTGTGGCCCTCGAGGACCGCAGTTTGAGACCCCTGCTCTAGAACGTTTCTGTAATGAAATAAATTCACAAAAGTGGAACATTCTGGCTGCAATGTTCTGAGGATGTTTTGGGGATGCTGAGAAAACAAACCACAGAACCTTTAAAACGTTTCCACAATGTTCCACAAGGTTTGGTTCATTTGTGCAAACTGGGATCTTGACAGAATTGTTTGCGAATGATTCTCGACATGAATGATGAGCTCCGTATTTGGCAAATGCAAGAAATAAAGTCCATTTTCTTTAAAAGCGCCTGCAGTGTTGGCTAATATTTTATCTTGTGTCTGTGGGTTTAAAAACCTAACAAGAACAACAACAGTAACATTAACCAGGAGTTCAGTGGGAACCCTAAACCCCACTAAATGGTTCTTTCAGAAACCTTTCTGGTGGTTCTTCAGGTCATATTAAATGTTTGATAACCAGTCGATTAGCTGTTATAACACCACAAATACAATACTGATATTATCTTAAGGTTTTTTGTATGTTATTGTGGAACGCTTATCTTTGTATTTGTTTCTCCAATAGAACTGGAGATAGTTTGTTCTCCTGAGCCAGTCAAAGGAGCTTGTTGTGGGGAAGCTGTTCTGCAGTGTCACCTGGAGCCCCAACAGGACGTCACACTGCAGACAGTGAAGTGGACTCGTGGAATAGACGTTGTACACCTCTATAAAGATGGAAAAGATGTTCCTACAGAGCAGAGGGAACACTTTAAAGGGCGGACATCTCTGTCCAATGAGGGCCTCACCAAAGGAAATCTGTCCCTGAAGCTGTCCCCACTAGAACTCAATGACAGTGGAAGATACAGATGCTCCTTTCTCTCTGGAACTCTGGAGAAGAATTGTTCTGTAAACCTCACTCTTGGTAAGTCTGTAGTGACCCGTCCAGATACTGTAAAAAAACCAACGTTCCTGCAGGTTAAAGAACCAACTGATTTGTTCGAGCTGCATCTCCCATGTAGGCAAATGAGTGAATTATAAATCCAGCATGTGGAGATGTAGAACTTCTTGACAGTAAGTGAGTCATGACAAGAATAATCCAGGTTTATTTTAACCCTGCATAAAAACCTGAAATACACCCAAAAAACCCCAAAGATAAAACAGGCCCTACATATTTTTTTTGCCGTTCTCTCTGCCTCCTGCTCTTATGCACATTTTCTAAAACCTGAAACACTGCAATGGAAGTTTTTCCACTCACCTGAAGCATAGAATAATTTATAATTTAAATACAAGCTAAGTGATGAGCAGTGCAGTGGTAACAGACTTACATGTGGCTTCAACTTTAAATCACTGGACCCTGAAAATGGAACAAAGCAAAACGTTTTCAAACCAGGGTGGTGCTGGGGCCTCGGAAAGTTCCTGTAAATGTATATGTATGGATATGCATATAGTTCCTATTAAGAACACAGTCTTTAGTTGACTTTTCACCTCTAACATCAGAAGAGTTTGGTTTTTTTGTGGTTTTGACATGCTATAATGGTGGACTCATTTGTAGAATCACAAAAACTATGATGCAGTAAGTAAGTATTTGTTTTCTACAGGAACCATTCAATCATTTGGATTTGTTGGAAGCTATTCCGTCTGTGTTCTTGTCACATTTCGTGACTGAGAGAGTTACATTTCTGGAGATACTGAAGCCTTAGAATGGCTTCTTGGGTATATTTTAGTCTGTTAACTTAAGAAACTCAAAATTCATATGTAACATTTTACAGAACTTAGTTTTAGGTCTCAAATAAAAAACTAAATAAACTGAGCAAAATATGAGACGCTGGAGCAGCACTGTAATCTAAATGATACAGAAGTGACAAACCCAGTGTTGTTGCGTCGGTAGGTCTTAACACACGTCTGTTTATGTAGAAGACCCCGAGGTGGTCGGTTCACACGTCCCAGTGACAGCAGTCGTCGGTCAGAACGTCATCCTGCCGTGTCACCTGGAGCCACCGTGCAACGTCAGCAACCTGAGAGTGGAGTGGAAACGCAAGAAAATGACCACGCACAGCTACCGAAGCAGGAACGACGATCCGGACCCTCAAGACGAGAGCTACAAAGGCAGAACAGCCCTGTTCCGTGAGGAGATGGCCCATGGAAACATTTCTCTGAAACTGATGAACGTAACGGAGAATGATGCAGGAAACTACACCTGCTTTGTCCGCTACCAGAAGAGCCAGGCCAGGAAAGGGAACATTAACCTGAAAGTTGGTGAGTGCAGCTGATGACATGCAGATTAAAATGAAATATTAGAAGACGTTTTTATATTTGTGTCCTGTAACGACTTAAAAACAATTTAAAACTACTTTCCACAGTGCCAAAGGGGGTAGACGAAAAAAGAAAAGATGATCCCAGTAAGTAAATATCTTTAGATTGATCTCCACACTGTCATTAGTGCAACGTTCTTTCTTTCCCTTTTTCTTTTCTTTTTTTTTTTACATGTCAACATGTTTTCCTATTTTTATAGCTGCAGCCCCAAAAGAAGATGGTGAGTCTTTACTATTCAATCTGATTTACATCTGCAGTTTCTCGCAGGACAAATGAGACACCTGCTATGATCTTCATTTGCAGAAATTGAATCGAGTCGGTGCCAATATAATCAAACAAAACAGAAAGTTTGTGATGCGGAAAATAAAGCTCAATGACACGAGAAAAAGGAATGTTAAAAGTTCAACTGTTAAAAATTTATTTGGTTCTTTCCTTTTTCGATAATGTGTTCTCTTTTTTACACTGAGACTTTTGTCCTTGCTGAAGTTTATTTTGATTATTTTGGCAAGAACTGAATTTAATGGAGAGGAAGGTAAAGAGATAAATGCGAACGAGCGAACATATAAATCCTGACACTTTTCTTCTGTCCTTTCAGGGAATAATCTTTCCCCCACTCATATTGTTCTCATCGTCATTGGTTCGATAACTGCCATTGCTGCCATTGCTGTCATTGCTGTCATTTACTGTGTTCGCAAACGTAAGTCCCAAATTTCTCTTCTCTTCTTTTCATTTTCACCAGTTAAAAAACTACACTCATAACTTTATCACAGAAACACAACAGAGTTCAGGAAACGTACACGTGGGCCAAAGCTAACTGTTAAATGCATGCTGTCACCGGCTATTACCAATAAACTGAACACGTTTACAGATCAGTTGTGTTCATTTGTCATTGAATCAACTTTAGAAAGAGAAACGAGACTTCCCAGGATGCACTGCTTTTGTAGTTTGCAGACATGATGGAAGCTTGATGTGTGTCTTCGTGACATTCAGTTATGGTCGTTTCTTTTCATGATAGTTCAGGCTGTAACAGGAGCTGCCTCACAGGTCGTCTTTGTGTTGTTCTGGTCAAAAATGGCTTCAGCAGCTGCAGCTTTCAGTCAACATGAAGAAGAAACTCTCTATAACAGACCCTGCTGTATTTATATGAGTGGACACACTGTTTTACCTGTACGGGACTTTTGCGTCTTATTTAAACGTCCTCTTGCTGCTGGTTAATCAGAACTGCCATGCCATCACAACAGGAAATGCTGAGACACTGATCAATAACCTGTCTTGTGTTGTTTTAGGTAAACAGCAACAGCAGCCACGAGCACTGAGGACCATCCTGCTGAAGTGGTTTCCCTGCAGGAACAATCCAGTACATAAAGGTATCTCTTGTTTTCGTGATGCAGCTGCTAAATGAAAAAAGAGATTTTTTTTAATCTGGTACTGTTTTTTAAATCAGGTGCATCAACATTTTGCTCAAAAATACTCAGACTGGGTCAATTATTCTGTAAAGTACTAGAATCTTAGATATGTGAATTATATTTTTGAGTATTTTTGACTCTCAGATTAAACAGAACGCTACAAGAAAGAGTGTACAACTTTATATATTTAAGAGAGAAGAACAAACTGCCATCCTAAACCAGTGTCAGGAGTTTAAATATAAAATAGGATAAAACAGCACATCATCTGCAAAAAGAATGTGCAGAATGTGTGAATGTGTAATTATGATTCTTGACAATATCCCCGTCCAACTGTGTGTAAGTTCTTTAGAGGACAGCAATCTGTTTCATTATCACCATGCTTTCAGTCAACATGAAGAAGAAACTCCCTATAACAGACCTTGCTGTATTTATATGAGTGGACAAACTGTTTTACCTGTACGGGACTGCGTCTTATTTAAACGTCCTCTTGCTGCCGGTCAATCATGTTTTACTCAGAACAGAAAATGCTGAGCCACTGACCAATAACCTGTCTTGTGTTGTTTTAGGTAACCAACAACAGCAGCCACAGAGCAATGAGGACCCTCCTGCTGAAGAGGGTCTCCTGCAGGTTCAATCCAGTACATGAACGTATCTCTTGGTTTCGTGATGCAGCTGCTAAATGAAAAAAGAGATTTTTTTTTATTCCAGTACTGTTTTTTTAAATCAGGTGCATCAACAGTCTGCTCAAAAATACTCAGACTGGGTCAATTATTCTGTAAAGTACTAGAATCTTAGATATGTGAATTATATTTTTGAGTATTTTTGACTCTCAGATTAAATAGAACGCTACAAGAAAGAGTGTACAACTTTATATATTTATCAGAGAAGAACAAACTGCCATCCTAAACCAGTGTGAGGAGTTTAAATATGAAATAGGATAAAACAGCACATCATCTGCAAAAAGAATGTGCAGAATGTGTGAACGTGTAATTATGATTCTTGACAATATCACCGTCCAACTGTGTGTAAGTTCTTTAGAGGACAGCAATCTGTTTCATTATCATCATGCTGCACAACATTGTGTAATGAAATGACAAATTATGTAGATAATCAAGTAGTAAGAGTGAAACTATTTCCATTAATCTCACGGTATATCTCATTATTATCAGGGGATTTTAGTCTTATTCTTTTAGGTGGTGGTTTCTTCAGTTTCTGTTGTGTTGTTACGTTTCTCTCCAAAGGCAATTACAGCAATAAAAAGGCCTTGAAAATCTCATGCAGCTCTACAAACTTGTACCTCCATGGGCTCTTTAGTGCAGGCCATGATGAGGTATCAGGTAGGAAGTGAACCACATGTCCACCGAGCTGGTTCCAGGTCTAGTTCAGAGCCAGAGCCTGACTTAGCACCACTTCTTTGCATCTCCACCACCTAAGCACCGACTCCAGGTTCTAAAAACTGGAGCTCAGCAAGCACCAACTCTTTGCTGGTCCAGAGCTAAGCACCGAGTACGTCAGGGGCTGGGGGCGGGGTTATGGTGACCAACCATCAATGGTGGAAAGGGACACACAAGCGCTAATTAGTGTCCTTGTTCTCCAGGACGTCCCTGGTCCCATCATACACGTATTGGAATGACTGCTGGAAGTTTACCACAAACTGTTGACCTGAAATCCGCTACAGTTGTGTCCCACCAGTAGCGTGATCACGGATGTGTCCAGGCAACAGGAGGACCTCCGCCTCACAATCAGCCTTAAGACCATCTATAGAGATAAACATAGATATTATCATCAACTTACTGCGTTTGTTTAACTGCTATGTAATGGATGCTATCGTAGTGGTTTTATGGTGACCCAATGGCTCCAACTTGGAAAAGCAAACAGGTTCTTAGGAGGAACCAGATTTAAACCAACTAAGCACCAGAACTAGACCTGGTTCTTCTTGGTGGAAAAGGGGTACCAGAGTAAAACCTAAACTTACCTCATTGCAGAATAAACCAACAAATATCCTCAGCCATCTTTGCGTCCAGCGAGTCGTTGCACCAGCGTCTCCATTTTGTTTCCATCTCTTTCCTCGTGACATGTCGTCAGGTGATGCTGTTCTCTTTGGCACAGTTACATCCTGCAATGTGATGAGCCGTTATTTTTCAAACCTGGCATGTCTGAGATTAGACAGAAGAATGTCTGCGAGGTTCTTCTTTATGCAACCTGATTTTAAAGCTGTGAGGAATTAGAAACTTTGAACTTGGCCTCACAGATGGTGCTGAGATCCCAGGTCAGTACGTCCAACTCGACCTTCTCTGCATTACTTTTTCTACACTGTTAGTTTTCTAGTATTGACCAGAGATACCAGCAGCAGCACTTTGGCTTTTATTTTTTACTAAATATCTGGTTTGTGTGTTTCTATCGTGGTTTTATTGGGATTTTATTTTTATTTTTACCAGGCTGTAGTTTTGTAATCTGTGAATCATCGTGTGTAATTGTGATTATGGGACCAAATATAGATTTAAGTTTGTGTTTGACTGATTACAGTGCAATATCTGAATCTCATAGGTGAAAGAACACTATTTTATATTCATGTAAAGTGATTTAAGAAGCATATTCATAGTACGCACAGTTTGATGTGAAAACGGTTAGTTTCTCATGGTGATGGTAACCAAGTTGTTTTATTTCTTCTCCTTGAAGTGTGTGTGGACTTTAGAAAAATAAATAAATTCAAATTATTTTACCTGTGTAACCTTTGGGAGTAGGTGTCTATGATCACTGCTGTCATAGTGACGGTGCACATTTGATTGCTTTTGATCCTGGGGTACAGAACTGCTCTCATTTTTTAATAATTTTGAAAAATACTTCTGTACGAACTGTTTTTTGTTTTGTTCTGAGTGTTGAATTGAATGATTTGACTTTACCGGGTGGTCCTGTGGATTCTTAAATGTGGATATGGACGCCCCGAGCTGTCAGAGCCTCAACATCTTCATTCACTGGAAACCGTTACAGTTACAGTTTGCTAATAAAAAACCTTTTTAAACACTATTGCTTGCGTTTTTTAAATTGTTATCACTGAACTAAACTCATCTATCCTATAATTTACAATATAATGACTTTTAATTACAATACAGCACCTACCATACAGACAAGACAGAACTGTGAGAAAGTCTAGTTTCAGGACGGTAATGAAGCTCAGGAAGGGAATCTGGGCTGTCCTGTGATGTGATTGATACTAAGGGGACTGAGTTAGGAAGTTTTGGACCTACAGTCATTATTGTTTTAGAAAAGCTGTAAAGCTAAAGCACCTATAAAACATACTCTATCACCTTGGAAGTTACAAAAAAACACTTTAACGTCAGAGTGAAAACAGGTTCCTACCAAGTAATGTCATTGAATTACAAACATAAAATCTAAAACAAGCGACTGCGTCAGTGTTCACCCCCTTTAAAGTGACTCACCTTTTGTAATACAGGTGTAGATAATTGGTCACAGTTAGTTAAATGGATGATCTGAGGTCAGTGAATGTGTCTCAGTGATTGTAGCATGAAGACTCCTGTATCTGGACGGTCCAGTCATTGGAGGATCAGTACTCCTGGTCAGAACTACACCATGAAGACTGAAGAACACTCTGGAAAACTCTGAGAAAAGGCTCTTGCAAAGAATAAGTCAGGGATAGTACAAGAAAATGTCACTGAATGTCCCTTTAAGCCCAGTTAAAGGTGTGATGGTGGGTGGGCCCTCGTGCCCCTTGCCCCCCCTGGGTTTATCCTTGGCGCCCTGGGGGTAACGGTTGCTGCCCCCTCTTGGTCTCTGGGCCCACGTGTCTCTCTGTGTCTCCCTGCTGGGTTGTGGAAGCTGCTCTGGGCTTCGGTCCATCACACATGCATGTTTGTTCAGGGCTTACCAGCTCCTGTCGAGTCCTCTAAACTCATGCCCTCTATGCAGTCCCCCCTCACTCATGTCCTCTGGCGGCCTACTCTACACTATCAGGACTTCCACAACTCTGGTGTTCAGTACACTTTTTTGGAGGAGTTTACTCTTTGTTTTCATTTTTTTAGATCTGGTGTTTGTTGCTGGGAATAATCCAGCATCTTACACTCTTGCATTCTAATAGCACTGCCTGTCTTTACCCTCCCCTGTTCGTCTTGTTTTGCCTTGCCCATTGTTTCCCCCTCAGTTCACCAAGGTGCCCCCTCTGCCTCATAATGAGAAAACCCAGTAAAGACCAACAGCTTAGCTTCCAGGGAGGGCCGGTGATGGTCACGCACACGCACTGGATATTAAAATATTTAGCTGCAAGACTAAAATATGCATCAATCTCATGAAACGTTGACACCTCTTTGGTGGTGTTAAATGATGAGAATAAATGCAGACAAAGTAAAAAAGCCTTCTTATGTGGATGCTGGTCTTCATTACTGCTGCTGTCCTGCTTGTATTTTGGTGTTGGAGCTGAAGTCTAACCTTGTCATCAAATCTGGAGGTGGATGGTTGCACTGGGCAACAAAAACAAGTCAGTTTCTTACATTAATTCATGACTAATTTTCCTTATTGCAGCAGTTGGAAAACAGTCAGTTTGGACATAGCAAAGCGACTTTTTTCATGCAGTTAAACAGATGGAGTAGGTTATGTTTTTACATTTACTGGTCCTTCTTCAGGTGAAGATCTTGGCTCTGTGATGTTTTCATGAGGAGTTATTCAGCTGTAATTAGAATGAATTCAAATCGACTGCTGCAGGGCCGAGTTCAGACTTGTGTCTCTGTGCAGGTGCAGAGTTGAGCCTGTAGATGGCAGCGTGACGCCTGAAATGACTCGCATCGACTTGTAACGATAAGTTTTCCTCTGACAGAATAATAACTCACCCACTTTGAACTACTTCAAGTAAAAGATGCTTGAGTTTGATTTTTTTTCTCTTACAGTTGACGTCTAAAGCAGGGCTGATTTGATCGTTTTGTACAACCAAACTGTATCAACTACTATCCTTTACCACTAAGAGTGTCAGATTTCAGACTCACATAGACAGATCCAAACATTAAACCTGTTCTCTGAGTCTCAACATTATCTATCACTGATTAGAACAATCAAATGATGCTGACCCCGATGTTTGTTATCCAGATGTGACCATTATATATCTTGGTCTAAATATTCAATGTACCTTTCACCCATCCCACTCTTTATATTTACAGTAGTGAAGTATCATAGCCCTTCTCTTTACTCAGGAGTTAGTCCTCTTCTAAAGCTCAGAGTCTGCTCCTCCATCATCAAATACATCAACCGAAGAACAGAAAAACAGTCACTGACCAGACCTAGAGTTTACTGATGACATCAGTGGTGTGTAAACTGGTGTAAAATGGTTTAAATGGTGTAAACTGCACTGTTGACAGCTTTACACCAATGAAAACTGGTTTACACTGGTGTAAACTAGTCTGTAGACTGGTTGAAATTGGTGTTTCTGCTGCAAACTAGTTTGAACTGGTGTAAACTGGCCTGAGAACTGTATTAAACTGGCAACCTAATTTAAACTGGTGTGAAATAGTCTGTTATACACTGGTGTAAACTGGAATGGAACAGTTTAAACTGACGCTAACTGGTCTTTAAAATGCTATAAAGTGGTATGAACTGGTATAAACTCTTAGACTCTGTTGTAAACTGGTCTGTAAACCGATTTAAACTGGTGTAAAGTTGTATAAACTGGTAATGGGAGACGACAGTGGGACAGTAATGTGGTAATTATGGTCGAGTTTGGACAGACACTTCATTTTGTGGCAGTTTTTTCTTTTGGCTAAAAAGATAGCTCTGAACAATCTAAAGACTTTTAGAGTCTCTGTCAGCTGTTGAAACTCTTTGGAAGTTTTCCAGGAGAGTTTGTGACACCTTGTGGCTTCACATGCTGCCTGGACATCTACCTGTGAGTTGATAGCAGCAGATGAAATTCATCACCACTGCTGACTTGTCCTGAGACCCTGACTGGACGTATTTGGTCAATTATCTGGTTCTGCTTTTAAATGACAACGAAACAGCACCACCTTCAGGTCAAACTGGAAATGACAACACAGAGCTCTGTTTTTTCACCCAGAATGCTTTTCTTGGAAGACATTACTCTCCTTTGCACACTTAACATAAAACAATGCTTGAAATCATGTTGAACATTTGACGCCTGAATGCAGTTAAAGACGAGTAGTTCTGCTACAAACAGCAGCTTTATTGATCACGTGAAGCTTCAGTTTGATCCCACATTAAACAGTCAGTGTGTCTGACTCACAATATCAGCTACGTTTACATGACGTCATCTGTTCAGCAGTTGAAACAACATTTGTTCTAACTGTAGATTTAATGTGATAAGAGACGGTCTGCTCATGTCTCTGTGAAGGTTCACAAAGTGGACTAGAAACAACAACCTACAAGCACCCAGGAAACATGTGGAGCACATTTCCATTTGGACAAGATGAAGAAAAGTCATTGTGACAGACAGGAGGGAGGGCCACCCAAACAAACTACAACTACAACTAAAACACATTTTAACCAACTGTCCACGAACAAAACACTCTGTCTATTTGAGTTTAATGAGCTCAGCGGTGTCATCAATACAGCAAAGGAAAAGTCCAGCGTGTAGCGGCTCAGTGAATGTGGTCTGGACTCTGTGGAGGAGAGTCATGGTCTTAGAGACGCTGTAGAAAGACAGAAAACCTGCTCTGTGATCCAGGTAGACTCCAATTCTGGAGGACCAACGACCAGAGACGGGAGTTTGGACTTTGTTGTACCGAAATATAAAACCGTTTTTGTGACAGCACAAAGCCCAAGATCTGTCAGTGAATCCAAACCGACTTCCATCTGACTTCCTTTTTCTACTGATGTTCTTGTAGGCGACTGCTACATCAACTCCTCCTCCTCCTCTCCACTCCACCTCCCAGTAACAACGTCCAGTCAGACTCTCTTTACTCAGCACCTGCCAACATTCAGTGAATTTGTATGGATGATCTAAATAAGACTGAGGACGTTTCAATAATGTTACTTTACTGTTTCCCTCAGACAATAACAGAAAGTTGTTTGCTGTGTTTGGATCCAGAGTGATGTCTCGTGAATATTTTAAGAACCCAGCTCTGGTCTTTGGCTCTGATTGTAAATCTGACAGTGAAGCATCCAGTTGAGTCCCTGTCAGTGAGATGTTTGTGCAGGTGTCCCTCAGAATGTTCTGGAGTTGATCTCTGAGCTCTTTCACAGCTGCTCTCACCCCTTCAAAGTATCTCCGAGGATGGATGTTGATGCTGGATGAGGGTGTGGACTCACTGAGTGCTGACTCTGAGGGGTAGTTGAGGAGGAACTGGCTGTGGTCTGGTGTATCTGAGAGCTGCTTCAGCTCAGCGTCTCTCCTCTTCAGATCACTGATCTCCTGCTCCACCTTCTTCTGAAGCTCTTTGACTCGACTCACTTCAGTCTCCTGCTGGGATCTGATCTGCTGCCTCACATCAGAGCTTCTTTTCTTGATGAGACGGATGAACATCTGGTTGAACACCTCCTCACTGTCCTCCACTGTTTTATCAGCAGAGTCATTGATGGCCTTCACCTCCTGCTGAAGCAGCTTCCCATGTTCCTCTTTGTCCTGGATTCTCTGCTGGATGTTCAGTCGACTCACCTCCACCTCCTTCTGCTTCTTGGCCCTTTCTGCTGCAGCTGGGACTGTTTCATGGCCTTTATGTTGATCCATTGTGCACAGATAACAGATCAACTTCTGATCAGTGCGACAGAAAATCTTCATCACCTCATCATGATGAGAGCAGATGTTCTCCTGGAGGTTCTTGGAGGGCTCCACCAGCTGGTGCTTCTTTAATGGAGGTGCATCATAGTGAGGTTGGAGGTGGTTCTGACAATAAGAGGCCAAACAGACCAGACAGGACTTGATGGATTTCCTCTTCCTCCCAGTGCAGACATCACAGGCCACATCTTTAGCTCCAGCATAGCAGTGATCAGCAGCAGCAGCTTGGAGTCCAGTCTTCTTCCGATCCTCCACTAACTCTGCTAACAGGACGTTTTTCTGCAGGACAGGCCTCGGTGTGAAAGTCTTCCTGCACTGAGGGCAGCTGTAGATTCTCTTCTGATCCTCTTTATCCCAGTGTGTTTTAATACACTTCTTGCAGTAGCTGTGTCCACAGGAAGTGGTCACTGGATCCTTCAGTAGATCCAGACAGATGGAACAAGAGAGTTTCTCTGAATCCAGCTGATTTCCTCTCTGCGCCATTTCACCTCTCAGTTCAGTGAACGTCTGCAGAGTGTTTACTTCATTCTAAGCAAATTCAAGCGTCACACAGGAGCCCACACCCAACGTTATTGTCTTGACTTGCAGCGGTTGGGCTTGTCAGCTGCACCTTCATGATCAACAAATCTCTCAGCTGGCTGATCTGTGAAAGGGGAGGAGGCAGAGATCTGCTGGAGAGAAGGGAGGGTTATTAGTCTGTCATATAGACCACAGCAGTTTGAGCAATGAAAGCATTTGTGCGCCATTTCACCTGTCAGCAACTACAATGTCTGCAGAGTGTTCTCTTCCTTCACAACAAATCAAGGCGTCACACAAAAGGCCACACCCAGATTTATTGTTTTGCATGTATGCACACTGATTTGCATCAGTTGGGCTTGTCAGGTCTTGTACTTTGCAGCATTGTGATGACACCGATGCCTCAGCTGGCAGATCTGTGAAAGGGGACGAGGCAGGATTCTGTTGGAGAGAAGGAGGGGTTATGAGTGTTTGTCTCATCTGAGCAAACATTATAGCCAAGAGAACAGACTGGTTTTATTACTTCCTGACTGTCAGTAAAGGCACAAACACCAAAGTGAGTATATTCATTCACAGCTGACTTCAAATCTATACTTCAGTCATAAAACTGAAGTTTTCAAAGTGAAGATAACTTGGATTCGATCGATGGGAAGTTAGGTTTGATCCTTTCAAAATGAAAGAAAAAGGGAACAATGAAGGGGAAAAGGAAAAAGAAAATAAATAAGAATCAGACGTAAAAATAAAGGCCGAAAATCCGACTGTCATTAGACTGCCCGTCTTTCAGACAACGCTAGTGTGGTTGCTCAGCTTGCAGTTGCAGAAGCCTTCTCATGGTTTCAGATGTTAACTAGAAGAGCACTCAGAGAGCTCATACCTCCACCAAGGAGCTTCAGTCCACCCCCAACACAATCTCCCAATCCACATATTTTCTATGGAACGTTACAGATACAAATGTAATTACATACAGTTCAAATGTCCTACCAACAATGCGGCCTTCACCCCATCCGACCTAATGAACAGGTGCGGCCTCTAGTGCGGCAGCTCCTAACAGCCTCCCAGCTTCTTAGACAACCGGAGATAAGAATGCCGGCCCAACCGTGCGTATGTCGCTCAGGAAGGAAAGAGAACTCCGTTATTGTCACTGTCTGTCATGTGGAGACCCAAATGTCATGTGGTCAGAGGGGGTCACCCCAAAAACAAGAGTGCCCTCTGGTGGCTTTTAGAGTAAACCGCATTTAATTGTCCACCTGGTTACACTTACATTAAAAAAATTCCTGGATCCAGACGGTGATCCGGATCAGTCCCAAAATGTCATCATTAGTTCTTTGTCCCATTTCACACATTTCCTGAAAATTTCATCCAAATCCGTCCATGAGTTTTGAAGTTATTTTGAACACAGACATCAAACAAACAAACAAACAAACCAACACCGGCCATCACATAACCTCCTTGGCCGAGGTAATAATTGACAATTTGAATGCAGAACCATGTTTCTGGCTGTCACAGCAGGAAATCTGGCGTACCTGTAGTATTCAGTGTTCAGGAGATACGGCAATTTGGATTGATTTGATCACGCTTTGATCAAGATTGGACGACATGTGTGAAAAATTGTAGTTGTAAGGAATATCAACAAGCTTTAGGAGCTAGTTTGGCTTCTTCATGCTGTTCAAACACTGGATTATGTTTCTACCCATTAAGATATAAGAAGAGTCACAATAGTTTGAGCATTTTTGGTTTTGTTTACTAAAACTGTGTGGACTTCAGGGCCTCAATATGTACCCATGCCCACAATACCCGGTCAGCTAATCATGTAGCAACAACGTATGTTTCATATCTACGATCAAACATGGGGGCGATGTTCGGTGCCCTCCACACATGTTACATATCAGTTCTGGAGAGGATTCCGCATGCAGTCAAAAGCATGGTTGTCAAAAAAATGTAATAAGTTGAAAACAGTTCAATGATGCAAATGACTGGAGCCTGTTTCATTGTCCTCAGCATCGCCTACTGAATCTATAGACACCAGACACCAGCCTTTTTTATATTTAGATGTTATTTAAGACGTTTTCTTGTATTCGTTGGGTCGTATCTCAGCACGTGGTGGCACTATCCCAGCAGTCTTAGGTATCTGCAGCACTCCCCTATGGATTAGCTGTCCACGTTTCAGTGTTGTAACTTGTAGTTTTTTGTTGGTGCCAAAATCTCCCTCAGAAATGACCACATCTTCAGCTCCAGCATAGCAGTGATCAGCAGCAGCAGCGTGGAGTCCGGTCTTCTTCAGCTCCTCAACTAACTCTAACATGAAGCTTTCCTCCAGGACAGGCCTCGCTGGGAACGTCTTCCTGCACTGAGGGCAGCTGTAGATTCCCTTCCTGTCCTGTTTCCTCGTGTGGTTTAATACAGTCCATGTCGTAGCTGTATCCACTGTTTCGTAGAGGTGAAACTAGTTTGAGCTCTGATCTCTACATCGTGTGTTCCTGCAGCTCTCCGTCTTCACATTTTGGCTAAACCATCTTCACAGTGCAGATCTGAGCTGCATGACCTGATACAAGCTACAGTTTCACACCAGGGGGCGCTGCAGGTTAAACCCCAGCTGCCATGTTGCTTTTAAAAATGGTAGAAAGATTGAAAAAAAAAAATGGAATAAATTCTGCAGAATAAAGTGAATTCGACTGTTTGTTGTAACAAACTCCTGCTGTTAGTGTAAAGTGATGTGGAGTCCTGATACAAGGACAACATTATGTCCACAGTATGGCACAAAAAAATATACAAGAAAATATAAAATGAAAACTAAATCCTTGGCATGAAAAACATACAAAATCCTCCCAGTTATGTGCCTAAAAACAAGAAATGCTATGAGTAAAAGTCGACATGCCACAGGATAAAACCGTTTATGGAACAGAACTTGAGTTTTACATTACCGTCAATGGAGCATTGTGTTTTGAGGAGACTTTAATACCACTGAGTTTGAGCTGAAAATATTATCTGTTCTCCACAGGGCATGCAGCAACATGTCATTAACGACCTTTTGCATTTATTGTTTCTTACATGAAACTGGATGTCTGAATCTGTGTTTAAAGCCTGCCATCAGCACACTGCAGGTTTAGAATGAGTGTCACCGTTGATCTAGAGAGAACCATGACACCCAGTTTACTCAGAAACCACTGAAAAGCTCAATCCGTTTTTACAGTTTAAGAAAAACTGTACCAACCCTGTATGAAACGTCGAGACTCAGTGTGTCCAGAGATTCTGTCATACAGGAGGTGAACGTGAGAAACAGACTTTGCGTTGATGCTTGAGATTTTTAATGCTGAACAAGACGATGAACACACAGTTTCTCTTGTTAAAAGGCTAAAAGGCCTGAAAAACAATCCAGCTCCTGTGTTTAACCACTGAATGCTTCATTCCTCATGTGGCATTAGAGCGACGGAAAAGGACAAGAAATGAGCGCGTCAGGTTTTTGTACTTTGCGCCTCAACGTCAGCTCAGGAATCAGCACTTCTTCTTGACACAGACAAACGGCAGTTTGTTGTCACACGCAGTGTCATCCCAGCATTTTCGAGCTGCAAGAATCAAAACCATAATGACAGAATGAATGTGTGGGTATTTTGACGCTTTACGGGTTCTACAGATTTATGCCCTCTTCTTCTATATGTAGGATGCTTTTCACACTTATTACTTTCTTAGGTTACCTGAATAATTCATCCGAAGGCAGTGCTGGACACCGCCATAGTTGTTGGGCTCTCCAGGGCACCAGGATGAGTAGCTGAAAGGTGTACCATCACTCCAAAACCACATCCAGTCCTAGAAAGAACATATGAACAGAAACAAAATGTCAGAATAGAACAGGTGTAATGTATAGAAAGTCAGTCTATTAAAGGATTGAATCTTCAGGTTAATAAAGCTGATGTTTTGTAATGATAAAGGATGTACCTGTACACCATCAGAGCCTCCGAGCCATGCCTTTGGTTTCCCGTAACCTTCATCTACAATCTTCTTCTTCAGCCAATCGTACTCCTCAGCTGAATGGACGGATGCAAGGTTTGCACCCTTGGACAGACAGAATTTCTGCAGTGGGAGATGACAGACAGACAAAGACCAAGTAGATACTTCCAGCAAAAGTAAGACGACAAAAAGCAAAATTCCAAATGTGCAAGTTGTCAAACCAACATTCCCATGCCATTTTCCAGACGTTATTCAGGCCTCAGACAACAGAATATCTTACATTGCTGTAATGGAATGTACTGAAGGTAAAAGACTTGGACTTTATGTTCAGGGGGCACATTATGAGACGTTTCCACAATATGGAAAAAAGGATGTTCTCAATGCAACATTCAATAAGATTTTAGATGGCCAAATGTTCTTTATCCACATTCCTGTATTGTGATACATTAAGGTGGAACGTTCTCTCTGCAATGTTCTGAGGATGTTGTCGGAACCCATTATAGAATCTAGAAAGTTGTCCAACAATGTTACATGACAAAGAAGAACGTTCCCAGGCTGAGGCATAACGTTCCAACAATGTCATCTCTAAACATTTAAAAACATCTGTAGTCATCCTACCCTACCGTTAGGAAGAACATTATGGGAACTAAAACACGAGTTGGACTTTGTAGAACCTAAAACATTTGGGCGTCTACCTCTGCCTTAACCCAAGTCAAGTCCTGTTGAAAGTATTTGAAACTGCGACTGTTGAACTCAGTCCAGCTGCTGTCCGAGGACCTCTTGACGACATGTTGGTCTTCTGGGAATGACAGAGATGAACGTTGAGACTCCAGATGGAGAGTAATGCACTGAAAGAAGCACAATTTTCATATTTACCCGATTCATTTACGGCCCCTGAGCCATGTGGATCCATCACGACTGAAGGAGCTGAATAGTTCAACACAGCAGTTACAGAACTGAACCTGGACGTTTCCACACAGAAGGCACAGAAACACCGATACTCACCAGCAGCGGTGCTCAGAGCCATGGTGGCACAAAGGAGCACTGAGAAGGTCAACATCTTCATGGTGGATGAAGACCTTCAACAAACACACTGACATATTAGCAACACTTCTGAAGCTGCAGTTATCCAGATAAAAATGATTAGAAAAAAAACTGTTACGGGACAGGATCTGGGAACAACAGGCAAAGACAGCCGTCAGAAAAGAGTTGATTAAACAAAAGAAACTTTAACCTAATTGGAAACTAAACTCTGGGAGAAAAAACTAAACCAAACCTCATAGAAAAAACATGCAAAAGAAAAATCCTACAAAAACTCTAAATTAACAATTAAGGAAAAACAAACCTGCAGATGAAATACGTAAACCAACAACTCTCACAAATGTGCTCCCAGGTCAGGGTGGGCAGGAGGCAGTCCAGAGAGAGAAGCTCTGTGATCTGGATGAATGAACTGGGCCTTTATTGCACACAGTGATTGACTGAGAGCAGGTGAGCCGATTCCCCCCAGCTGCCTCCAATACCTGCAATCACCAGGTGCAGAGAGGCAGGAAGGCAGGGGCTGGAGTGGGGATCATGACAAGAATAAAATGAGGTGGAGAGCACAGGCTGAACAAGAAAGATGGACATAGCAACAAAAAACAACCCAGAAGACGTGCAGTACCCCCACGCCCAAAAACCTCTGGCTCTGTAGACAAAAGCTGAAACACAAAAGGCAGTTTATCTACAGCTCAGGATTTTAGTTTAGTTAGTTTTTATGATCGAAACCAGAGATCAGGAGGTCAGTCTGACAATGGTTTTAGGGGCACTTGATTGACAGGCAGCTCAGGAATGGAGGACAGGTGGTCTGGAGGCAGCTTTGTTCATCATTAGCTCTGGTATCAACTTCAATTGGATTTAATTCTGATATAAAAGCTGTTAGTTTGTTAGTGTTTATTGGTAGGGCAGCAGTTTTACTGTCCGTTGGCTTGTTTTAACCAGTTTTTCCCCTTAATTTGGACCTTTGGCTAATTTTAAATGGTAAATGGTTTGCACTTATATAGCACTTTATCCTACCTTAGTGGTTCCAAAGTGCTTTACAATGTGTTTCACATTCACCCATTCACACACTAAAGGTGACAGAGCTGCCATGCAAGGCGCTAATCTACCACTGGGAGCAACTTGGGGTTCAGTGTCTTGTCCAAGGACACTTCAGCATGTGGAGGGGCCGGGGATCGAACCACCAACCTTGCGATCAGTGGACAACCTGCTCTACCACCTGAGCCTCAGCCGCCCTAATTTTACCGGCAGACATTAAAGGACACTGACAGTTCAGGAAGTAAATGTTTATTTTCTTATTGATGCCGTTTTAAAGTACTTTATCAGCAACTTTACTGTCAAATATAATGTGTGCAGTAAATTGCAGAAGTTGGTGCAGCTTATTTCTGAGTGTTGATCAGAGAAGAGAATTAATGTCCAGTAAATATTACCTTTAACATGAATTAGCGATGCTAACCAAGCTAGCTGCTCATTCGTAGCCTGATAGGTTAAATGCAGCAGGATTAAGCTGACAATGTGTGTGTTGTTCCAGGTAACCAGCTGAAGTGGGTTGTGTTACTGTAATGTGGTGCATTATGTTAATAGGACTGGATGTAGAGATGCTGGTTCATCTCTAACTCACTAACGTTCAGGTTCTGTGTTGTCCTGAATATCTGCTGAGCCTCTGAAGTTAAATTGGATAAGACAGTAAATCGAACCGTTACCTTGCTGCTGTACAGCCGGATGTTTAATGACTGAGCCACATGTTGTCGGACTTCTTACTGCAGTAGATTGAAAGAATAAACAGCCAGAACACGACCAAAGTAGTGATTAACACTTCAGTTAAATGGAACATTTCAACTGCAGCACAGATAAGCTGAAGAAAAGAATCTTCTTCCCTAAATGTAAAGTGACGACAGGCCTTTCCTTCTTTCCAGGTCACTTTAAAATTAAGCTTGTTATCCTTCCGTTTTGACTGATCAGCCGACCTACAGAAAACCAACAGTTCACTAATTCATGACGCTGACGAACCCAGTTTAGCATCAGCGTTAAACACTGAGTCAAGCAACACAACATTTAACAGCTTTAAAGTCGATGTAAGAACATGTTTACCATAAGAGACTCCACAGTCTAATGAGAACTTACAGTAACTTCAGCTACAATAATGCAGGTCACTGCTTTACAACATGTTATTCAGAGTCGGGGCTCTTTCAGGTGCGACGTTCAAAGTCAACAATGACAGTTTTGAAACAGAGCAGCTTGTTTCAGTGCTTCAGTCTTTTATTCTTGCACAAACACAGAAGGTTGTATTTCCAGAACACAGTCGTGCTAAAAGCTAAAAGCCGCGCTGAGATCACACTCGGCTTTTTCTCATGAAAGCTTCTAAAGAAACAATCCACCTCCCGTCTCTGCGACTTGTCGCTTTGTTCCTTAAGTTGCGCTGCAGCGGTTGAACTGCAATAAAGTGAGTTCCTGAGGCTTCAGCTTGTCTTCAGATTTTCTTGGCACAGACGGATGGTTTCGGAGTGCGGCACTGAAAGTCATCCCAGCACTTCTGAGCTGCAGGAACCAAAACAAAAAAGTAAATGCATAAATGTAAAAATGCGTCAGTAAATGTTGCACAAAACAAAACGTCAAACTCAAAAGTCGACTGATTTATCTGCCAGCTGACACGACACTGTGGATCTGTCATATCTCTGTCATCAAATACAGCCCTGCATGCTGATAACCACCACTTGATTAGATAAAAACAAGAAACAAGAAGTATCGAAACCTTTCTGAGAGAATAAATCTGATCAAGTTTTCTTTCTTCACTCCCACTTTAAAGCAAATTGAAAATGGAACGCAACATCAAAGATACAGGAAAGACACAAAGAGCTGAAATGTGACCCAAACGACCAAAATGACATGTGAGTGACCCCAGGGGAATGCAAGACCAATAAAATGAGACGCAAAATGACCAAAACAGGACAAAAAACAATCAGAAAGAGACGTGAAAAGATCACAGAGAGGCAAAAAATGGCAACATGTCCCAAATGAGTCACAAGAAAAAGACCAAACAATCATAATGATAGGCAAAAGGGACGTAAAGTGACCACAAAGAGAAAAAAATAGTAGCAAAAGATACAAAATGACCACAGAGAGACACACAATGACCCAGATATGACACGAAAGAGACACAAAACAAGCAAAACACCACACGAAAGAGACGTAAAGTAAACCCAGAGAGACAAAATGGCAACAAAGACATGCAAAATAACCAAAATTAGACACAAAACTGCCATGAAAGCATGCAAAATGAGCGCAAACAGACACAAAACGTTCCAAATACGAAATAAAATGGATGCATAGCAAACAAACGGACATGTAGAGGAGACGGAGAAGAGACAAACAGCAACAGAGAGATGCAAAACCACCAAAATAAGAGATAAGAATAAAAACGAAATGTGAAAGACCACAAGGAAATGCAAAATCATTCAAATGAGACACAAAATGACCAGTGTTACACACAGACCTACAGCTAAGAGGTACAAAATGACCACAAAAGAAGAACAAAAGAGTCAAAATGACGTGCAAAAGAGACGTAGAGCAACCCTACATCTACTTTCTCACTGATCACTTTTACCTGCATGGTTCACTCTGAGGCAGTGCTGCTCGCCCCGATGGTTGTTGGGCTCCCCGGGACACCAGTTGACGTAGATGAAAGGTGTGCCGTCAGTCCAGAACCACTGGTTCTCCTGGGAGACAGAACAACGCTGAGTACTGGAATCAAAACAGCTTCATCTGGATGTGCAGTGAAAAGTACCTCCTGAGCATCGGAGCCTCCAATCCAGGTTTCTTTGTAGCCGTAGCTGGCGGTCATGATCAGCCTCTGGATCTCCTGGTACTCCATGATGTTGTGCACAGACGCCAGGTTTCCACCCAGAGACTGGCAGTTTCTCTATACAGACACAAGCAGATGCAAATCAAAGCAAGCCACTGTGAAATCCTTCTTTACTCAGTCACGGTCTCCGTGGTTACCTCGGCTCGAGCCCAACTCATGGATCTGGGAATGTACTGAAAGCAGCGCCCGTTGAACTCAGACCAGCGACCAGGACAAGACGCCGACCTCTTGACCAGGCGAGTCTCTGCTGAGGAGAAACACGCTCTGAAATAAGGTGCGGTTAAAGTTGCTCCATGTGGAGTTTGGTTAACCACACATCGACAAACTGACAGTAAAGAGGTGCAACACAAGCGAGATCAGACACAAAACTATCACGAAGAGGTACGAAGCATCAAGAGAGACACTAGATGTTCCAAATGCAACACAAAATAGATGCAACTAGCCGAAAAGTAAATTAAAAATTACCTTTAAAGGACAGTAAATGTCTCAAATGTGACACAAGAAACTACTAAACTACTAAAGAGATGTAAAATGACCACAGCGAGACAAAACTCCATTGATGAGATGCAAAACAAGAAAAATTAGATATAAAACGATCATAAAGAAACACAAACTGTCCCAAATGTGACACAATAGATGGTAAACTATCAAAACAACACAGGAACAGATAAAGAACATCCAAAAACACACATAAAACTCTCATGAAGAGACACAAAATGACCCAAATGTGACACAAGAGGTGCTAAACTACCAAAACAAGACACAAAACAGACATAAAATGACCACAGCTAGACAGAATTCAAACAAGATGATGCAAAATAGACATAAAACTATCCTAAAGAGACACAAAATGACTATAAGGAAGCACAAAAAATCCCAAATGTGACACAAAAGGTTCTAAACTACTGAAGTGATATGTAAAAGAGATGTAAAATTAGCACAAATAGACACAAAACTACCATGAGGAGATACAAAACAACTACGAAGAGAGACGACGTGGTTCAAACGTGACACAAACACATGCAAAACAACCAAAATGAGACACAGAAGACGTGTAAAAGAACTACAAAGAGAAAAAATGGCAATAAAAGATGCAGACTGATGAAAATGTGACATGAAACCGTGTTAAGGGACTCAGAATGTCCCAAATGTGACACAAAGTGACCCAGAAAACAGACGTCCTTGTTGACACATCTGCAGCGCTTGTATATGATTCTATGAGACTCACCGGCAGCTGGAGTCAGAGCCAACATGACACAAACGAGTGCAGACAGCGCTGTCATGGTGCAGCTTGACTGAGAGGGAATCATTTCTTCAGCCTGCAGCATCAGCCGTCCTGTGCGGCTCTTATTCACAGCTACTTATGTCTGAAAAAAACAGGAAACTGAGAACAGACACAGAAACATCCTCATTAGATGCAGCACACCGAGAAACATGCCAAATTTGGACCTACAGGGTACCGAGTCAGCTAATTCTACAAGTGTAATATGCAAGTATATCCCAGAAAAAGACGCAAATCCCCAAAATGACACACAAAACATTCTTATAGTGACCCACAAAGGGACAAAATGGCACCAAAGAAATCCAAAAAGACCCCAAACTGGCTGCAAAAGATCCCAAATGTAACCAAAAGAGAGTCAAAACAGCCGAAACTGCATACTAGAGTGACCACAAAGACACAAACTAGTGGCAAAGAGATGCAACCCGGCCAAAATGAAATCAAACACTACTTTTAAGAGATACACAATGACCTCAAAGAGACAAAAATGCCCCCAAACGCTACACGAATGACATGGAAAACAACTAAAACTACGTAAAGTGACCACAAAGAGACAATATAGAAACAAAGAGCTGCGAAACAACTAATTTAACACCAAACTACCATACAAAGATCCAAAATACCCATGCAGGGATACAAGGCACGCAAAACGATCAACATTAGACATAAGATGCTATAAAGACACACAAAAAGTCCAAAGTGTGACACATAAGAGATACAAATTGACCAAATGAATGCGAAAAAGAGACGTAAAGTGACCACAAAGTGACACAAAATGCTCCCAGTATGACACAAAATGGATGTAAAACGACAAAACTCACATGAAGAAGAGGTGTAAAATGACAAAATGACAACAAAGAGATGCCAAACGGCCAAAATTAGACACAAAAGCATCACAAATTGGCTGCAAAAGGTCCTAAATGTAACACAAAACGGAGCTAAAACTGTCAAAACTGCATGCTAAAGGGGCGTAAAGTGACCACAAAGAGAGGATATAGAAGCAAAGAGCTGCAAAACAACTAATTTAACACCAAACTAGCATAAAAAGGTACAAAATGTCCTTGTAAAGAATCAAAATGCGACCCAAAAGACTCAAAACGACCAGCTGGATGCGCAAAAATGCTGCAAAATGGCAACAAAGGCATCCAAAAAGATCAACATTAGACATAAGAATGCTATAAAGACACACAAGAAGTCCAAAATGTGACACAAAAGAGAAGCAAATTGACCAAACGGATGTGCAAAAGAGACGTAAAGTGACCGCAAAGAGACACAGAATGGACGCAAAACAACAAAACTCTCATGAAAAAGAGGCGTAAAATGAAAAAATGGCAACAAAGAGACGCAAAGCGACCAGAAATGGAGTCAAACTACTGTCGAGAGACCCGAAAGAGATGCAAAACAACTCATATGTGAAGTAAAATCACCCCAAAGTCATACGGAATGAATTTTAAAAGGACCTAAACGTGAAAGAGATGCAAAAAGACCACAAGAACAACAAAATGAAACACAGAAGTAGCACATGTTGCTTCTACAAGGTGTTCAGTCTGGGTTTCTTCCTCCTCTGTGGGACATTCTGAGGCCTTTGCCTGTTGTTTTATAATCGGTCCATGATCTAAGTGTCTTCAAAATGAGTTCTCACTCAACAGGAAGTCCTCAAATTGTGTATTTTTAGCAAGAAAATGTGGAGACTTTACAAAATAAAGGACTTTGTGGTACTTTAATAGGAGACAGGCTCAGTTTCCAAAGAGCTAACGTGGTCTGTTTGTCTGCTTTAACGTGTCTTTACCTGACTCGGATCTAACAGCTGCTTTCTAAGAGCATCACCTATTCTCAGTGTTATCGACGGCTACATTAATTATCTGTCCTGTTCTGCTCTTTATTCGATTTTGGAAGAACTTCACACTGCGGGAAGTCGACAAAGCTGGCTTCAGTTTGTGTTGCACTCAGCAAATTCACTGGTTATTTCTATTAACGCTTTGATTTTAACGGATAATTCAGGGTTTATTTCCAGGTCATGCAAAAGAATGATCAGAACTTGACTTTTTTGGAGCATTTTATTGTGTGTTCTGCTTTCTGCACATTTTAGATCCGTCCTCTGTCCTCTGCTGTCAGATTAAATCAGGTGGAGGTCATGTTTTTAACTCCATTTGTCTACTTCTGTACAACATTACCTTACTTGTTTTATCGCCACTGCACATGTGTTGCAATGCAAAGCTGGTGTGAAGAACATTTCTGAGAAGTATTGTGAAATACTGTCATATGTTGTGACCCTGGTGAGCCTCTCCACAAAGAAGGCTGCATGACTGTGCAACATGCAAAACCTGTGAAGTGAGTCAGCAAAGATGACTGTGGTGCAACAACTTCTCAAAAGATGTCTTGAATTCGCTTGTCACATGTCCGAGGGGCCAGGACCTGTTAAAGATAATATTCATGACTAAATATGCAGACAGAAGGCGGCAGGAAAGAAATGCAAACACTTGAAATGAAATGGAAGAGACAAAATGGCAATAAAGAGATGCAAAATGGCCAAAAGTTGTACTAAAAACTATGACAAAATGACCACAAAGAGGCAAAAAGTTCGAAAATGTGACACAAAACAGCAAAACGAACACAAAAACGACATATCGAGCAACCACAAAGAGACAACGTGGCAACAAATGGATACAAAACGACCAAAGTTAAACACAAAACTACAATAAAAAGACACAAAATGACCCGAATGTGACCCAAAAGAAATGCAAAGCTTCAAAAATGTCACACAAAAGAGATGTAAAATGACCGCAAAGAGACAAAATTGTCATCATCTCCACTCATGATCCACCTCTGCCTGCTCTATGATTGCAGGGATTGGAGACAGCTGTGGGAAGCAGCTCACCTGGACACAATCAGCAGCTCCCATAAATGCTCAAGCCATTCACTCACTCGCCGCCAGACCGTAAACCATGCAACCCGGTTCCCTGCCTGCCTCCGCTCTGTCTCCTGCCTGCTTTCCCAAGTCGCCTCCACAGAACCCCTCCGCCTCAGCAACACACTCGTCGCCCGGATCCTGTTTGTAGACGGTTTTCAATGGTGCTGGCTTTCGACTCGCTTCCTGCCTGCATCTCCTCGACCCTCTCCCAGACAGACAGTCAGGTAAGTTTTCAATTTAGGTTTGATTAGTGTTTCCTGTAGTTTTGCTTGGTATTTGCCTTGTCTGCGTTCTTTGTCTTTGCATCTTCACCTTACTGGCGTTCTGTATTTTCGCCTTAGTGGTGTCCCGTATATGCTTTAATTTCATCTTTCCGGCTTCTCTTGTATTCTGGGTTGGTTTTGATAAGTTCCGTGCATTTTTTAATTCCTCCTTACCAGCATTTCAGTGTATTTACAGTGTTTGTTAATTCCCCATGTTGAGTTCAATGTGTTTTTGTTTCATCTGATCAGTATTTTGTGGATTTAGTTTTGGTTACTTTGCCGTATTGGTGTTCTGTGTATTTTGCTATTCTCCTTGTCTGCCTTTTGAGTATTTCAAGTTTTGTATATTTGCAGTGTTTGTGTTATATTTTGTGGTTACTTAGACTTTTTCCCTCTGTTGTCAGTTTTCAGTTTTGTAGGTTTTTGTAGCTATTGCATGTTTTGAATTTGGTTTGGTTTTAGTTTTCCCCAGTGCTTAGTTCTGTATTCTTTATTGGTTTCAGTCTCAATTATTTGTTAAAATAAAATCTCGTATCCAGAAACCTGTCTGTCCGGTGTGTCCGCGCCTGGGTTCTCTCATCACCGTGTAACAAAGATAGCAACGAACAGATTAAAAATGTTATAATACTACCATAAAGAAAACCAAAAAGACACACAAAATGATCCAAATGTGACACTAAAGAGATGCGAAAGAGCCAAAACAACCTGCTAAAGAGACGTACAGTGACCACCAAGAGATGAAAAACTGACAAAGCTAGTCACAAAATAAGCTAAACATGATCCAAAGAGACCAAAAAGAACCTAAATGAGAGCACTAAGTGTTTGATAAGACTGTTAGATTGTCAAGCGCGAACGTTCTTAAAACTTACGCTGAGAACTTTTCTCCTCTGTTATCATGTGATGCCATTAAACGTTTTATGGATTCTGTAATGTCTTCCATTGACAACAGCCCCAAAACATCCTCAGAACATTGCAGACAGAATATTCCACCTTTGGTCATACATCACAGTACAGGAACGTCTTACAGAGAACCTTCTGCGACCTGAGGTCTCGATTACACCTAAAATGTTTTAAGAATGTTGCATTGATCTTTCCTTTGTTATCATCTCATAGAAGAACGTTCTATCATGTGTTCCCTCAACCAAAAGGCAAAATGTTCCACCTTTGATATGTCAAATTACAGGAACATGAGAAAATGTTCTGTCACCTAAAGCCTCGATAACATCTGGAAAACATTTACTGAATATTTGTTTGAGAACGTTCTTTCGTTGTTGTGACGGAACATTGTAAAAATGTTTAGGAGAATGTTCTACAATGCGTTCCCTCAAAGGCATCAACAAAACATCCTGAGAATGTTCCACCTTTGTTAACCTTTTGTGGCGTCTTTTAAAGAAAGTTCTGCTGTCTGACACCTCGATGACTTCTGGAAACCCGTCTTTGGATGTTGCATTGAGAACATTCTTCCTTTGTCTTCACTGTGGAAGCGTCTTTTAGAAGAACGTTCTACGATGTGTTCTCTCAACCACAAGGCAAAATGTTCCGCCTTTAATATATCACATTGCAGGGACGTTGGTAAGCGTTCTGTAACAGGAACATTCTGTCATCTGAGGCCTCGATAACATCTGGAAAACATTTATTGGATGTTAGTTTGAGAACATTCTTCCTTTGTTGTGATGGAACACTCTTGGAGCATTTGGGTAAACATTTTCTAGAACTTGTAGGTGATGTTGTCCAACGTCGAGGGAATGTTCCCTGCCAGCTGGGATTTGTCAAGGAGGCTGCATCCATGGATGTACATGATCAGCAGCAATGTTTAGCTTGGTGTAAAGCCCATGTAAATGCCAGACTCCAAAGAAGATGTTCTCCACTTCATCTGTCGGTGGTTTTAATGTCGGTTTGTGGACAGGGACTGAATCTTTTCTGTTTTGCACGTTGTAATGCTTCACCTTTTGTGTTTGCAGCCATGTGGGTGCCGCTTGTTCAGCTCATCGGTGTAGAACACCAGACGAAGGCAGATTTGGGGAATAACTAGGCAGTAAGAGAAAGCTGACAAAGGGGAGATGATACGGCGGAGATGAAACGATGAAACTCTTGCAAAATAAGCTCACAACTTCTGTTTTGAAGTTGTTTGCAGAAGCTTGTACTTCTTCAAAATGTAGCTCAGGCTGTTGGCTAATAATGACGATGATGATGTAGACCATAGCTGCAGGTCAGAGACTTACTCTTCTGAGCTGTTGAGACAAATCTAAAATAACCAAAAACACAAAAAAGGGACACACAAGAGACGCGAAACATGCAAAATGCAATTCAAAAGGGACGTGAAGTGACCAAAGAAACAAACTGGCAAAAACAAGAAGCTAAACGACCAAATTAGACACCAACTGTAAAGAGATGAACCCAAATGTGATGCAGAAACACTTAAACATGATACAAAACGAACTTGAAAAGACTTAGAAAGCACAAAGAGATCAAAAAGAATCAAAATGTGACACAAAATGAAAGCAAAAGAGAAGAAAGTGCGCTAAATTCTCAGTTTGATTTCACAGTAGACCACATAGCGCTAAGTCGTCTTAGCGCTATGTGACGACTTATGTCGTAAATATACGCTACATAAATAAAATTGGATTGAATTGAATTGAACATGCAGGAACAACAGCAGGTTTGTTCAAAGGCTGTGTGCAAAGCAACACACAAACTGGGCAGATGGGTAAACTTCAGCACCGGAACTTTTCTTTGGAAATGTGGTTTTTGGAGAAAATATTTTGCAAGAAAACACAAAAGTACTAGTACGAAGGATCAGAAAAGTAGCTCACAAGCAAAAAATTTAAAATGGTGGGTTCATGATTTCTCATATCAGAATTGAATGCTTTTCTTTGTCTTGCATGAAACCTTTCTTGGGTTTTGACCTGTTGGTCTGACAAAAGAAGACTTTCGATGAGTCTTTAGGGGTTCTAGAAAATTCTGGTGGGCATTTTTTGCTAGTTTTTGACCTTTTAATTGATAAACGATGGTTAGGGTTATGAATAAAATTACGTTTGGATACATTTTCTTAACAGTGCTAAGACAAGTCATCTCAATATACACTATATTGCCAAAAGTACTGGGACACCCCTCCAAATAATTGAATCCAGGTGTTCCAATCACCTCCATGGCCATAGTTGTTTCAAATCCAGCCCGTACGCATGCAGACTGCTTCTACAAACATCTGTGAAAGAACGGGTCACTCTCAGGAGCTCAGTGAATTCAAGCGTGGTACCGTGATAGGTTGCCACCTGTGCAGTAAGTCCATTCATTACATTTTCTCAAAAGTAAATATTCCATGGTCATCTGTTAGTGGTATTATAACAAAGTGGAATCATCAACTTTCTGCAGAGTCAACAGCTCCAGACCTCCAGACTTGGTGTGGCCTTCAGATCAGCTCCAGAACAGCGGCAGAGAGCTTCATTAATGGGTTTCCATGGCCCAGCAGCTGCATCCAAGCCTTACATCACCAAGTGCAATGCGAAGCGTCAAATGTAGTGGTGTAAAGCACGCCGCCACCGGACTCTAGACCAGTGGAGACGCGTTTTCTGGAGGGACCAATCACGCTTCTCTGTCTAGCAACCCAATGGAAGAGTCAAGGTTTGGCAGTTGCCAACCCTGTACTTGCCTGAAATCATTGTGCCAAGTGTAAAGTTTGGTGGAGGGGGATTATGGTGTGGGGGTGTTCTTCAGGGGTTGGGGTTGGTCCCTTACTTCCAGTGAAAGCAACTCTTAATGCTTCAGCAGACCAAGACATTCTGGACTATTTCATGCTCCCATCTTTGTGGGAACAGTTTGGGGATGGCCCCTTCCTGTTCCAACATGACTGCCACCAGTGCACAAAGCAAGGTCCATACAGACATGGATGAGCCAGTTTGGTGTGGAGGAACTGGACTGACCTGCACAGAGTCCTGACCTCAACCAGATGGAACACCTTTGGGATGAATTAGAGCGGAGACTGAGAGCCAGGCCTTCTTGGTCCAACATCACAAATGCTCTTCTGGAAGATGGTCAAAGATTCCCATGAACACACTCCTAAACCTTGTGGAAAGCCTTCCCAGAAGAGTTGAGGCTGTTATAACTACAAAGGGTGGACCAACTCCATATTAAACCCTACGGATTAAGAATGGGATGTCGTTAAAGTTCATGTACGTGTAAAGACAGATGCCCAATTTTGTGTCACCACTTAACAGCTTTCTTTTGGTTTAACATTGGATTGTAACACACTTTATCGAGGAACTGTATTTTCATGTGTGTCATCCTGTCTCAGTTCCTCATTCTGTGGAAGATAAAGAGATAAGTAAGTGTATTTATGAGCTGCCTTTGTGCTGAAGGGTTAGGAGGAGGAAGACCATCCTGCAGCAGGTCTGCCACAAGCTCCCGTCGTCTTGTGTCTTCGTCATTTCATCAACTGTGAGTTTCACTGACATCTCTGCTTCTCTTGACTGAAGGTGACAGTCTGCACCATCTCATCATGAAGATGCTGTCGGTGTGTTTGCTCCTTTGTGTCGTGACGACTCTGACCAGAGCTGCTGGTGAGTGTTTTCCACAGCGTTGGTTACCCGAGTACGTCGACAAGAGATGAACCAAGTCAGTAACTGCTGTGTGATGTTTTTGCAGCTTTTCCCGAAGCAGCAGCCGAAAATAATCAACTCGGTAAGAAGTGAAGCATTTTGAAGGGATCTCATGTTTGCAGTCACACAGATCAGAGTCCTGCACACAGTTGATCACTTGTAGCTGCTTTATTAAGTCCTGAAATGCTGTGTGCAGCTCTAAAACACACAAAGTCTTAAACCGCATCCTGAAAACTGTGTTTCTCCTCAGCCAAGAGTCGCCTGGTCAAAAGGTCGCCGTCTTGTTCTGGTGGTTGGTCTGAGTTCAACGGTCGGTGCTTCCGCTACATTCCCAGACCCATGACTTGGGCTAAAGCCGAGGTAACCGCTCACTTTACTTGGTGACTTTACATCCTTTTTGTTGTGATTCCTGTTATTGATTCTTTTCACTCCTCCCTGTAGAAAAACTGCCAGTCTCTGCGTGGAAACCTGGCATCGGTGCATGACATCACGGAGTACCACGAGCTTCAGAGGCTGATCATGACCGCCAGTTATGAGTACAAAGTAACCTGGATTGGTGGCTCCGATGCTCAGGAGGTATTTTGTTTATCTTTATCTAGTGATTCTCAGACATTTCATGAAGCTTTTAAATTCCTAATCTGATGAATTGTGTCTTCCAGGAGAATGTTTTTCTCTGGAGTGATGGAAAACCTTTCCACTACACCAACTGGTGTCCTGGAGAGCCGAATAACTATCGAACCGTGCAGCACTGCATCCAGATGAATTTTGGGGGTAAATCAAAGCATATTATTTCACCACAACAGGTTCTATAACGTTGTGTTCACAGTTTCAGGTTTGGGTTTTTATTTTTCCTGTTTTCACAGACAGTAAGTGCTGGGACGACGTAAGTTGTGGTGCTCGTCGTCCATCTGTGTGCGCCAAAAGCCCCTGATGACTCCTGGCCATGAAGGACCTGTAAAAAACACAAATGCTGACTTTGTGTTTTCATGTTCTTACTTCTTTGTGTCATTTCTATCATTTTGAGCCTGAAGGCTCTTTATATTTTGTCTGTCGCTGCAACGCAACTGAAGGAACAAAGCTACATGAACAGAAGCTGGACCATCTCCAAGGCCTGGTGCCTTTAATAAGAGTGAATGTGGAATAAATAGAAAGCTTTTAGCACCACTCTCCTTTCTTGTCATTTGCAAAATTAAACGTTTCAAGCATCCAGTCAAACTGCTCTCTGACTGTCTTCTTTTTTTCGATGCAGGTACAATCTCACTCTCTCCCAAAAAAGACTCTACGACAGCACAAAGTGTAAACGTCCATTCAGTATCGGATATCAGGAGGCATGACTTTTATTTTCCAATTAAAAACTGATACTTAAGCAAGTATGGCAACACACACACTTCTCAGGTCAAAAGTCAAAAAGGTATCAAAGGCTCTATTCAAGTATTCAACTCATAACATTTCTGCAAAGCTTAAAGTCTTTACCGAGAAAAGTTTACAGTCATAACTGATGCATTATGATGGTGCACAGTCCAGAAACATGCATGCTAATTAAATCGTAGTCGATAATTATGGTGTGTTTCTTTGTGTTAATGCTGTGATGGACTGACAGTGTCAGCTGAGATAGACTTCAGGATAGAGTGAGGACAGATCATGGATGGATGTGCTTGCAGTACATGCATCTGTCCACATGATGGTGCAACAGTGAACCACTGCAGGAAGAGACTCCGAGGTGAAAGCTTCCAGTCAGAACAGTGATCCCAGTGGACCATTAAAGAGTCTGAAAGTAAAAAGCAGTTTAGTTTACAGATCCTGTGTGGTGACAATTCAATTCAACGTGTTGGTGTTGGAGGTGTGCAAAGACTCATGTGTTTGATTCCAGACGGTGAAGCTGCTGCTGGTCTGTGACGTCTGTCTTTTGCTGTTATTACTGCTGTTCTCATGTGTATCGCCCAACCAATCATGATCAGAGCCTCCTGGAGAGACTTTATGAGAATGTTTACCTCCATGTTTTTTTAATAAGACTGGCTGTAGCCCAGCTCTTACAACTTCTGCTGTCATGGCATAATATAAATGAAATACAGCAGATATACATTAAACAGTGGTTTTGATATTTGCATGCTCTCAGTTAGTGGATAATTCCCACTGAAGTTAATGATCTCTTGCACTTTTGGAAACATCTAATATCAATATTGATGAGAATTTTGAATGATGCGTGACATTTCTGTGACCTGAGGGGTGTATATTACCATAAACTGTTCAAAAACACAAATTCTACCTTCTGTTGTCACAGTTTGCACCTGGTCTTCTAGAAATATGAACTTACAGAGTGACTTTTTCCTGTTCTGAAGGTCTTTTTGTTTCAAGACAGAGGAATAATAAAACCATAAAAAAGATGCAACCCAGCTGGCAGTGAATGTTCCCACACAATTCCTAGGCCACAACGGTCCAACAATGTTAACACGAAGCATTTTTAGAGCACCTTTAGGCGGGAACTAAAAGAAAACTCAGACACTAAAAACATTCGTACGATTTTGCAGAACTTTCTTGATAAACAATCAGAGACCAGCTTGATTGGATGCTTGAAGCTTTTAATTTTGCAAATGACAAGAAAGGAGAGTGGTGCTAAAAGCTTTCCATTTATTCCACATTCACTCTTATTAAAGGCACCAGGCCTTGGAGATGGTCCAGCTTCTGTTCATGTGGCTTTGTTCCTTCAGTTGCGTTACAGCGAGAGACAAAATATAAAGAGCCGTCAGGTTCAAATGATAGAAATGACACAAAGAAGTAAGAACATGAAAACACAAAGTCAGCATTTGTGTTTTTTACAGGTACTTCATGCCCAGGAGTCATCAGGTGCTTTTGGCGCACACAGATGGACGACGAGCACTACAGTTTTGGTCGTCCCAGCACTTGGTGTCTGTGAAAACAGAAAACAGTAAAACTAAAACCTGAAACTGTGAACACAAGAGTAAAGTACCTGTGACAAACAATAAAAGTGACAAATTCTGTTAGAAGCATGTAAATCCCTACAGTGTACGACCCAAAAACTTCTGCAACCGTGTGTCTTTCAATGTCTTCACTCCTTATTTTTAAACCAGTCACACATTCAGCCCCCAGGAGAAATAATATGGTTTGATTTACCTCCATAATTCATCTGGATGCAGTGCTGCGAGGATCGATAGTTACTCGGCTCTCCGGGACACCAGTTGGTGTAGTGGAAAGGTTTTCCATCACTCCAGAAGAAAACATTCTCCTGGAAGACACAATTCACCAGATTAGGAATTTAAAAGCTTCATGAAATGTCTGAGAATCACTAGATAAAGATAAAGTAAAGACCTCCTGAGCATCAGAGCCTCCAATCCAGGTTACTTTGTACTCATAACTGGCGGTCATGATCAGCCTCTGAAGCTCGTGGTACTCCGTAATGTCATGCACTGATGCCAGGTTTCCACGCAGAGACTGGCAGTTTTTCTACAGGGAGGAGTGAAAAGAATCAATAACAGGAATCACAACAAAAAGGATGTAAAGTCACCAAGTAAAGTGAGCGGTTACCTCGGCTTTAGCCCAAGTCATGGGTCTGGGAATGTAGCGGAAGCACCGACCGTTGAACTCAGACCAACCACCAGAACAAGACGGCGACCTTTTGACCAGGCGACTCTTGGCTGAGGAGGAACACAGTTTTCAGGATGCGGTTTAAGACTTTATGTGTTTTAGAGCCGCAAACAGCGTTTTAGGACTTAATAAAGCAGCTACAAGTGATCAACTGTGTGCAGGACTCTGATCTCTGCAAACATGAGATCCCTTCAAAATGCTTCACTTCTTACCGAGTTGATTATTTTCG
Organism: Dascyllus trimaculatus; assembly: GCA_024666655.1. NCBI lineage: Eukaryota > Metazoa > Chordata > Actinopteri > Pomacentridae > Dascyllus > Dascyllus trimaculatus. The sequence continues at coordinate 2,377,713 of CM045467.1, read as the reverse complement.
GCTGCTGCTTCGGGAAAAGCTGCAACAACATCACACAGCAGTTACTGACTTGGTTCATCTCTTGTCGACGTACTCGGGTAACCAACGCTGTGGAAAACACTCACCAGCAGCTCTGGTCAGAGTCGTCACGACACAAAGGAGCAAACACACCGACAGCATCTTCATGATGAGATGGTGCAGACTGTCACCTTCAGTCAAGAGAAGCAGAGATGTCAGTGAAACTCACATTTGATGAAATGACGAAGACACAAGACGACGGGAGCTTGTGGCAGACCTGCTGCAGGATGGTCTTCCTCCTCCTAACCCTTCAGCACAAAAGCAGCTCATAAATACACTTACTTATCTCTTTATCTTCTACAGAATGAGGAACTGAGACAGGATGACACACAGAAATAAGAATACATATCTATTATTTAAAGGTAAATCAAGAGTGGGCTGCAGAGAAGTCTGTTAGCAATGTACATTTTTAATATACTGAACTTTGCAAGGTCAAGAAAGTGCAATGATTTAGCTGTTAGTATTTTGAAATTAATACTATAAGTGACTGGAACGTCAATTAGAACGTGTTTCCCTGCAATTAATAGACAGAACAATGAAACCACTTAATAATTATTTTTATTAATTGGAAAATTTTCCTCAAAATGCAAATATCATATGAACTTATTCATGTTTATTAGCTTATTTTATTCATAATGTCATTACGGCCACTCCAGAACCATAACTTGGTTGTCTTTAAATCATTTCTCGATAGCGTTGTGTGCTCACTTCGGCTCATTGTCTTCCTGTAAATCAAATCTTCCAAGTGTCAGTTTTCTATCAGGCAGCATCAGGTTGTCCCACAGGACTTCTTGTACTTTGCTGCTTTAATTTCAGCCTCTACCTTTACAAGCCTTCCAGGTTCTGCTGCTGAGAAACATCCCCACATCATGATGCTGCCGCCATCATGCTTAATGGTAAGGTATCTTTGTGATGAGAGTTTGGTGTTTGCCAAACATGCCGTCTAATGGACCAACTTACGAAGCTGTGAACATTTCCTTAAAAGGAAATGCATTAGTATTGTAGTTGGTGTTATTTAAATCATCTGTCACTCAGAGGAAGCAGTAAAACTACTAGATGCTTGGCAGAACTGCTGTGTGTACCCTGCAGAACAAATGAGGAAATAAGTGGTAAATAAGAAGCCACAAAGTTGCACAATCGACATAAAATGTTCTCTTCAGAAAGGTTAAATAGAAGCCAGACTCTTTGTGAGAACTTCTACTAAGACAAATCTTATCTGACATAGACTGAGACACACAGTAACACACAAATTCACATGCTGTAATATTGTGAGTGCAGTTCTTTTTTTTTTTTTTAGCTCAAATGCACAGAATTATTACATTTTTAAAAGCTGTTATTTTTCCAAAACAACTTACAAATAATATTTAGAGCAAGCCAGGAATTTTCTGAAGTATCATTCAGATAATAGGGTTTCCTGATGCTAAATTAATATTGTTTCAGCCTCGTTTGCTTCTTTCTTATACTTAACATCTGGTCCTGACAATGATTCTAAACTGCACTATACTAACACACTAACTCTGGTCTCCATTGATAACCCCTGGTCCAAGTCTGAAGTAGCTTCCATCTGTTTTTCACAGCTAGATAGTGAAACTAGTTCACTGTTCGTGGAGTCACTTTAGGAGGACGAACACTGCAGCCATGATTAGTGGTACTACGGCTCCTTCTAGACCTCCTGATTACTGCTGACACTGGGCTTCACTGGTTTTTAGTTGATCTTCCTGGATCCTTTTCCATCTTCATGAAGTGTCACAGTCATATTTTATATTTTTCTCTGGCAGATTTTTTCCATGTGGAACCATGATGAAGACACAGACACAGTCCTTAAGTCCAAAACTGAAAAAGCTCTGCTGTTCACATCATCATCATAGAACCATGTTCATGCAGTTATGCAGTGTGATGTATAACTATTTAAAATCTGGTGCCGTCCTTTAACATAACTTCTTTAAACTTGATAGAGAGTGGTATTTTAAAAAAAAAGAACTTGAGGATAAAACCAACCTACTCCTTCCTTGATGCATTTTCTTTATATCTGCGCCTTGAGTTAGGATTTTATTCCGTTTTAATGTTAAAGGCAAAGCATTTGAAATTATTGAAATAAAACCTGATGTGATGATGCCAGGATCACCAGTGAGTTATTTTTGTGGGAATTTCTTTTTGATAAAAAGCATGCTAATACATTTTATTTCAGTCCCACTGGCAGATATAAAAACTTGCTAACAACTTGTAGGTTGATGTATCACCCAAAACCTCTGACAACTTCACTTTTTTAACAAACGTGACACAGCTGAAATTATCAGTATTAACCAGTCGACCTTCAACCACCACATATCATTGACCCAGGTCATTTCTGAGGAACCTTAATGTCATTTCCTCATTAGCTCCAGTTCGTTTCTTTGTCCAGTTAAGAAAAACAGGCTGCTTCCAGTCGACTGATCATCAAATAAATCAGAATGAGTCCTGTAAAAGGAGAATTACAGGTAAAAGTTAACATCATCCCCTCAGTAACACTAATGTCTCACTGCCTTGATGCATTTCCTACAAGCAAAAGCAAGTGAATTAAAAAGAGAAGTGGAAAAAAGATTGCTTAAGACTTATCTTCATAAATGTGCTGTCTTATTTGCAACGTGTCACTGTGCAGACAAATGTTTTGCATAATGCTGAATCACTGTGAGATACTTGTGTCTTTTATATTGCAACATTTAGATTAATGCATTTCTTGTGACTGAAATACGTCTTCTGTAATGAATCTAGACTACAGCAGGTTTCTGTTTGCTCTTCGACAAAACTCTTCTGCAGACTGGGACTCATCTTGTCAGAGTATTTGAATGTATCCACAGACATTCCTGGTGCATGTATACCTTTATAACTTCCTTCTGCGCAGCACCTTTTGCACTCATGCAGCCCCATAGCATCCCACTCCCACCTCCGTGCTTCACTGTCAGGACCATGCATTCACTGTGGTGGTCCTGGTTGGCTTCACACCAAACATGCTGGACCTCTTGTTCATCATTAATGTACACAGAATCTCAAGACAGCATCTTCTTATAGAGCTTAAATGTTCTGTTATTGTCTGTTTTAGTCGAATTAATATTATAATTTACTACATTGACATCATTCTGTATTGACGGAGATCATAAAGTCTCAACTTTATGATCTCCTCACAAATAATCAGGCACAGTCTGATCTACGTGTCCAATATTACAGATTCTGAATCAAGAACATGATGAGAAACAACAGTGAAAATTTGAGGTCATCTTTAATAGTTCCTGAGATGTTGTTGTTCAAACAGCCTCAGATTTCAATGTGAGAAAAAACCTACTGGAAGTGGGTCAACGGGCAGTTTTTAAAGATGTGATAAATCAGTCTAAAATCTCACAAATTCCTCCATAATTATCCATTTTTTGTTCCCGATGTGGATATCTGAAAAAGCAACCTGACACATGCGGTTCAGTGCAGTGAGGACTGCAATGGACTTTATCTTGTTGAAACTAAGCAACCACTGAACAAACGTATGGCCCAACACAGAAGGGCAAACTCTTTAGGTCAGGATTCAGCCATCTATCTCCACCTAAAGGAGAAGGAACACTCCTTTAAAGACAGCAATGTTCATATTTTGGAACGGGAAGATGGATGGTTTGAAAGAGGAGTTAAGGAAGCAATCTATGGAAGATTGGACAAACCATCCCTCAACAGGGGTGGAGGTCTGAGACACCACCTATCTCTGATTTACAACACCACCCTTTGGTCTCTACCCAGGAGATTCAACAACTTAACCTTTAAGAACCACAGTCATTCACAAATGAACCAGTGTGACTGGAACAACTTTGACGAGTGTTAATCTCCATTGGCTCATGTGACTCCCAACGACTCTGATGACTCCAACAACTGTCGTTCCATCATGGAGACCATCTGAGTCACACGGCTTGAGCACCAACCAACCACCGTCAGTCACCACTGGTCTTTGCAAACACCTCCACAGAGGTTAATACCTGGGTTTCCAACCAGCGAGTCAGACTATCCCAGTCAAGTCTTGACACACATGAACTGATGAAGCCGCTCTGATGAGAGGCCAAACGTCTCCACAGACATTCTACTGAGTCCAGCTGCCTTCGATTGAACTTCCCAGAATAATGATGACCTGGATGAATGAGGACACTAACAGACAGTTCTGAACTGTTATTTTGACTTACGGATGTCTTGTATATTAAATCTCAAACTCACACCAAAGAGTTTAGAAGTTGTTCTGGCAGCAGGTGGTGGCTCATTGCAGGAAAAACTGTCAGTCCATGAACGCAAACCTCACCTCTGTTTACAGCTGATCCAGATGCAAATAAATGCAAGTCGTGGTTTCAAGAAACTGCATAGATTTTAGGCTCTGATGCACAACAAGCCTCACTGTTACACAGATACTGTAGCTGTCAATTAGAGTCTGAAAGCTAATAGACTGCAGTCAGGAAGCACCAGCAGCTTCACAAGAGGTCGGTTAGTAATTCTATTTGTTTTATCCTACCATGTCGTGTCTCACAACCCAAACATGTTTATTTTGTTCTCATTTTACAACCATGAACAAATGTTTGCAGACTCAAATCGAGTGTGTCTGTTCACGTAGCACATTTAAACACATATTGAAAAAAAGGCACTGATTAAAAACCGTAAAACAAGAAAAAACCTTTGGATAGGAAAGTTATCCAAGACACTGTGGGACAAATGAAGAGTGCAGGAAAACGGATAAAAAACTAAAGTGGAACTGACCCTAAAAAGCCAGCGAGTAAAAATAAGCTGATACTTGTGATGTGAAAACTGATACTGACAGTAAAATGAAGTTTACTTTGACTGCTTTGCAGAAGGTGTGAAGCTATATGAGGACACCAACACCTCCAACCGGACAATAAATACGTGACTCATATTTCTGTCATGACAAACCTGAAATTTCCCTGGAACTTCTCTCTTAATTTGGATCACAGGTTTAGTAAATGTTTGCATTAGTGTCCTGGTGTGGTTTCTGATCCTGTTTCGTCTCGTATTTAAGAGCCAGTCTTTCTGTCGTTCTTGGTCCTTGTTCGGCGTCCTGATACAGGAAGAGAAGCTAATCTGCTGCAGGTCAACAAACTCAGTCAAACCTCTCAGTTCTGGGTTTTCTGCTCTGAAGTAAAAACCATCTTCATCTTTAACATCTGCATCATCTCCAACATGACGATGCTGACGGTGGCTTTGCTGCTGGCTGCCATGTTGGCTCTTACTGGAGCTACTCGTGAGTATTTATTGGAATATATCCACATTCTGATTGTTTATAAGGAGAGAGGTGTCTCTTTAATTCCTTCAATTCCAACCAGCCACGAGATGAAGTTTCTTGCTCTTAGCTGCTTTATTATTTATCGTACAATAGCTCAATATGTTATTTCAGACTGTTGGATCAATGGTATACTGTACACTGCATGGTTGCATTTCCTTTAAATACTTCATTTGGATTCTTCCAATAATCCTGCACGTCTCTATGTTTACTTGTAACAGAGTATATTTCATCTTGTCACCTTGTTTGGTGAGAAGCTGCAGTTTAGCTTAGCACAAAGAGGAGGGACGGCTAACAGCCAAAAAATAAAAGAATTCCAATCAAGTTTTTTAAAAGTAAAATCCATATTTTCATCAAACTCTTCTACTCCAGAACAAGAACAGACTGAAAATGTGCGCTTCAACATGTCCTTGCAGCTCTTCCAGGTGTAGCGATGGAACATCCAGTAGAACAACCAACAGAAGATCCAGCAGAACTTCCAATAGAAGATCCAGCAGAACTTCCAGCAGAACAGCTAATGATTCCTGAAGGTCAGTCTGATTTTCTGTGATCAGACACAGTATGAAACCTGAGGACTCTTTAAATTGAGAGATGAAAAGAAATAACAGACACACAATATTGAACAGAAGTGAGTACACACTGAGTGATGTCACTTTAAAGTCAAGAGGTTCTAAATAACACCACCTTACAGTAGGTTACTTCTGAGTGGACCAGTAGAGTCTTTGCTGTCATCCATCCATTATCTATACACTGCTCAGTCCTCTGTAGGGTCGCGGGAGGCTGGAGTCTATCCCAGCCGACTCGGGCGAAGGCAGGGCTTTGCTGTCATGTCAAACAAATTTAGTATATTAAACGTTGAGGCTCAAAGTAGGAACTCAATGCAACAAAAATCATCACTATGTTCTATTGCTTTCTTTTTTTAACACTTCACATATCCACCTTCATTTCTACAAACAGACACAATCCTCCTGGAAACATGTTCTGTCACTGTTCAGAGACTTTTTTCAATGTGTTGTTCTGTCTTTGTCTTTAAAATACCCCAGATGTGATTGGATTTAAACTGCATCCTGAAAACTGTGTTTCTCCTCAGCCAAGAGTCGCCTGGTCAAAAGGTCGCCGTGTTGTTCTGGTGGTTGGTCTGAGTTCAACGGTCGGTGCTTCCGCTACATTCCCAGACCCATGACTTGGGCTAAAGCCGAGGTAACCGCTCACTTTACTTGGTGACTTTACATCCTTTTTGTTGTGATTCCTGTTACTGATTCTTTTCACTCTTCCCTGTAGAAAAACTGCCAGTCTCTGCGTGGAAACCTGGCATCGGTGCATGACATTACGGAGTACCACCAGCTTCAGAAGCTGATATTGTCCGCCACCCAAGTTTACAAAGTAACCTGGATTGGAGGCTCTGATGCTCAGGAGGTCTTTACTTTATCTTTATTTAGTGATTCTCAGACATTTCATGAAGCTTTTAAATTCCTAATCTGGTGAATTGTGTCTTCCAGGAGAATGTTTTCCTCTGGAGTGATGGAAAACCTTTCCACTACACCAACTGGTGTCCTGGAGAACCGAATAACCAACGAATCTCGCAGCACTGCATCCAGATGAATTTTGGGGGTAAATCAAAGCATATTATTTCACCACGACAGGTTCTATAACGTTGTGTTCACAGTTTCAGGTTTGGGTTTTAATGTTTTCTGTTTTCACAGACAGCAAGTGCTGGGACGACGTACGTTGTGATGCTCGTCGTCCGTCTGTGTGCGCCAAAAGCCCCTGATGACTCCTGGCCATGAGGGACCTGTCTTCGTGCCATTTAAATCATTTCGAACATGAAGGCTCTTTATATCACTTTAAAGTTTAATATCTTGTCTATCGCTGTAACGCAACCAAAGCAACAAAGCCACAAGTCACATTAACAGAAGCTGGACCATCTCCGAGGCCTGGTGCCTTTAATAAGAGTGAATGTGGAATAAATAGAAAGCTTTTAGCAACACTCTCCTCTCTTGTCTTATGCAAAATTAAAACCTTGAAGCATCCTATCAAGCTGGTCTCTGTCTCATTTTTTTCTGTGAAGGTACAATCTCACTCTCTTCCGAAAAAGAAAAAAAATCACAAAAAAGACTATAATGGCACAAAGCCAAAGTGTAAATGTCCATCCAATATCGGACATCAGGAGGCATAACTTTTATTTTCCAATTAAAAATTGATGGTTAAGCAAGTATGGCAACACACACACTTCTTAGGTCAAAAGTCAAAAAGGTGTCAAAGGCTTTTTTCAAGTATTCAACTCATAACATTTCTGCAAAGCTTAACGTTTTTACCAAAAAAAATTTAGTCATAACTGATGCATTATGATGGTGCACAGTCCAGAAACATGCATGCTAATTAAATAATAGTCGATAATTATGGTGTGTTTCTTTGTGTTAACGCTGTGATTCTGCTGGGTGGTCAAAAGACTGACTGGGTGATTTCACATTCTGTCACAGAGACCACAGCTTCCTGCTTTGATGGTAAACTTCAGTATTGCATCTCATGTGTCGAAAGAATCGACCAGATTCATTGAACCTGAATTAACTGATGTTTGCTGGCCAGCTGGGGGCAGTGGAAACAAGCTGTGACTACAACACGATGCATCTGGCAGTCATTAAGCAAAAACGATTGTTAAAGTGCACTATGGTACTTTCTTGTAATTACTTTTTCTAAAAATTTAAACCGCTTTGCTCACTTTTGTTGTTTCAAGGTGATTTGTTGACACTTTTCTCTGCTTTATTAATGTGCAAGCTGAAAGTCGAGCTGTAAACACTATGCAGGGCTGAAAAATGGTTTTGCCAATTTTGTTAAAATGATCTATTGTACATTTTTATTCACATTTAATATTGATCATCATTTATATATCTTTCGTTTAATGTCACCATCCTGCCAAGAAACACTATAAGACAGTGATGTGTGCTACACTGAAATCAAGTAGTGTCTGCTATCATTTTAGGTTCTTCACAGTTGTGAAATCACTGTACGAAAACACTGACTGAAACAGATGGAAAAATAGTTCAGGCAGACAACAATCAGCTCTTTATGTTGCTCACTCTTTAAAACATGTTTGAATTTTTGCATTTATTTCTAAAAAAGAGTGGCTTCACTTCTTTTATGTGGCAAGAAATAGGTGATTTTTCTCCCTTGGTGGTTTCCTTGAGCACTCAGCGTTGTTGAAGGTTGAGGTGCGCTGCCATCTGGAGGATCAAGTTTGACATGACGCTAAACCAGTGTCATAGTGTCAGTGCCAACTTTGACTAAAGCTCTAGAGAATCTTATTTGTGCTTAGTTTTCACTGTGAAACATCAATTTTACCAAAGTTTCTGACCAGGTTTTTCCAAAAAGACTGGTCTTGGTGGTCTCATATCTGATATTTTTTCACAATGGAATGCCACAGGGTTCAACGCTGGGCCCTGCTTTATTTACATTGGGCAAGAGCTTAAGTGAACAGCTTATGTTCAGCTGTTTTGCTAATGAACTGTGTTTATAACATTTCAGCTTTTTTCTAACTGTGTTTTCTAACAGTGCAATCAAACAGAAGTCATGGACATCTTGCTAAACTAAGTTAAAAAGTTCCAAACTTTACTTTTGAGCTGAACCAAGCAGCAGCCTCTGTGGCTAAAAGCTGCAGTTCCTCGAATGACCACTTGAGGCTGCCTCCAAAAGTGATTCAATCCCATTTAAACCCCATGTTAAAAAGCCCAACTTCACAGCACGAGAAACAGCCTGGTACAAAAAGGAGTTTTGGTATTTACTGCTAATTTACTCATTTATGAAAACTGTACATGTATATTTGTTGATGACCTTGTTAAAACGTAACACCTTAACGTTCTCAAACCTGAATGTTGCACTGGGAACATTTTGTCTTTGCTTTTGTGGAACATTGTTGGAATGTTTTGTAGCTTCTACAATGTGTTCCCTCAACAATATCCCCAAAACATCTTTCGAACACTGTGGCCTATGAAGCACAGGTGCTTTATAGGTAACCTGTGGGCCGTGAACGGGCAAGCCAGTGTGTCTTAAAGAAGCATCCACATACTCTGATGAGCAGGGGGGTCATTCCTCATACGCAAGAAATATCTCTTCAACTCTTTTGTGTTTCACAGGGAATGAAGGGATCCTGGAGAGTCCAGTGTTTCCTGTGATGGAGGGAGAATCTGTGACTCTTTGCTGCACACCTCAAAGAAACTCTTCAAACCTGCAAGCCAGCATCTTCATGAAGAACAGATGTGCTGTCGGTGCAGCGATGACGGGACTGATGACCATCCCTGCAGTGTCCAGATGCAATGTTGGATTCTAAACGTATTTGTTGTTGCAATGCAGTTAGAAGAATGAATTACAAGAGTTTGGCACACTTTTTTGTGTATTTTTTCGCTCAGAGTGAGACAGTGGTGAGGTTGTAGTTTTGTGAGAAGTTCCCTGTTAGCTTTAGATCGATCTTGTAACATCATGGAACTCATTGCTTTTAGTATTCAGATAGAGCAGCACAGAGGGAAGCAGGAGGTCGACCAACTGGTGATTTTCCTGGAGACGAGACACCGGGTGAACCCGGAAATCATGCAAGACGTGCAGTGCAGCAAAAGTTGACTGTAAACACCCACTATCAAAGTCTGTTCGTGGACATTTTTCAGGACTGGTGTTGTTTTTGTCTCCATCTTCACACCCAGACGTTACTGCAGCTGGTCTGCTCTCGACCTCCAGGCTGATACGCCATCTAGTGGTGGGAATTCCTGACCTGTTGTCCAGCATCTTACTGGGACTCATACAGAAACAAGAGGATAAGTGAGCAACATAATTGTCCACTATGGTTGTGATGGTGATGAGCTGTGATGTTCTGGGTATTTAACTAGGATAATAGGAAAGAAAAGAATCACTTTTGCCATTTAAAAGATTATTTTTGAGATGTCTTCATCTCCTTTCATGATAATTCATCGATTTTTGTTCATCTTTCTGCAGCTTGGCGAGTTCAGCAGACAACAAACCGCAATGATGATGTCAAGATGGAGGAAGTAATGTGATGTACCTTGTAGCCGCCAGTATATTGCATTGTATTGGTGAGATAGGATGGCTTGAGATACACCCAAAACATTGCGTGGAAACCGAAAAACATGAGGATCTATTTTAAATGTGCATAAATGAGATTTGATTTTAATATTTAACTTGTTTTTCAATAGTTTGACTTTTTTTTAGAATACTTTAACACATACAATCTTAAGTACTAACCTATTTCTCCTCTTAATCTGCTGTTTTTCTTTTTCTTTTCTGTTTGTTTGTATCATACATTCATCCTGAAAACCTCAACTTGAGGTACAACAGATTGGGTTAGTTTCATTGACACATCCTCACCCGATCTCTAAGGGTGCGCCCAGCCACCTTACGGAGGAAACTCATTTCAGCCGCTTGTATCCGGGATCTCGCACTGAATTTGTCACACAGGAGTAGGAGCAGAACACTGGACTGATTGGATTCTGGTGGTGAGAAGCCACTGTGGTCATTTGTTGGCAATAACTCAAGAATTCCTGCGTTACATATGACAAGGTTTCACAAAAATATCTAATAGGGCAGAAGTTAAGATGTTTAAAACCCAAAAGGTCATCTTCTCTGTAACATCATGACATTTTGTCAAATCACCTCTCTGGCCCTTGTTCAACGCCAGAACCAAGAAACAGAAGTGGCCAGATTTGACATTTGGTCAGATAATGAAATGGTAGAAGTTGAAGATGTGTGTGAACCTTCCATGTTTTACAATTTGTGGCTTCATACTGGCAAAATTGCTAGTCTCTAAGTGAAAACAGTATGTATCTTAGGAAAATATTCAGTGGAATCTTATATGTCAGTGTACTGATCATTTGAATTTCACAAAAAATACACTTAATATCCCATCTTTTCTTAGATTCTCTTAATGTGCTCCAACAACAAGGCCACCCACAAGCTTCTGGTTGGGTCTTTGATCCTCCCCTTGGCTGAATTGGTGCAATTCAACTAAATTTGTTGTCTTTCTCACTCAGCCTTGGTAATTCAGGACTTTGGGGAGACCAACTAAAACCTTGATTCTTGCCTGATTTCACCATTTTCATCCCACTTTTGAGTTGCGTTTGCGGTCATTGTCTTGTTTTGACATCCAACTGCCAAACTTTCTGGTTGATGATTTTGGGGTTTTCCTGACGAATGTGGAGGTAATCAGTCTGGATGAGATATATAATTTCTGGGTTCTGGGTCTACCCCTGGTTACCCATGAGGCCACCAAATCAGATGTCTGAACAACTTCAACTGGCACTTTTTGACGTAGAGGAAGAGTGACTCCACTCTGAACAGTCGATTGTTGACCTTTAGCCTAAGGTGTTCTGGTGCCAGGTACATATATAAACCACCTTCTGTTCCAAAATGGTGTTCCTTATGTCCAGTCCATGAGTAGCACAGATCTGGCAGGCTGTTCCTCCCAGTTGTTCTCCTCAAGGTTTCTCGTTCATTGCCCACGTGAGCATTGAAATCTGCCAGGAAAACTATGGTGTCCCAAGATAAAACCTTTTCCAGGAACCACCCACAGACTCCAAGTACTCTGAGCTGCTGTTCAGTGCGTAAGCACAAACAACAGTCAGAGTTTTCCCCTCCACAACACACAGCCGCAGGGGTGACCCTTTTATTTTCTGAGGAGAACTCCAACAAAGCAGCACTCAGCCAGGTGGTTGTGAGTATCCCCACATCCACCTGGCACTCCTCATCCTGGGCAACTCTGGAGGAGAAAGTTCAACCCTTTCTCCAGGTGTTTGGTTCCATAACCTTTGCTATGCATGGAGACCAGCCCAACTATATCTAGCCGGTACCGCAACCACCCACCCACCCACCCACTGAGGTGAGGTCTCACAACCAGTCTATACCACCAGGTGGCAGCACACCTACGTGCCCACTACAGTCCCTGCCTGGATGCATTTGCACTTGACCCCAGTTTCTAGCTGTGTGGGTTTTAGGCCCTCATTTTCTTTTTCAGGCTGAGCCTGACCGAGCCTCATGGGGCATGGCTGGGCCATCAGATGCTTGCTGGCAAGCTCCCGTCCTGGACTTGGATCCGGTCTCTCTTTTAGATGAGTTGGCGCTTTTCCTTTTTCTTAGATTTAATTGCAGTTTTGTGAATTGCTTACTGTCTTGTCCCTCTACCAGGACAAGTTTGTCTTGGCAGACCCTACCCGGGTCAACTGTTTCCAACAACATAGATTGTTTGATAGATTGATCTGTGTGTTTTAGACCACTGTGTAGAAAGTGAACATTGTCCTTTGAGACAACGTTTGTAGATCCATTCGTCTTTGAGGAGTGCCTCCATGGCATCATCTTATTTGTGACATTTGCATGGATGCCATGAAAATACGTCATGGTGGATGATGTGCTGTGGAAAAAGCATTTAAATACAGTAATCCACTGCAGCACTTTTGCATACAGAGATCAACAGACCAATAATCTTAGAGAAGCAAGGCAGGAGGGGAATTTCCACAGATTTTTATTATTAAGGCAACGTCTCCTTTTACTGTCCACAGAGCTGCATCATGATGGAGGGCGTCTGGCTGGGTGTCTGGTGTCTCTCAGGTCAGTACATTCTTTAATTGTTAAACAGTACTTTGTATTGAGTATTAATGGAGGGAAAAGTACTTTGTTAATTTGGAGTCATGTTGTATTTTTACAAGTTTTGTGTTTCTCTGACAGGGTGGCTCATCCTCCCCACCTGCCCCCTCCTTCACTACTACTTTGTCAACAAACCTTTAACTTGGAGTGAAGCTCAGACCTACTGCAGACAGAAACACACAGATCTGGCCACCATTGAAAACGCTGAAGACGTCAGTCAACTCCAGAGCCTGCTTTCATCTTCTAATTCCAACTCTGAGGTCTGGTTCGGTCTGTACAGTAAAATCAACTGGAAGTGGTCGGATGGGTTCACAGGGAGGGGGGCTCAGTACCGGAAATGGACCCCCGGTGAACCCAAGTTTGCCATGAACAGGTTCTGTGTGGCCAGTCGAACTGATTGGTACCCTGCACCATGCAAGTTTCTGCTCTTATCTATTTGTTACAAAGGTGAGAACATCCATGTTGTATTTCGACCTTAAATAAGGACTGCACTCTGAAAGAAAATGTTTGGATTCCACAAAAATAAATTAGCTAAACAGTTTGCATCAATATTTTGAGTTAAAACAACATCTACTCAGATTATGTTCAGCCAACATCCTATACTGAGTGAGGGAAACAAGCTTCCCCCCAAAATGTCATAAACTGCTTAATAATTAATTGATGATTAATCATTATTATTGATTGGTCACATGACCACAAGTCTTTAAGAACATTACTAATAAACAATAAGTTGTTTTTCCACATTCTGTAAGAGCACATTTTATGAGTAATTGTTCCGTATTTAATTGCCAAAATCTTGAGTACAAGTTGTAAAGTTGACAGACATTGAAATGTTTAGTCCCTAAATCAGTGAAGTAGAGTTTTTACAGGTCAAATGAATTACGCTCCAAAGTGTGTCCAGAAACTCAGGATGTGAATTCATCCCCCCTCAAACCACAGGAACACAAGAGAATCGCCAGTTTGTTCGTGTCAGTCAGCCCATGAACTGGTCCGATGCTCAGCAGTACTGCAGGGAGAACTTTGTTGACCTGGCCACCGTGACCAACGACGCTGAGTTCCAGCAGGTCTACGACCTACAGCTGAGAAGCTGGATCGGTTTACTCTTAGATCCTGATCTTTACTGGTCTGATGGCAGCAGATTCTCCTGGTCCAACTTCGCTACTTTGCCACTCCCAAATGGCTCAAACACAGTCTTCTGTGGTTCGACGTCTCTGCAGAGATCCATGGAATGGAAGCTGTTGAAATGTGAACAAAGGTTTCCGTTTGTGTGCCACGACCCCGTTTGTAAGTGTTTTACTGACATCAGTGCTCAGTTATTTACATTCATGTGTTTCATGTCACTGAAGCAGTTTCAAGTATTTCTGGTCTCTTTCTGTGTTTCTGAACAGTCACAAGGCAGGTGGTGAAGGTGAGGATTGACCTGGAGGACTCCTCTGTGGATCTGAACGACCCTGCTGTCAAAGAAGAGCTTCTGAAGAAGGCAAGTGTCCAAACTCCACCGCGAGACATCAGAAACATTCAAAGTAGATCACAGGATGAATGAAAGCGAGGTTTTAAACCAACATAAGTTATTCAGACAAATGTCCAGCTGACAGGGAATGTCACCACAGCATCACTTCAGACAGAACCAGGCTCAGGGAAGGTGGCCTTCTGCCTCTAGTGGTTGGGTTGGGAACATTCCTCTATAAAATGTTTTCACAATAATAACAAAGAAAGAACGTTTTTAGTTCAACGCTCAGTTTTGAGAACTTTCGGGCACAATGGTCTAACAGTGTCACCACCAGACATTTGTAGAGCGTCCGTAGTTATCCGACTTTTCAGAAAAACATTCCAGGAAGTAAATAAAACTGGAAACTTTCTCAGAATGTTTTTGAAACAGTTGCTTCTGTGATTGCGTCTCAGCTGCAGGAGAGACTGAAGGAGAACGGAGTGAATGGAGTAACCCTGAAGTGGAGAGAACAGCCTGATGGGAAAGTGTTCCACAAGGAGGAGACTGAAGGAACCCCACCTGAAACTGAGCTGAGCTCCTGCAACACCTGTGTGTGAAGCAAAGTCCAACAGCGCCCTCTTGTGTTTGAATTAGTTCAATACTGCCTTTGAGTTTGTGGCACTTTATGGAGGCTCCTGCTACCAACCGGTGTAATTTTTCTTGCAACTTTCACAGCAAACTCATCGGCTTTGCTGATTCAATATCTGCAACTGTAGCTGTTATTTATTCAAGGCTTTTCAGTTGACAGTTTAATTTGTACTTATGTTGTTTTGCACAGCGGTTCTGGATGCATTCTATCTACTGTGTGTTTGTCGTATTGTAAAAAAAACGATGGAAAAATAAATGATGTAAGAAAAAGTCAGGTCTGTTCTGTGTGAAGTTCTCATGTGCTCTGGAAGTTGAGGAAAACACACAGTTATCATTAGATCCTGTCTCTTCTCAGGGTTTGTGTCCAAAGTGTTCAAGAATTAGGACACACAGAGAATATTACCCCAGTAACCAGCAAAAAAGAAATAAATGCTGCTTTATCAGGGTTTAAAAAAAACAACCTTTCTTTTCTTTATGTTAAATTACACCTATTAACCACCATATTATTTACTAATATCATTTTCAACCTTTAAATTCTTAATACCTAATTTTTCCATCAAATCATGAGAAGCATCTGGAATAAAATTCCTATTTTTTTGCTGGTTTGAACACTTAAAAATGCAAGTGTACAATCAATTGTGAAAGGATGACCATGTATGAACATACTGGTTTTTATTGTGGATGTTTATTTTTTTAGTTTTGACCTGTTTATTTATGTATTTCTGATTATTTTTACAGACAAGACGTGAATTGATACCCGTTCTGAGCGATCTAACTCCATATGAGCTGTGATTTACCAAAAACAGCCGTTTAAAAAAACATTTTCATCCCTTAATATTCATAATTTTTCTTTTTTGAATAACACCAAATATCTGCAAAACAACAAAACAAAACAAACAAAAACAAAAAGCAATATTTTTCCTGATACAAATGCAGCAAAAATTCCAACAAATGAGCCTTTATACAGACACATGTTAGATGTGGAGGTTATTTGGATTTTCCTCTAATTGAATTTACTATTTTGCCCACTCAGGACTTTTTAAAGTTGGTTTTACTGGTGATAATATTGTTGGAGCCACATAAGTAGCATTTTGATGCATATTTAATGATAAAATCTGGAGCAAACATGAATGAAAAGGGTGTTTTCTGAGGGGGAGCTCTCTGCCAGGTGTATCTCCTTGTCATTTGATTGGAGCAGGTGTTTGATCCACTGATTAACCTGCTCCAATCAGCAGCTAACCTGGGTCACCTGCCTCTTTGGAACTAAATGTTTGGCACCAGCAGACTGGCAGACAGATGCAGACCCTCCCCGAAGAAGATGCTTCTTTTTCTGGGTCAGAGAGCCTCCAGAACTCTTTGGACATGGAGTCTTCTGAAGAAGGTAAGGGCTTACCGGAGGACAGGTTTGGGTTTTGCTCCCCTTTGTCCTTCTTTTATGCATCATGCTGTCTCTCTGTCACCTGCAGGCCTGAACCGAGCACGAACGGGCGTTTGTTGCTTTGGCTTGGCCTTGTCTGGCTTCAGGAGGGTCTCTAAAGCTCACACAGGTCAGTAAAAGCTGTGGTATTTAATCTCTACCCAGTGCTGTTTTTATTCGGTCTCCATATTAAACTATAAGCTGGCAGTGTTCAATAGCTGGAGGCCCACATTGTTGCACTAACTGTAATTTTAAACATGTTCAGACTTGTTCCTTTAATATTTGAGTGGAGGGTGATTTCAGATTAATGCCTGGTTATCTTTATTGCACTCTGGTGCTTCTCTTTAACACATACCTTTAAAGTTTCCATATAATGAAACCCAGTGACGTCACATTGATGCTTAATTGCATCACTACTTGTTTTAGTCCTTTTTAGAATGTTTTATAGGATTATTTTAATCCAAAATCAGCCGTCTGTGGTCCAATATGAAATCAAAGCAGAGTTTATATTACCCTTCATTTTTATTTTAGTGTTTTATTTCCAGGGTGTGCAACCCTGCTCCTCGAGGGCCACTATCCTGCATGCTTCAGATGTTTCCCTTCTTCCAACACACCTGATTAAAATGGTCAGGATCGTTATCAGGCCTCTGCAGAGTTTGATGAGCTGATCATTTGAATCAGGTGTGCTGAAAGAGGGAAACCTCTAAAGCATGCAGGATAGTGGCCCTCAAGGAGCAGGGTTGGACACCCCTGATCTATTTCATTGGAGTTTTTAAAAAATCTAAATTCAGCTGTTTTCCTTCAGTAGCTTCAATGTCCTGTGATCCATTAATCTCACATTAATGCTGAATTTTATTACTACACTGGAAATGTAGCTGTTTTTTCAGTAGCTTCCATTTAATGTGATCGACTGACTATGAATCAGATTTGTATTACTGCACTTAATAAATAAGAAACTCCTTGATACGTTGAGGTGCTTATTCTACTTAATAGAATTAGTTTTATGGAAAACTATGCATTAAAAAAGCATACATACTGATCAGTATTAATACACCGAATAAATAACACAAACCTTTGTATTCAATTAAAACTAAATTGATGTGCAGGTAATGGAGTGAAATGGAACTAAATAAAGACTTGAACTACAAGTTTGGTTTATTTTAGATCAGAGCACAACTTACCCTGCATCATTTAAATTAATGTGAAGTCTGAAAGCTTTGAGACTGGACTACGACTAACTGTGTTTTTCTTTTCTTCTTGCAGGTCGATCTACGAATGGTGAGTCTCATATTTATTATGTATTCTCTTGGTTTTTTTCCTGGCCGCCGTGCCCATCTCTCTTTCAGTCTGTCTGGACGCCTCTCTGAACTTGAGAGATTTTTCTCCCTTTATTTTCCAACATGGCCGCCGCGCTATGACTCTCCAATTTTGCCATCTTGATGAGATGAATTGTGTATCAGCTTGTTGCTTGGCCGCCGTGCCCATCTCCGTTTCAGTCTTCATCTAGTCTCCCTTTCCAGTTCCTTTCTTTTTTTTTTGTCTTTGTTTGCAAACTGCACTTTCTGTCCTTTTACCTTAAGTCTTAATCTAACTTGGTTGCTGTGCCTCAACTGTCTCTGATTTGATGCTGTAATGTGTTTCCTGGTGAGGGATCAATAAAGTTTATTTCAACCATGAATTGTGTGGTGTTTATGCCTTTGTCTGTTCCTGTCTCTTTTCCGTCTAAAACTGCTGTTTGTCTTTGCGTCGAATGTCGCTGCTGATCCGTGCGTCGCGTCATTTTCCATTTTGCATCCATTTTTGATGCAAAAGAATTTGTTCATCTAAAGGTGGGTGGTTTGTTTCTTACCTCTCTAACCATTTCTCTCCCACAGATTTCCAACATGGCTGCTCATTTATCCATTAGTGCGATAGTTTTACGTTATTTGGAGGAACAAACTTTCATCTCAAAGTGCGCGTTGCATCTTGGGTGGTGGTGGGTTTTTTCCTGGCCGCCGTGCCATCTGTGCCTCCTCCTGATCGCTGTCGATCACTGTCTTTCCAACATGGCTGCTCTCTGGCGTTTACATTCGGTATTGCGTCGATCTTGCCTTTTTCTCTGTATTTCTATTTCCCCTCATGTCAACATCTCTTTCAGTGTGCTCTTTGTTGAAGGTTGCTCACTCTGGTCACTACAGTGAGGCCTGATGCTGAGTCTGGAGGCTTCGGACTGATGTAGCACTGAGGTGTTGACTGATGGAAGACGGTTCTTTGGCTCATCTTGAACTTATTGTGGTTAAAGTGTCTTTAACAGGGAGGCAGGTTAGGTGGAGAATTTTCATGATGCTTGAGTGTTAAGCCCCAGAGTGGATTTGGAAATGGATAGTCGTAGGAATGGAGAAGTCTTAAACTTTAAAGTCTTGATCTGATCAGTTATGTGGATTAAGCTGTGAGACCTGAGATTTTTGGAACATTCAGCTTCATCTCTCTGTAAAGTCTCTGCTTCACCTTTCTACATGTCTATCTATGTTTGTTATTTTGGTTGCCGTGTCGACCTGTCCCTTTTTCATCTTTCGACCTACGTTTGTTATTTTGGTTGCCGTGTCGACCTCTGTCCATCCAGTTCTGAATTTCCTGGTGAGAAATCGATAAAATTCATTTCAACCTTGAATTGTGTGGTGTTTCTGCCTTTGTCTGTTTCTTCATCTAAAACTGCTGCTCGTCTTTGCGTCGAACGTTGCTGCTGATCCGTGCGTCGCGTCATTTTGCATCCATTTTTGATGCAAAAGAATTTGTTCATCTAAAGGTGGGTGGTTTGTTTCTTACCTCTCTAACCATTTCTCTCCAAGCAGATTTCCAACATGGCCGCTCATTTATCCGTTAGCGCGGTCGTCATAATTTTGAAACTTTCATCTCAAAATGCACGTTGCGTCTTGGGTGGTGGGTTTTTTTGGTTTTTTTTCTCCCCCCCCCACTGGCCGCCGTGCCATCTGTGCCTCCTCCTGATCGCTGTGTCGATCGCTGTCTTTCCAACATGGCTCCTCTCCGGCATTTACACTTGGTATTGTGTCAATCTCGCCTTCAATTTTTCAGTATGTCCCTTTCACCTGATGTCAATTTTTTTAGTTTGCTCTTTGATTCTTTAACTTAGTCACTACAATGAGGCCTGATGCCGGGTCTGGAGGCTCTGGGCTGAAGTAGTCGAGATATTTTTGACATGAAGGATGGATCTGTGGTGGTTCTTGAACATATTCTGGTTGAAGTATCTTTAACAGGGAAGCAGGTTAGGTGGAAAATTTTCATACTGTCGCTTGAGTATTAAGTTTCAGAGTAGATTTTGTAGTAGGTAATGGTGGGAATGGAGCATCTAAAAATCTTTAATTGCGATCTAATTGGTTGTGTCTTGAAGGTGTCTGGGTTTTGGCTGAGACCTGAGATTGCAGGAGCCTTGAGCCGTCTGTTCCTGTTTAATCTTGACACCAGTCACTTGGTGTTTCCAACACAGCTGATGTCTGCACAATTACTTTAGTTGCTGTGTCGACATCTGGATACTGCTGATTGAAGATTCCTTATCTCGGTCACCAAGAGTGAGGATTTGCAGAGTCTGGAGGCCTTGGACTGATGTAAGAGTTTGGAGGGTTTATTTGCTGCTCGTGTGAGAACAGAAAATGGTTTGTCCACTTAAAGCTGTAATCTGCATGTCTCAGGTTTCTGCTGTGGATCAAAGTTTTTGTTGACAGAAGATGGTTGTGTGGTTCTTCATCTTGAACTTATTGTGGTTGAAGTGTCTTAAATGAAAGACTGGTTTAGTGTAAAATATTTTCAAAGTGGTGCTTCAGTGTTGAAGCTGAATGGATTTTGAACCGGGGAATGGAGCCATGTTGGAATCTTCAGTCTCAATCTAATCAGTTGTGTCTGGGCTTTGGCTATGAGACCTGAGATGCTGTTTCTTTAGATAATTTCTTCATTTTCCACCTGTCTGTTTCCAACATGGCAGATATTTCTTGGTTTGGTTGCCATGTCGACCCCTGTCAAATTGTGTGAATTTCCTGGTGAGGGATTAATGGTTTAATTCAGTCTTGAGCTGTGTGTGGCGTTTGATTGGCTGCTGTGCCAGTTTCTCTCTGAATTATTGGCTTCAGGCATCATCTCATGTCATTGGCATTAATGCTAAACATTGTCAAACCAAACAACGAACATGAAAGGATGTTCATTTATTACTAAAGATCTGAAACGGAGCGAACGAAAATTCAGTTTGCTTTATTGGCTTGAATACAAAATTAAAGATGATGCCTAACAAAGATGAGGAACATTGGAAATAAGCAAAACATGGGTGGATTAAAAAAAGTTGCGTTCTCTAAAACTGCCGCTCCTCACTGCGTCGAACGTTGCCGCTTATCCGTGCGTCGCGTCATTTTGCATCCATTTTTTTGATGCAGAAGAATTTGATCTGAAGGTGGGTGGTTTGTTTTATACCTCTCTAACCATTTCTCTCCCACAGATTTCCAACATGGCTACACATTTATCCGATAGCACGGTCATTTGACATAATTTTGACAACTTTCATCTCAAAGTGCGCGTTGCGTCTTGGGCGGTGGTGGGGTGTGTTTTTTTTTTTTTTCTCCCACTGGCCGCCGTGCCATCTGTGCCTCCTCCTGATCGCCGTGTCGTTCACTGTCTTTCCAACATGGCTGCTCTCCGGCGTTTACACTCGGTCTTGCGTCAATCTTTCCTACAGTTTCTCAGTATTTCTCTTCCCCTCGTATGTGCTGTTTATTGAAGGTTCCTCATCTTTGTCACTACGAGGCCTGGTGCCAAGTATAGAGGCTTTGGACTGATGTAGCACAGAGGTATTGTTGGCTGATAATAGACAGTTCTTTGCTTCATCTTGAACTTATTGTGGTTGTCGTGTTAGAGGGAGGCAGGTTTAGTGTAAAATTTTCATGAGAGTGGTAAGAATGCGGATGGATGTGTTTGCTGACGTAGGTTATTTTGGTAGCAGTGTAGACCACTGTCCATCCAATTGTGTTAATTTCCTGGTGAGGGATCAAACTTCACTTCAACCTTGACTTGTGTGTGGTGGTTCCGCCTTTCTTCTGTTTGTCTCTGTTCCGTCTAAAACTGCTGCTCGTCTTTGCATCGAACGTTACTGATGCGTTGCGTCAATTTGCATCCATTTTTGATGCAAAAGAATTTGTTGATCTGAAGGTAGGTGGTTTGTTTTTTACCTCTCTAACCATTTCTCTCCCACAGATTTCCAACATGGCTGCCCATTTATCCATTAGTGCGATAGTTTTACGTTATTGTGAGGAAGAAACTTTCATCTGAAGGTGAGTGTGCGTTTGGTCTTGGGTGGTGGTGGGTTTTTTCCCCACTGGCCGCCGTGCCATCTGTGCCTCCTCCTGATCGCCGTGTCGATCACTGTCTTTCCAACATGGCTGCTCTCCGGCGTTTACACTCGGTATTGCGTCGATCTCGCCTTCCATTTCTCTGTATTTCTTTCCCTTATCTATTTGATGGTTCTTCATCGTGGTCACTACAATGAGGTCTGATGCAGAGTCGGCAGTCTTTGGACTGATGTAGCACAGAGATCGAAGGGTTTAGCTGCAGCTTGTTTGACACCAGAACATGGTTTCTCCACCTTGACCAGTAATGTGCATGTTTCAGGGTTTGATGGCTTGAAGAGGGAGGCAATTTTGGTTAGTGTTCATGATAATACTTGAGTGCGTTGAGCTACAGAGTTCATTTCCAAGTAGGTAAAAGTGGGAATGAAGCACTTTTGGAATCTGGAGTGAATTACTTGGGTTAAAGTTCCATTTTTAACCGGAATATTTTGTCCTGAAGGTGTCTGGATTTGGCTGTGAAACCTGAGGTTCTTGGAATATTGTGTCTCTGCAATGCGGATTTCTATTTCCAGTTTCTCCAACTGTCTTTCACTTGATGTTTCCAACATGGCCGCTGTGCCATGATTGTTTACGTCTTTGATAGAGGTGTAACGGTACACAAAATTAAATTTACTATGCTTCTGGTACACCTGAGAACAGAAACAGCTTGTACACCTATTGGCAAAATTAAATATTCAGCACTTCAATTTCTACCAAATACAGTAGTTCTGAGTCTGATCCAAACCATAAATACCCATGGGTTCAGGATGAAGACTGGTACTGTTACACCGACTATCTGAGCAGTGAGGGTCAGTTTTTTTTTTGACATGAACTTTTTCTCCTTAGGAAGATCTACGACCAGTAAGTGTCATTTTCCTTATTTAATGTGTCAGGGTTTGTATCTTGCATCCATCTGTCCCTTTCTCACTTCAATCTACCAACGTTTGTTATTTTGGTCGCCGTGTCGACCCCTGTCCATCCTTTCTCTCTTATTCGACCTACGTTTGTTATTTTGGTCGCCGTGTCGACCCCTGTCCATCCTTTCTCTCTTATTCGACCTACGTTTGTTATTTTGGTCGCCGTGTCGACCCCCGTCCATCCTTCTCTTGTCTCATTCCCCCTACTTTTGGTTGCTGTGTCGACATCTGACTGTTGAATGTAGGTTCTGATTGTCAGTCAGTTGAAGTGTCTTTAACAGGGAGGCAGGTTTGACGCCAAATTTTCAAAGAGATTCTTGAATATTTAGGCTCGAGTCGATTATGGAGCAGGTAGTGGTGGGAACGGAAGCATGTTAGGATCTTTAAAGGCTTGATCTAATCAAATGTGTCTTGAAGGTGTGAGGATTTGGCTGAGATCTGAGATTATTTGGAATATTGTATTTGCAATGCGGTTTTCTTTCCTCTTTCTCCCATTATGTCTCTCACTTGGTGTTTCCAACATGGCCGCTGTGCCATGACTGTTTACGTCTTTGATAGAGGTGTAACGGTACACAAAATTAAATTTACTGTGTTTCTGGTACATCTGAGAACAGAAACGGCTTGTACACCTATTGGAAAAAATATTCAGCAGTTCTTCAATTACTACCAAATACAGTAGATCCGAGTCTGATCCAAACCCATAAATACCCATGGGTTCAGGATGACTGGTACCGTTACACTGCAACTATCTCAGCAGTGAGGGTCAGTTTTTTGACATGAACTTTTTCTCCTTAGGAAGATCTACGACCAGTAAGTGTCATTTTCCTTATTTAATGTGTCAGGGTTTATCTTTTGCCATCTTTCTCATCTCAATCTAGCTATGTTTGTTATTTTGGTCGCCGTGTCGACCTCTGTCCATCTGTCTGCAACGGTTTGTCTTGTAAACCGTTCCTTCATGAGTTCAGAAAAACGCATTGCATCATGTCTGTCTGTGTCGTGGCCACCATGTCATGTCCATCCCCTGGCCAGTGTTTCATTTCTGTTTGTCTGTCCACTTGCCCCTGCGTCATGTCCATCCTTCTGTGTCTTGTGGCCACCATGTCATGTCTGTACGTCTTGCCACCATGTCATGTCCATCCTCTCATACGTCTCCTGGCCAATGTTTCATGTCCACCTGTCCCTCCCATTGCCAACGTGTGATGCTGACCATGATGATGACCGACATGGATTTTTGGGTAAGGGTCTTCATTCACACTGAAATGTATCCTCAATCTTTACTCACATTTAAACTGTTCCTTTGACATTTCAGTTGAAAGTTAACAAGTCTCTGAGACTAGAAAGTCGCCATGTTTTAAGGAGATAAGTGTGTATCCGTTAATGCATCACAGCTTGTTTCTCTCTACTACAGTTGTGAGACGTGAGATGTTCAAACAAACCTCAATGCTTCAGACCTCGTCCACCTTCATGAGACCATATAAAACCCAACTGTAAAGGTCGGTAATAACCTGTCAGATATGCCAGTCATGAACTGCTTGTTTCCCTGCTTCACCTTTTGACCAAGTTTAACGATTTGCCTGCTAGTTTTACGACAATCCTGCTGAGAAACTAAACATGAAGTGGTTGGCCAAGGTTTTCAGTTTCTGAACCACATGTCCACACACCTATATAGATCCACACTTATACTCCGTCAAGTAATAAAACCATAGAGCACCTTGGAGCAGTCACCAAAGTGAAAACGAAGGCTTTACTTTATAAAAACAAACCATGTTACAGGTAATGGGCTAATGAGAAAATACAATCTTTGAGCGTAATAAACGCTGCCCATTATGCATGGGCTAAATTACACATCCATATTCTCAATGATAAGTTGTGTTTAAAAAAAAATGCAATGAAATCATTGTTCATCATTGATGTATCCTGGTAGTGACATTGGTTAACAAGCAGACCCTTTTGTAGAAATAGTTGTTTCTTACGCCATTGTTTAATCCTTGAATGCATCACGGCTTGTTTCTCAACAGTTCTGAAGCGAGATGCCCAAACAGACCTCAACATATTGTGTTCATGGGCACGACGGGATGGAGTTGGAAAACATCAGGCCGACCTCGTCCAACTTCATCAGGGACTGGAAATTTCCCTTTGACAGGTCAGTATCAAGTTTTGGTGTAATGGGTCTTGGTACCATGAACTTCTAATGACTGTGTTCTGGTTTCACACAATTAAGTGATGGTTCACTCATTTATACGCTTTAAATTTCTTGATTTTTGCAGGAAGAGCTTCGACCTGTAAGTGTGAATTTAATTTTATTCTCTTGGCTTTTCTTGGTTGAAGGCTGATGTGTCTTTATTTCATGTAATTCTACCTACGTTTGTTATTTTGGTCGCCTTGTTGACCTCTATCCATCTTTCATCTCATTCTACCTACGTTTGTTATTTTGGTCGCCGTGTCGACCCCTGTCAACAAATTCTGTCAGTTTCCTGGTGAGCTATCAATCGTTTACTTCAACATTGATGTGTGGCATTATTGCTTGGCTGCTGTGCCAGTTTGTCATTCTGAATATATAATCAAAATTGGGCTCTGGGCATCATCTCAAGTCATTAGCATTAATGGTAAACATTGTTGCCAAACCAAACGATGGACTTTAAAGAGGATGTTAATTCATGACTAAACATCTTAAACGCAGTGAAAGAAAACTGCGTTTGCTATATTGGCTTGAACATCAAATTAAAGATGATGCCAAACCATCAAGGATGGTATTTTTCAGAAAGAGATGAGGAACATTGGAAATAAGCAAAATATGAGAGGATTGAAAAAATTGCGTTTCCCTTTCTCCTTTGTCTGTCTATAACTGCTATTCGTCTTTGCGTCGAACGTTGCTGCTGATCCGTGCGTTGCGTGATTTTGCATCCATTTTTGATGCAAAAGAATTTGTTCATCTAAAGGTGGGTGGTTTGTTTCTTACCTCTCTAACCATTTCTCTCCAAGCAGATTTCCAACATGGCTGCCCATTTATCAGTTAGCGCGATAGTTTTACGTTATTCGGAGGAAGAAATTTTTATCTCAGAGTGCGCGTTGCATCTTGGGTGGTGGGTTTTTTCATGGCCGCTGTGCCATCTGTGCTTCCTCCTGATCGCTGTCGTTCACCGTCTTTCCAACATGGCTGCTCTCCGGCGTTTACACTCGGTCTTGCGTCGATCTTGCCTTCAGTTTCTCAGTATTTCTCTTCCCCTCATATGTGCTGTTTATTGAAGGTTCCTCATCTTGGTCACTACAATGAGGCCTGATGCCAAGTTTAGAGGCTTTAGACTCATGTAGCACAGAGGTATTGTTGGCTGGTAATAGACGGTTCTGTTTCATCTTGAACTCATTGTGATTGTCGTGTTAAGAGGGAGACAGGTTTAGTGTAAAATTTTCATGATGCTTGAGTATTAAAATCCAGGGTAGATTTCGGAATGGGTAATGGTAAGAATGCAGATCGATGTTGTTGCCTACGTAGGTTATTTTGGTAGCAGTCTAGACCACTGTCCATCCAATTGTGTTAATTTCCTGGTGAGGGATCAAACTTTATTTCAACCTTGAATTGTGTGGTGTTTCTGCCTTTGTCTGTTTCTTCATCTAAAACTGCTGCTCATCTTTGCGTCGAACGTTGCTGCTGATCCGTGCGTCACGTCATTTTGCATCCATTTTTGATGCAAAAGAATTTGTTCATCTAAAGGTGGGTGGTTTGTTTTTTACCTCTCTAACCATTTCTCTCCCACAGATTTCCAACATGGCTGCCCATTTATTCGTTAGCGCGATAATTTTACATCATTTTGAGGAAGAAACCTTCATCTGAAGGTGAGTGTGCGTTTGGTCTTGGGTGGTGGGTTTTTTTTTCCCCACTGGCCGCCGTGCCATCTGTGCCTCCTCCTGATCGCCGTGTCGATCACTGTCTTTCCAACATGGCTGCTCTCCGGCGTTTACACTTGGTATTGCGTCGATCTCGCCTTCCATTTCTCTGTATTTCTTTCCCCACTAATCTTTTTGATGGTTCTTCATCTTGGTCACTACAATGAGGTCTGAAGAGTCAGCAGTCTTTGGACTGATGTAGCACAAAGATCGAAGGGTTTAGCTGCAGCTTGTCTGAGAACAGAACATGATTTCTCCACCTTGACCAGTAATGTGCATGTTTCAGGGTTTGGTGGATCAGTCTTCATGTTGAGTGTAGGAAGGTTCTCTGGTGGTTCTTGAACTTGGTATGATTAATATTAGCTTGAAGAGGGAGGCAGTTTTGGTGAATAACTTTAATGATGCTTGAGTGGTTTTGAGCTACAGAGTTCATTTCCAAGTAGGTGGAAAGTGGGAATGGAGCAGTTTTGGAATCTACAGTGAATCAGTTGGTTTAAAGTTTGCATTTCGCCAGCATGTTTTGTCCTGAAGGTGTCTGGATTTGGCTGTGAAACTTGAGATAATTGGGGGAAAATTGATGTCTCTCTGCAATGCGGATTTCCATTTCCAGTTTCTCCCACTTTCTTTCACTTGATGTTTCCAACATGGCCGCTGTGCCATGATTGTTTGTCTTTGATGGAGGTGTAATGGTACACAAAATTCAATTTACTATGTTTCTGGTACACCTATTGGCAAAAATTAAATATTCAACACTTCTTCAATTTCTACCAAATACAGTAGCTCTGAGTCTGATCCAAACCCATAAATACCCATGGGTTCAGGATGAAGACTGGTACTGTTACATCAACTATCTGAGCAGTGAGGGTCAGTATTTTGACATGAACTTTTTCTCCTTAGGAAGATCTACGACCAGTAAGTGTCATTTTCCTTAATGTGTCAGGGTTTGTATCTTGCATCCATCTGTCCCTTTCTCACTTCAATCTACCAACGTTTGTTATTTTGGTTGCCGTGTCGACCCCTGTCCATCCTTCCTCTCTTATTCTACCTACGTTTGTTATTTTGGTCGCTTTGACCTCTGTACATCTTCTCATTCTACCCACGTTTGTTATTTTGGTTGCCGTGTCAACCCCTATGCATCCTTCTCATGTCTCATTCCATCTACTTTTGGTTGCTGTGTCGACATCTGATGGAATGTAGGTTCTGATTGTCAGTCAGTTGAAGTGTCTTTAACAGGAGGCAGGTTTGACGTCAAATTTTCAAAGAGATTTTTGAATATTTAGGCTTGAGTGGATTATGGAGCAGGTAGTGGTGGGAACGGAAGCATGTTAGGATCTTTAAGGCTTGAACTAATCAATTGTGTCTCGGTGTGTGGATTTGGCTGTGAGAGCTGAGATTGTTTGGAATATTGTGTCTCTGCAATGCGGATTTCTCTTTCCTCTTTCTCCCATTATGTCTCTCACCTGGTGTTTCCAACATGGCTGCTTTGCCATGACTGTTTACATCTTTGATAGAGGTGTAACGGTACACAAAATTCAATTTACTATGTTTCTGGTACATCTGAGAACAGAAACGGCTTGTACATTTATTGGCAAAAATAAATATTCAGCAGTTCTTCAATTTCTACCAAATACAGTAGATCTGAGTCTGATCCAAACCCATAAATACCCATGGGTTCAGGATGAAGACTGGTACCGTTACACTGCAACTATCTGAGCAGTTAGGGTCAGTTTTTTGACATGAACTTTTTCTCCTTAGGAAGATCTACGACCAGTAAGTGTCATTTTCCTTATTTAATGTGTCAGGGTTTGTATCTTTTGCCATCTTTCTCATCTCAATCTAGCTATGTTTGTTATTTTGGTCGCCGTGTCGACCTCTGTCCATCTCTCTGCAACGGTTTGTCTTTTAAACCGTTCTTGCATGAGTTCAGAAAAACGCATTGCATCATGTCTCTGTCCCCTGGCCACTATGTCATGTACGTTCTTCTGTATGTCCTGTGGCTGCCTTTTCATGTACGTCTCAGTGCCAACGTGTCAAGTCCTTTTATGTCCGGTGGCCAACATGTCATGTCTGTCCCCTCGTACATCCCCTGGCCAAGTTTCATGTCTGTCCACTTGCCCCCGTGTCATGTCCATCCTTCTGTGTCTTGTGGCCACCATGTCATGTCTGTACGTCTTGCCACCATGTCATGTCCATCCCCTCGTACGTCTCCTGGCCAATGTTTCATGTCCACCTGTCCCTCCCATTGCCAACGTGTGATGCTGACCATGATGACCGACAAGGATTTTTGGGTAAGGGTCTTCATTCACACTGAATTGTATCCTCAATCTTTATTCACATTTAAACTGTTCCTTTTATTGATATTTCAGTGGGAAGTTAACACATCACGGCTTGTTTCTCTCCACTACAGTTGTGAGACGTTTAACCAAGCCTCAATGCTTCAGACCTCGTCCACCTTTATGAGAATATACAAAACCCAACTGTAAAGGTCAGTAATAACCTGTCAGATATGCCAGTCATGAACTGCTTGTTTTCCTGCTTCACCTTTTGACCAAGTTTAAAGATGTGCCTGCTAGTTTTAGGCCAATCCTGCTGAGAAACTAAACATGAAGTGGTTGGCCAAGGTTTTCAACAGTTTCGCCAAACCACATGCCCACACACCTATATAGACCCAGACATATAATCCTTCAAATAACACCATAGAGCACCTTGGACCACCACTGAAGTGAAGACAAAGGTTTTACTTTATTACAAGAAATCATGTTGAACTAAAATGTACAGGTAATGGGCTAATGACAAAATACAATCTTTGAGCATAATAAACGCCCATTATACATGGGCTGAATTACACATCCATGTTCTCAATGATAAGATGTGTTAAAAAAAATGCAACAAAATCATTGTTCATCATTGATGTATCCTATTTTCTTAAAATGCGAGAAAACCAACATCACCATTCAGTATATAGAACAAATGATTTTTTTTTCATTGTCACAAATGGTAGTGACATTGGTTAACAAGCAGACCCTTTTGTAGAAATAAGATTATGCTTATGCTCTTGTTTAATCCTTGAATGCATCACGGCTTGTTTCTCAACAGTTCTGAAGTGAGATGCCCAAACAGACCTCAACATATTGTGTTCATGGGCTCGACGGGATGGAGTTGGAAAACATCAGGTCGACCTCGTCCAACTTCATCAGGGACTGGAAATTTCCCTTTGACAGGTCAGTATGAAGTTTTGGTGTAATGGGTCTTTGCACCATGAATTTCTAATAACTGTGTTCTGGTTTCACACAATTAAGTGATGGTTCACTCATTTATGCACTTTAAATTTTTTGATTTTGCAGGAAGATCTTCGACCTGTAAGTGTGAATTTAATTTTATCCTCTTGGCTTTTCTTGGTTGAAGGCTGATGTGTCTTTCATGTAATTCTGCCTACGTTTGTTATTTTGGTCACCATGTCAACCTCTGTCCATCTCTGTGCAACGGTTTGTCTTTCAAGCCGTTCCTTCATGAGTTGTAAAAAACGCATTGCATCATGTCTGTCGTGGCCACCATGTCCGTCCTTCTGGTTGTCCTGTGGCCACCTTTTCATGTACGTCTTGAGGCCGACGTGTCAAGTCCTTCCTTCATGTCCTGTGGCCACCACGTCATGTCTGTATGTATGTTGACCAGCATGTCATGTCTATCCTGTCATACGTTTCTGGGCCAATGTTTCATGTCTGTCTGTCTGCCCTGGCCAACGTGTCATGTCAGTCTTTTTGTATGTCCTGTGGCCAACAAGTAATGTCCTTCTGTCCACGTGCCCCTGCGTCATGTCCATCCTTCTGTGTGTCTTGTGGCCACCATGTCATGTCTGTACGTCTTACCACCATGTCATGTCCATCCCCTCGTACGTCTCCTGGCCAATGTTTCATGTCCGTGTGTCCCTCCCCTGCCCAACGTGTGATGCTGACCATGATGACTGACGTGGATTTTTGGGTAAGGGTCTTCATTCACACTGAATTGTATCCTCAATCTTTATTCACATTTAAACTGTTCCTTTTACTGATATTTCAGTTGAAAGTTAACAAGTCTCTGAGATTAGAAAGTCACCATTTTTGAAGGAGATAAGTGTGTATCCGTTAATGCATCACAGCTTGTTTCTCTTCACTACAGTTGAGACGTTCAACCAAACCTCAATGCTTCAGACCTCGTCCACCTTCATGAGAATATACAAAACCCAACTGTAAAGGTCAGTAATAACCTGTCAGATATACCAGTCATGAACTGCTTGTTTTCCTGCTTCACCTTTTGACCAAGTTTAAAGATGTGCCTGCTAGTTTTAGGCCAATCCTGCTGAGAAACTAAGCATGAAGTGGTTGGCCAAGTTTTTCAGGTTCTGAACCACATGCCCACACACCTATATAGATCCAGACATATAATCCTTCAAATAACACCATAGAGCACCTTTGACCACCACTGAAGTGAAAACGAAGGTTTTACTTTATTACAAGAAATCATGTTGAACTAAAATGTTACAGGTAATGGGCTAATGAGAAAATACAATCTTTGAGCGTAATAAACGCTGCCCATTATACATGGGCTAAATTACACATCCATATTCTCAATGATAAGTTGTGTTAAAAAAATGCAATGAAATCATTGTTCATCATTGATGTATCCTGGTAGTGACATTGGTTAACAAGCAGACCCTTTTGTAGAAATAGTTGTTTCTTACGCCATTGTTTAATCCTTGAATGCATCACGGCTTGTTTCTCAACAGTTCTGAAGTGAGATGCCCAAACAGACCTCAACATATTGTGTTCATGGGCACGACGGGATGGAGTTGGAAAACATCAGGCCGACCTCGTCCAACTTCATCAGGGACTGGAAATTTCCCTTTGACAGGTCAGTATGAAGTTTTGGTGTAATGGGTCTTTGCACCATGAATTTCTAATAACTGTTCTGGTTTCACACAATTAAGTGATGGTTCACTCATTTATACGCTTAAAATTTTTTCATTTTTGCAGGAAGATCTTCAACCTGTAAGTGTGAATTTAATTTTATTCTTTTGGCTTTTCTTGGTTGAAGGCTGATGTGTCTTTATTTCATGTAATTCTACCTACGTTTGTTATTTTGTCGCTTTATTGACCTCTGTCCATCTTTCATCTCATACTATCTGTTTGTTTTGGTCGACTTGTTGACCTGTGTCCATCTTTTTCTGATCTCATTCTACCTACGTTTGTTTTTTTTTGATCGAATTGTTGACTTCTGTCCATCATTCATCTCATTCTACCTATACTTGTTATTTTGGTCGCCGTGTCGACCTCTGTCCATCTTTCTTTTCATTCTGCCTACGTTTGTTATTTTGGTCGCATGTCGACCTCTGTCCATCTTTCATCTCATTCTACCTATGTTATTTTGGTCGCCGTGTCGAGCTCTGTCCATCTTTCATCTATTTCTACCTATGTTTGTTATTTTGGTCACTGTGTCGACCTCTGTCCATCTTTCTTTTCATTCTACCTACGTTTTTTATTTTGGTCGCCTTGTCGACCTCTGTCCATCTTTCATCTTATACTTGTTGTTTTGGTCCCCGTGTCCACCTGTCCATCATCTCATTCTGCCCACGTTTGTTATTTTGGTCGCCTTGTTGATCTCTGTCCATCCTTCATCTCATTCTGCCTACGTTTGTTATTGTGGTCTCCGTGTCGACCTCTGTCCATCTTTCATCTCATTCTACCTACGTTTGTTTTTTTTGATCGAATTGTTGACCTCTGTCCATCTTTCATCTCATTCTACCTATACTTGTTATTTTGGTCGCCGTGTCGACCTCTGTCCATCTTTCTTTTCATTCTGCCTACGTTTGTTATTTTGGTCGCCGTGTCGACCTCTGTCCATCTTTCATCTCATTCTACCTATGTTTGTTATTTTGGTCACTGTGTCGACCTCTGTCCATCTTTCTTTCCATTCTGCCTACGTTTGTTATTTTGGTCACTGTGTTGACCTCTGTCCATCTTTCATCTCATTCTACCTATGTTTATTTTGGTCGCCGTGTCGACCTCTGTCCATCTTTCATCTCATTCTACCTATGTTTGTTATTTTGGTCACTGTGTCGACCTCTGTCCATCTTTCATGTCATTCTACCTACGTTTGTTATTTTGGTCACTGTGTCGACCTCTGTCCATTTTTCTTTTCATTCTGCCTACGTTTGTTATTTTGGTTGCATGTCGACCTCTGTCCATCTTTCATCTCATTCTACCTATGTTTGTTATTTTGGTCTCCGTGTCGACCTCTGTCCATCTTTCATCTATTTCTACCTACGTTTGTTATTTTGGTCACTGTGTCGACCTCTGTCCATCTTTCTTTTCATTCTGCCTACGTTTGTTATTTTGGTCGCATGTCGACCTCTGTCCATCCTTCATCTATTTCTACCTACGTTTGTTGTTTTGGTCGCTTTGTTGACCTCTGTCCATTTTTCATCTCATTCTACCTACGTTTGTTGTTTTGGTCACTGTGTCAACCTCTGTCCATCTTTCATCTCATTCGACCTACGTTTGTTATTTTGGTCGTCGTGTTGACCTGTGTCCATCCTTCATGTCATTCTACCTACGTTTGCCTTTTTGGCTGCCTTGTCGACCTGTAATCATTCTCGTATCTCTTGTGACCTAAAATTGTTGGTGAGGTAATAGTTTTCTTCAACCTTGAGTTGTGTATGGCATTTATACTTGGCTGCTGTGCCAGTTTGTCTTCCTTCTGAAATGATGTAACACAGAGTTTGAAGGGTTTTAGTTGTAGCTTGTCTGAGACTAGAACATGGTTTCTCACCTTGACCAGGAATGTGCATGGTTCCGGGTTTTGTGTATCACTCTATATGTTGAGTGTAGGATGGTTCTCTGGTGGTTCTTGAACTTATTCTGATTACTACTGGCTTAAACAGGGAGGCAGTTTTGGTGTAAACATGGCTTAAAACATTTGAGTGCATTTGAGCTACAGAGTTGATTTCCAAGTAGGTGAAGGTGGGAATGGAGCAGTTTTGGAATTTGGAGTGAATCGGTTGGTTTCAAGTCTCCTTTAACCAGCGTTTTGTGTCTTGAAGGTGTCTGGATTTGGCTGTGAGACCTGAGATGATTGTAACATTGCTCTGTCTCTGCAATGCGGATTTGTATTTTCACTTTCTCCCACTTTATCTTACTGGGCGTTTCCAACATGGCCGCTGTGCCATGACTGTTTACGTGGTGTAACGGTACACAAAATTCAACTGGCTATGTTTCTGGTGCAGCTTTTCATGTTTTTGCAAGACGTAAGAATTCAAACATCACAAATTTTGTGTCCAATTAAGTAGATCCGAGTCTGATCCAAACTCATGAATACCCATGGGTTCAGGATGAAGACTGGTACCGTTACACCGACTATCCGAGCAGTTTGGGTCAGTTTTTGTACATGAACTTTTTCTCCTTAGATCTACGACCAGTAAGAGTCATTTTCTTGTGTCAGGGTTTGTCTTCCTCTGGGTCTATTTTCTTTTCATCTCATTCAACCTACGTTTGTTGTTTTGGTTGCCGTGTCGACCCCTGTCCATTTTTCCTCATTAGATTAGACCTGTGAACCTTTGTGTCTGCTGTCAAGGTCATCACCACCCAAACTAACACATTTTCACATTTATTGTACCTCACAGTTGTATTGAGGTTAAATTCTGGCTGGTCTCGCTTTGCCTTGTTCACTTCCAAGAGAAGACTGAAATTGTTAACGTAGACTTTGCGCGTTGAAGTTTAGCATTTTGTATCCATATAAAATTTAAATTTCTTCTGGGAGGCCTCCCTGCAGGGGATTTATTCCACCCCTGCAAACATGTTTAACCATTAATGTCAGGATATTTTGCGCATATTTATACATACGTGGGATTTTTGTCTGGGCTAGAGGTGGGTGGGTTCTTGGAGTGAACTTGGCAGAGAGAGAACACTCGGATACCTCAATTTCCTGAGAAGCTAATGGACACCCAGTTTTGGGTACATTAGCTTTATTTTCCATTTATTGGTTATGACAATGATGGCAATGATGGCTGAAAATCTACCAGGTTGACACAATAATGGAAGACTTGCTCCTACTTGATTTGGTAGTTGGCATACTTGAAATGGCAAAACTCTGTAGACGGAGTAAGAAAAGGCCAAAAGGTTAATGGCAACCAATATCTAGGAAGTCAAAGCCAATTAGAAACATGGCAAATCCATAGGTGTGTGTTGACATGCAGTCTCAGGTGATGGCTCATGAGCTAACTTTTTTCTCTCCTCCTGTGGATATATTCCATCTTAGTGTTGACAAAACGGCATTCTTGGAGTCTGCAGCAGGTAACGCCACAGAAACCAGCATGAGATGCTCCCACCCAGAGAAGTAGGATTCTGGATAACTGAAGATGAAGACCAACCTGTGATGAGAACTCCTTGATGACAATCTGAGACCCAGTGTACTCAAAGGTTTGTTCAGTTTCACCATCGACTTTGTTTAATCTGCCATTCTAATACTCACTGCTGGTTGTAAATGTGTTTCTTATATGCTAACTGCTTTTGTTTAAACCTGAATTAAGGTTGGAACCATCCTGTGACCTGACTTCACCTCAAGTCCTGCACACAACACCAAGACCATCAGACCTCAACTTACAACTCCAGCTGTACACCACAAATCTGCAAACTGCTGTGAACAGGACAACCACCCTTAACCTCGATGATATAACCCAAACCCTTTGCTATTTGGACTTTTAAAAAGCCACTCAGACTTGAAAGAAAGGAACTGAACCTGCTGCATCTGCATGAAGAACTGAACTGCTGAATTCGACTGTGAAAGCACTAACAGTATATCATCCATGGTTATACATGGATGATGCTTTAAAAATCATCTGTTAGTTGGACATGTTGTATTGTTTTGTTATTTTGTTAGACTACACCTGTGAGCCTTTTTGTCTGCTGTCAGGGTCATCACCACCCAAACTTACATATTTTTACATTTAATGTACCTCAGTTGTATTGAGGTTAAATTCTGGCTGGTCTCGCTTTGCCTTGTTCACTTCCAAGAGAAGACTGAAGTTGTTCAAGTAGGCTTTGCGTGTTGAAGTTTAGCATTTTGTATCCATAGGAAATTTCAATTTCTTCTGGGAGGCCTCCCTGCAGGGGATTTATTCCACCCCTGCAAACATGTTTAACCATTAATGTCAGGATATTTTGCGCATATTTATACATACGTGGGATTTTTGTCTGGGCTAGAGGTGGGTGGGTTCTTGGAGTGAACTTGGCAGAGAGAGAACACTCGGATACCTCAGTTTCCTGAGAAGCTAATGGACACCCAGTTTTGGGTACATTGGCTTTATTTTCTATTTTTTGGTGATGACAATGATGGCAGCAATGGCTGAAAACCTACCAGGTTGACAAAATTAATGGAAGACTTGATTTGGTAGTTGGCATACTTGAAATGGCAAAATTCTGTAGACGGAGTAAGAAAAGGCCAAAAGTTAAGGGCAACCAACATCTGAGCTCAAAGCCAATTAGAAACATAACAAATCCATAGGTGTGTGTTGACATGCAGTCTCAGGTGATGGCTCATGAGCTAACTTTTTTCTCTCCTCCTGTGGATATATTCCATCTTAGTGTTGACAAAATGGCATTCTTGGAGTCTGCAGCAGGTAACGCCACAGAAACCAGCATGAGATGCTCCCACCCAGAGAAGTAGGATTCTGGATAAGTGAAGATGAAGACCAACCTGTGATGAGAACTCCTTGATGACAATCTGAGACCCAGTGTACTCAAAGGTTTGTTCAGTTTCACTATCTACTTTGTTTAATCTGTCATTCTAATACTCACTGCTGGTTGTAAATGTGTTTCTTATATGCAAACTGCTTTTGTTTAAACCTGAATTAAGGTTGGAACCATCCTGTGACCTGACTTCACCTGAAGTCCTGCACACAACACCAAGACCATCAGACCTCAACTTGCAACTCCAGCTGTACACCACAAATCTGCAAACTGCTGTGAACAGGACAACCACCCTTAACCTCGGTGATATAACCCAAACCCTGCTATTTGGACTTTAAAAAAGCCACTCTGGCTTCCAAGAAAGGAACTGAACCTGCTGCATCTGCATGAAGAACTGAACTGCTGAATTCGACTGTGAAAGCACTAACAGTATATCATCCATGGTTATTCATGGATGATGCTTTAAAAATCATCTGTTAGTTGGGCATGTTGTCTTGGTTTTTTGTTTTTTTTGTTCTGTTACACTAGACCTGTGAGCCTTTGTCTGCTGTCAGGGTCATCACCATCCAAACTGTAACATATTTTTACATTTATTGTACCTCAGTTGTATCTCTGAGGTTAAATTCTGGCTGGTCTCACTTCGACATGTTCACTTCCAAGAAGACTGAAGTTGTTCAAGTCAGCTTTGCGCGTTAAAGTTTAGCAAATTGCATCCAAATGAAATTTTAATTTCTTCTGGGAGGCCTCCCTGCAGGGGATTTATTCCACCCCTGCAAACAAGTTGAACCATTAATGTCAGGATATTTTGCGCATTTTGATACATCCGTGGTATTTCTGTCTGGGCTAGAGGTGGGTGGGTTCTTGGAGTGAACTTGGCCGAGCGAGAACACTCGGATATTTCAATTTCCTGAGAAGCTAATGGACACCCAGCTTTGGGTACATTTGCTTTATTTTCCATTTATTGGTGATGACAATGATGGCAGCAATGGCTGAAAATCTACCAGGTTGACACAATAATGGAAGACTTGCTCCTACTTGATTTGGTAGTTGGCATACTTGAAATGGCAAAAGTCTGTGGATTGAATTGGAATATGACACGAGGTTTGCGCTTTGAGATCTTAAATGTTGGCTGCAATTAAATACGTCAAATCCATGTAATGTCTCCTGTCGGTATATTGCATTTTACTGTTGAGAAAATGTTACGTTTTGGCTCAGGATGACTGTTTCCCCAGCATCGTGAGTATCCCTCTGTGGATATTATTTAACATGCTTTTAAAGATGACAACATTTTATCATTAGCACTTTTTCTTCCTGAAATTCAAAAAGAAAGTCTTTAAAGCTACTATGTTTGGCATCCTTAACAGGATTAAAAGGATAATTATACAGTCATTGGATGTTTACAGGAAAAAGCACCATGAATACCTTTGAAAATGTAGACTAAAATTACTGTATCATATCCAGAAACTCAAAAAGAAAAATCAAGGCTAGATTTGACTTGACGTGATTTTACATGTCTCATTTAAAGCTTTGCACATCAGTTGAAGATGCATTCAGCATGGTGAAAGCTTTCTGGAGTTGATGCATCTTTGTGAGAAACAAGTTTGTAGAGGTTGCAGAAATGAAATTCGAAAACCACTGCAGGGACTGGTCAAACTCTGTAAAGTTCTGGGAGAAATGTCAGTGTATCCTTAAACATGAAATAACAGGAAAATGTTGTTCAGAGGTTTCAAAAATTAGGTGCTGTGCTACTGCAGTCGATTTTGAATGGCTCAGGCCCAAGTTGTAAATGAAATCGGCAAAAAAAGATAACAAGAACAGCGCACTCTTAAAATTCCAATGGTACATCGAGGTAGCAAACTTTGTTTTGGTGCTTTTTGTCAAACACCACAGAAAAATAAATGACAAGATATGATCCAATACTGTAAAACCTTGTCAGTAGTGTTGGTCTTTCTGAACGTCTTTCAATGGGATTTGGTTCACAAATATTAGTATGTGCAGATGAATGAGGACGTTTCGCATGGAAAGATGAAGCATTACTTCCCCACAGAGTTTAAACTGCCCTTGTTGAAATCGGGAGCACCACCGGATTATTCTCTAGGAAATATTTCACATTAAGAAAGAATAACGTTAACTAAAGAAATCAATTTGATCAGTTTTACAATCAGAAATTGTAAATTCCTCATTCATCGACCTCCATATCCAAAAAGGACATTCACAGCAGCTTCGATAATAATGGATAAAATATTTATTAACTACCTCTACAAATAACACAGCAAATGAAGGAATGCAGTTGCCATACCGAGTAATGGCTGCAATTTTGAAACTTGGAAATGTTTAAGAACTGCGATCAATTGTAATTTCTATTTTCATATGTTGAACAGAGAAAGCAATACTTGCACAGCTTTAGCAGTTGTTCAATTAACCAAACACATTTGCTCATTTATTGTCGTTTGGTTCCAATATTATACATCATGTCATTAGTTTTGTACACTACGTAGACACACCATTACATTTCAGTACAATATTCAAATCACCGGTTGTGTTTGCTTGTCTGGTCATCTTATTGACTACTAGTGGTAACCATCTAAGTGAGGACATATCTGCACTATGAGGACGTTTTTGCTGGGACAGAGTACTTCTACGAGTTGATTAGTTATAAATTTAAGGTCAGAATTGGGTAATGAGTAAGCGCCAAAAAGCACCATATTAAATTTACCTGAGCGTAGGTGTCTAATTTGGAAAATCTATTAAAACCACTGTGAAAGTGTTGGAAGCCAGCTAATAACAAATATACAATCATCCAAAATGGTTAACACCCTGCAAACCCTTAATGCCTGATAATTTCCTACATGACAAAACTTTTTAAATTGACTACTTGAAAAAACCTATAAAAATAAAGTACTCCCCCCTTACAGCACTGCATTTGTACAACATTGTTGGACTCACAATTTGCAAATGATCCACCACATTAAGGTTACCTTTTGTATTTCATGTCGTCGTCTTCCTGGTCAAATGTGGTGCATACAGTTAGGTCCATAAGTATTTGGACATTGACAGAATTTTCTGCACTTAAAGCACATCTTGATTGTTTCATTTCAAATCCATTGTGGTGTTGTACAGAGCTGGAATGCTGAAAATTGTGTCAATGTCCAAATATTTATGGACCTAACTGTATATTACCCACAGTGCAGCTCCTTTGTCCATGTCAGTGACGGCTAGCACTGTAACAAAGGCTGCAGGGTTAAGCAGAGAAGAGGAGCAGGCTATTTGGCATCTAAATTTTCATCAGTTGTCTGCAGATTGAGAAGTTGTACTGGCAGTTATGGTTTTAAATTTTCAATTGCAAGCTCCAATATGCTAGTAAAAGGCATGCACCTGTTTTCCTAATGGATATTTTTCTATTAACATTATCTGATTTTAGTCAAATCCAGTCTTTGCCGTCACTGATTGTTTTAACAGCGCCATGACAGTTTTCCCGCCCTGTGCAGATACAGCAGAGGAGACACCAAACTGCAGGGCAGATTAAACCAGCTGGCACCCGTCCTCACAAAACAGCCGACACTCTGTCTCAGCAGAGGTGACATTTCCACAGCCTGGGCAACAATCAGCCCAATAAACCACAACCACACTGCGACTGATATAGCTGTGATGGTGTAGAAAGCTGTATGCTTTGATTGGTCAACTCGCTCCTTTTCCCCACCTACTTCCCCTGGACCTGGACGAATCAGAACACACAGAACTGACAGGCTGCAAAAAGATATGATTATTATGGAGAAAGTTAAAAGGCAGAACAGTGGGATGCTGCTGTAGGGACTAAATTCTAGAAGAATAGCCACTGAAAACCCAAAGCACAACACCCAAACACATCCGATACAGATGTTTCTGATCTTGACCCCACGGGCATTTTTCAGCCCCATGTAGGTGATGGGATGAACAACAGCCAGGTAGCGCTCCACACAGGTGAGAAGATGAAAAAAACCCTGACCCAACAAACAAAAGGAAGAAATATATCTTCCTACTCTTATAGCTGGTAAGTAATATGCGTATTTGCCACCAGTGAGGCAGAAATTCCCCAAGACCCCGATCAGCTCCATGACAGCCATGTGGTAGGTGAAGATGTCAGAGTGAGTCGCTGGTTTAGAGGAACGATGCTGCCGCCATCTTTGGTGACCCAGGTAGAGGACGAAGGTGGACAGAGGGAGGATGATGATGATTTTCATTGCAGTGGTAGTGCTGGACATGTGGATTCTCAAGTTTGGGTTGGCGCAGAGCAGGAGATGGTTGAAGGATGAGGAATTGACGGACATTTCTGCTGCATGTATTGAAGGTCTGACGAGAAACTAAAGGACAAATAAGGAGACGGGAAGTGAAGGGAAATGAAGGAGAGAACTGTGTGGTGAAACAACCCCAATAATGGTTTCCATAATGTTAGTCTTAAAGGTAGGGTAGGATAAAGAAAGACATCCATGTCTGGCTATTACGCCCTAATGTTCTCAAAACTCAATGCTGTTTAGTTTTCATGTACGGTTGTTGAAACTTTTTGAACCTTTCTTGGGTTGCGTAATGTTTTCTCAACAAGATCCCCAAAACCCCTTAAGATATTGCAGCCAGGTCTCTACAAGGTCCTTAACAGCATGAAAATATTTAATTTAATGTTGTGTTGAGAATTTATCATTGTGGAAGCATCTTATAAAATGGTCTAATAGTCCCTGAACAAAAATATGTTCTATCTTTAACATGTCACAATAAAGGAAAAACCATATAAAACCAAAAATGTTCTCTCATTTGGGGCCTTGAATGTGTCAAACATTTTTAAATGTTGGTTGAGAGGATTTGTCATTGAACATCGTAAGAATGTTTTATAGAAGGTTCTGTCACGCCCTTTCTCAATGGCATCCCCAAGACGTCCCTGTGCATTGCCAACAGAATGTTTGACCATTATTGGTTAGTTTAATTATCGATAAAAACTGGAACACGGTTTGAGTTTTGGGTTGAGAAAGTTCCTCCTTTGTCATCGTGGAACATCATCTGTGTTCTTGACAACATCCTCTGAAAGTTGACAGAACATTATCTAAAATTTACAGAAACATAACTGGACATGGAATTTGAACGTTCTTTGAAGTCGTACATTTTTAAAAATAGAGGTTGTAGGTGATGTTAGACAATGTTGTGGTTATGTTCACTGTCAGCCGGGAAGCTAAATAGTCAGACTAATCACTTTTATTGCGAAGTCATTCAATGACTAATCCTAATTTGTAAATGTTTCCTCCGTTGTTTGACCTGTTGCAGTACCCCTAACCAAAAGCACTTTACTTTAATGTGGTTTTATGAGGGCTTTTCTTAGTATGAACACGAATGAAACTGATGCATAAAATGAAGATGCACATAGGGGTTACACATCACCTCCTGTGTCCTAAGTGACATAAAGGAACAGACCAATTCTATACTTTGCTGAATGTCCAGCGTATGTAAACACCATGTGAAGATCATGTAAACTGGACCACGTTTGTTGTGTCAGGCTGAATTCCTGTTGTCAGTTGGTGGTGCTTTTACTCAATATATACACATACATGGATTTATTAGGGCCTTATATTAATCTTCCTTGCTCCTCAACTGAATTTTGTAGCCAGAGGTGAGATGGAATGTGAGCCATTTTGCCACAACCAATCTGAAGACCAAAGTCAGCTTCCACCACCTCTGCATGTGCTAGGATTTAAATTTTCCGTCAACTACTTGTGTCATGGCTAAACATCAAAAGTCACCCCGCAACCAGGGCAACACCGAAATCCCTAAAGAGGATATGCATATCGACAATTAGAAAAGCAAATAATGTAGTGGAGAAAAGTTGTGTAGGTTATTAAAAATTCCTGATAGAGGCTCAATTTCAAAAATGTTTTGAGTCGTAATAAACTGATCCGCTTGTTTGTGCAAAGAGAAGTCATGCAAACCATCTTGGAGAGCCAGGGAGTCAATTCAGGACAAGCTGTTGTAGATAATTAACTGTGCTGCACCATCTGCTTTGATATTAACTTAGATTATCTTAAAAGGGGGCCTTGTCACAGTGATGTTCAATGACGTATTAGGGCCAGTGTAGTTTTAACTAAAATTAAATCACAGAGCCCTGATGAAAGTATTTCTGAGAAAATGCCGCAATTTAGTGGAGGGACAAAAAAAATTCTGTGCTCTCGAATTAGTCATAAAAATGCAAGAACATATTGTCTATTATAACATTAATACCTATTCCCCCCTCATATTTGCGACTAATCTTAAGCAAGCTGAGTTTTTTTTCTAGAATATTACTTACTTTCTGTGGCTTCATAGTTTGTATGCTTTTTTTTTAACCTACAATGGTTTTAATATACTGTCACAGTTAAGAGATATGAATTAGTGATATAAAGGTAGCCCCAAATAAAACATTAAATTACTTATTGTCTGATAAAGTAACCCACTTGGTTGCTTGCTGACTTTGTTTAAAATGCCAGTTAGCTAACAGAAATGAACCAAAATAGGCTTAATCGCCAGGAATCCAACATTTAGTATTAAGCAAGGACGTGGAGATGCACTTTGCAAAAACTTTGTAACGGTAACTAAAGCAATGACACACATTAAACTGGTGTTATTAAAAAGCTTCCAGAGGGTTCTGACTACTACAGGGGATGACACCAGCTCTCTTAAAATATGCCGTTGTAATGCAAATTTTAGGCAACTGAAGAAAAATCTTACAGTAGTACAAGAAGCTGTTGAAGTAATCATTTGTAAAACAGAACAAAGAAAATGAACGCTCCTGACCAGATATGAATATGCACAGATTATATGAGAATCCATTGTTATGATACCACAAATAACCAGAAACAGAAAAGGATGTGCTCTAAACTTGCTAAAGAAACTCACCGTTTAGGCAGTGTCGGTCTTTCTGATAGTCTTTGTCGTGAGTCTCTGACCTCACTGAGTGATATTCACTTCATATATACATTATGTGCATGTTCAGAGCAGGTGGCAGCAGGACTGTGAAGATGTTTTACATGTAAAACATATCAACGCAGATTTTTTTGATACTTTCACGGTAAATTGCAGAATGCAAATGTCCTCATAAAGCTCCTCTGACATTACGTATGAGTTTGTCCTAAATGTGCTGCATGGATGAACATCAGAGATTACGCAACCAAATCAGACGTTTAACCATTTATTAAGTCATCTGATTACAATATTTGAATGCATCACACACACAGATTTGTACATTACATAAACACACCATTAGATTTGAATGCAGAATTCAAATGACCCGTTTGCTTTGTGTGTGTGTTTGTGCTTGTATTGCTGTCAATATGAGGACCGGTGCGAACTATCGTAAGGACACATCTGTATTAAGAGGACATTTTTCCTAGGCCTCACTACATCAAAAAAAAACTTAAGGGTGTAACCATCCAAAACCAATCCCTTCAAGTAAATACCTCTAGTATCCTGGAAATCTAATGGAAATCATAATAAAAGCATTAGCAACTAGCTAATTAAATGTTTACATAAAATTGTGAGAAGAGAGTTGGAGGATTAGAGTGTTTTGTCTATTCTGTAACTGTGCAATGATCAAAATCAAACTGAACCT
The DNA here is from genome assembly GCA_024666655.1 of Dascyllus trimaculatus. Lineage (NCBI taxonomy): Eukaryota > Metazoa > Chordata > Actinopteri > Pomacentridae > Dascyllus > Dascyllus trimaculatus. The sequence goes on along the minus strand of CM045467.1, from coordinate 2,333,747 downwards.
GTTTGCTGCAACAATATTTTTCTTGCTTGCTGTTTTTAAAGCAAACTTTTTAAAGTAATGCTGCCCTCCTCTTTTTGTCATCTCTAGTATGAATGGAACTAATCTGCTGACTTGTACAGTGTGAAGAAGGAAATCGTATGTTTTGGCTGGGCAGATCACCTGATCGAAACTTGTGTTAACAAGATGAATAACGACTGTCTGCTCAGGTTAAGTATTCAGTCTTTCACAACACTGAAGCAGCTACTAGATCTAACTTTCTGAAGAGCTAAGTAAACACGAAAGTAATTGGAGAATATCTCATTAAATCTGTGTTACAACCAGCCTGTAACCTAGACATATACCAAACGTCAGAGTTTCATCATCTTCTAGCTTGTATTTCAGACTTCTGTTCTAGTCAAACCAAACTTGCATTTTTGCTCATTGTTTTAACAGCACCGTGATAGTTTTCCTGCCCTGTGCAGATACAGCAGAGGTGACACCAAACTGCAGGGCAGGTTCAACAAGTCGATACATGACATCATCAAACAGCCGACGTTAACTCTCAGCTGAGATGATGTGCTCACAGCCAGGGCAGCAAGGAATCCAACAAACCACAACCACACTGTGACTGATATAGCCGTGATGGTGTAGAAAGCTCTCTGCTTTGATTGGTCAACCCGTTCCTTTTCCCCGCCTCCTTCCCCCGGACCTGGACGAATCAGAACACAGAGAACTGACAGGCTGCAGAAAGACAGGACTATTATGGAGAAAACCAGAACGCACAGCATTGGGATGGGGGTGGAGTGAGGCAAAGTTGCCGCTGTAGCACTCATCAGTCCAAGGCACAGCAGCCAAACACATCCAATACAGATGTTTCTGATCCTGACCACGCGGGCATTTCTCAGCCCCCTGTAGATGATGGGATGAACAACAGCCAGGTAGCGCTCCACACAGGTGAGCACTTGAAAAAATACCTCTCCATTGGAAACTATGACAGAAATACTGACTCCTGCTGTCACCAATGCTGAGTATTTAGCGTATGAGCCACCATAGTAGCATAAACTCCCGAGGAACCACATCTGCTGCATGGCAACCACATGGTAGGTGAAGATGTCTGAGTGAGTCGCTGGTTTAGAGGAAGGATGCTGCCGCCATCTTTGGTGACCCAGGTACAGGACGAAGGTGGAGAGAGGGAGGATGAAAATGACTCTGAATGCAAAAATGGAGGTGGACACGTGCAAGCTAAGTTTGTTAGTGGCACAGTAGTAGAGCAGAACACTTGCTTGTGTTGAGTTAAGCGACATATCTGCTGCATATATTGTAGATCTGAGGAGGAAAATAAAGGACAAATAAGGTGAGAAGAAATGTAGAGAGAGGGTAAAGACAGAGAGACTGAAAGTTAAATTTAATCTGAAGAAGCTGTGCTGTAAAACAATCACTGACAAGTTCCTATAGCACTGAAGTAGGAGTAAACACTCATTATTTACATATTTTCCCCCACTGACAATTTCTTTTGGAGTGTTTTTTTAAAAATCCATCAACAACTACACTGGAAAACATTTGCTGATGGCCAATTTTTTAATTATATAAATGAAACACGCCACTAAAATCCAGAATAAGTACCATTGATTTTTGTTGTTTTTTTTTAAATTAGTGAATTAAACCTAAAGAATAACAAACATGCATCTATGGGATCAGAATGTTCAGATGTGATTTATTCATTTATCTTACGATGGGAGCTGACGGAAGAAACAAAATTTCAGAACTAAACTCATCGACAGGTTCCAAGAGAATTAAAAAAGAAGCGGCAACGAAGCAGCTGAAAGACATGACCGACATGCATTTAGAACAGCTACTGTAACAGTTGATTTGGATGCAACCACATATATTTTTTGTGATTCCACCTGAAGAAATGAGCAAGGGGGAGTGTATTTAAAAATAAAGGAAAATCAATAAGTCAAAAGAAAAAAAACACTCACCTCGTCTGCAGTTTTCTCAAGTAAGACTGCCGTCCACTCCAAATGTGCATTGATGCTGTGTTGCCTGTTGAAGATGCTCAGGTGTCACAGAATGTGCAGGATTTTTGCATGATGCAAAACAAATATAGGAATCTGTGTGACACTATTACTGTAAACTAAACTATGCAAATCCATTTATCCATCACCTGGCCATGCTTCACCCTTCAGAGGGTCACAGGGTGGCTGGAATCTATCCCAGCTTGACACTGGGTGAAAGGCAAGTTCACCTGGACAGGTCTCCAGTCCATCACAGGTCCAGATGACCAGTCGCACCCAAAGTTTCTCCTACAGTTAATTTAGAATCAGCAGATAGACTCGCATACTAGCACATGTCTAAGAACTCTAAAATCAGTCTCCACAAGGAGAATTCAAAGCATCCCACTAATTTACAGTCCTGTCTTGCTGCAGGATACATCAGCAGTTAGTAACCACCATGAGACTTTATGCAGTGAAAACTTGAGCCTTTGTAATCGAGCAAATCTGTGTAAATGGTTTAGAGGGGTTCTCAATTAGTTTGCGATATCTGAGAGACAACAAGCTGCAGCTTAGGACTGTTAAGGAATAACAGCATTGACTGAGCATTGAGCAGTTTAAACTTTCCTTCGTGTCATCAGTGAATTACATTTGACAAGATGCAAATAACCCGTACACAAAGACAAATGTTTATTCAAATGAAGCAGACATCATGTACATAGTGCACAAAGCAGCTTGGTGGATTGTTATTTTAATAAGTCAAATTGTTTGGTGAATTTGTATAGTGTGATATTGTCGGGTCTTACCCTTAATATTTAGGAAACGTCAGGGAAAAAATATAAAAAGTATCACAGGGTCACATCCCTCATATTTTAATCTGGGGAGTTAAGTCTGTATAACATATTGTAATGTGCTATCCCTAATATTGATAACCTGTCTGTTAAATATGTATAGTAATGTCGTGTCATATTGTGAACATTCAACCTTGTAGATAAATAATGTAAAGTCTTAATGTGATTATTTCAATAATTTAGTATGATAAATATTGTAACATGTTAGCTTAATATTTAAACTTTTCAGGCAAATTTGCATAATGAGTAATATTGTGGGATCTCTTTCTTCATATTTAACCTTGTTTGCTAGTTTTAATCTCTATCCTTTAATATGTAAACTTTTTAAGAACAAATGTATGACAAATAAATCTGTCAGCACTCATCCTTGTTGTATTATACAAATTAACCCTTGCCAGGTAAATGTGTATATTGCAAAGACATTGGTGTGTGTATGAATAATAACTTTGTAGGCTCATTACCTTAACACTTAAACCTGTTACGTAAATATGTAAGTTTTGATGGCAGTAACACAAGTGGACCATGAACTTTATACTTACCAACAACTGTTTGCACAGATGATTTTGGGATCTGGAGCTGCTTTAAAATGGCTCCAACTGACTATCTTGACTTCCATCCTTCTATCCATCCGCTGTCGTCTGCTCATCTCTGGCCGGGTCACGGAGGCAGCAGTCTAAGCAAAGAGGCCCAGACTTCCCTCGCCTCAGACACCTCCAGCTCTTCCAGAGGGATCCCGAGGCGTTCCCAGACCAGTCGAGAGACATAGTCCCTCCAGGGTCCCTCCAGGTCCCTCCAGCGTCCCTCCAGCATCATGGGTCTACCCTGAGGAGGCCTTGGGGTGGACCTATCACACAATTTTGACTTGTTCAAATCAGTGATCTGCTTTGTCAGATCTTTGCTGAGCTCCTAAGGCTTAACCGTTGTAGTGTTTGTGGCCGAGTCTGATCAGTGAATCAAATGCTGTCAGATTGTCCATATTTTATGAGATTGTTTTTTACAATAGAGAAATGACAACACCAAAGAATCACCATTTCACCCTTATTTCTATTTTTGACTTCATGGTGTAAATATGTGTGTTTCAACGTCTCCAAATTCTTGTACATTTTATACACAAAACCTGAGAAGACACCAGGATCTAATAACAGAGCCTGTGTGGACAGAAAAGTTTCTCACCTTTAACAGAAAACTGAAATGTCTCAATTAAACATTTTTATAATGAGGAGAAACAAAGAGGATCAGCAGTAGAATCTTTCTTGCACTATGTGCACTTCAGGGGATGTTGGAAGACAGGTTTGTGCAACAATAAACTGAGATAAATTTGGAGCACTAAATGTGAAATTATAGAATGCATTGAAAGAACAACATTCCTCACATAGAACAAACATGACTTTTTCTTTATTTATTGTTCTTTCACTTGAAATTAAATTAATGCAAACACACAGAGGAGATATAATGCATCCAGAGACACTCTGTAAAAGTAACAAACAAACTGTCAACTAAAAAGCATTAAATTAAAAAAAGGTAAAATTGTAGAAACTGTATCAGCAAAGCCCATGAGTGTTTGCTGTGAAAGTTGCAAGGAATGTTTCACTGACAGTAACAAACTAATTCAGACACAGGAGGGCGCTGTTGGACTTTGGTTAACACAAAAGTGTTTTAGGAGCTCAGCTCAGTTTCAGGTGGGGTTCCTTCAGTCTCCTTGTGGAACACTTTCCCATCAGGCTGTTCTCTCCACTTAAGGGTGACATGGGAGCAGATTCTCCTGGTCCAACTTTGTTTCTGGAACCCCAATTGGCTCGAAGACGGTCTTATGTAGTTCAGTGTCTTCGCAGAGATCCATGAAATGGAAGCTCTTGAACTGTGAACAAAGGTTTCCGTTTGTGTGCCACGACCCCGTTTGTAAGTGTTTTACTGACATCAGTGCTCAGTTATTTACATTCATGTGCTTCATGTCACTAAAGCAGTTTCAAGTATTTCTGGTCTCTTTCTGTGTTTGTGAACAGTCACAAGGCAGGTGGTGAAGGTGAGGATTGACCTGGAGGACTCCTCTGTGGATCTGAACGACCCTGCTGTCAAAGAAGAACTTCTGAAGAAGGCAAGTGTCCAAACTCCACCACGAGACGCCAGAAACATTCATGTTGTGCTGATTATAATTAGAAGGGTGATTTTATGCACAAAATCACAGAGATGTAAGTTGAATTATCCAAAGTCTCTGAATCCAGCGGCTCCTCGGCCTAAGTTTTATCCGGTTCAGGCGGCCAGAGGGCGGTCAGCTGACCTCCAAGCCCTCTTTCTAATCCACAGAGCTCCGCAAACCCTCAATAAATTAACGTTTAATGGCAAAAACCCAAATGAATATCAATCCCACCTTGCCTGTCCTTTGTCACGAAAGGAGCCATTTGAGGATGTTGGGACATCTGATTCGGATGCCTCCTGGGAGACTATCTTTAGTGGTTTTTCGAACACATCCGCCTGGGAGTAGCTCCTGGGGAAGACCCAGAACTTGTTGGAGGGATAATACATATATCTCATCTGGCCTGGGAATGCCACGGGATCCCACTGGAGAAGCTGGAAAGTGTTGCTGGGGAGACAAACATCTGGAATGACCTGCTTCATCTGCTGCTTCCACGACCCCACCCCGGTGAAGTGGAAGAAATGTAAAAAAGGAGAATTATAGGGTTTTACATAATAAATCAATACATGAATCCTTGTAAAGAGACAGATTGTCATGTGGACATTATTCAATTTTGGCCTGTTAGTCAACAGTCAATAGGTAAATTATTATATGTATTCATGTATAAAATGTACTAAATAATGTCTATAATTTAACGAAGCAGAGGAAGTATGTAAAATAAATGCTGAAAAAATAATGCTTTAAAAAATTATGTCCCATTTCTCAATTGTTATAACATCATTATTCTTTCAAATGAGGGAAAATTTACTTCTTTTAAATCGCTGAATTAGATATAGCTAAAAATGCTGTGAAATAGCAACTTTTGACATGGACATTATTTACAGTATTGAACTTTTTTCTTTTTGTTGTTGTTTTTTTATCAGTACATCAGTTCAGAATTTTTCTGCCACTGTACTAGATGTAATCTGTAATTAAAGAAGATAAAACAGGGAGTAAAATATTCATTACGAATTTTATTCCTTTTTTCAAATTTACATAATTTTGTTTTCAGATTTTTCTCTGGAAACTTACAGTACTTCTGCTGTGACTTAAATAGAGCAAAAAATTGTGCAAAAGAACATAACATTTATAAAAATACTGACTTTTAAATGGACATCATTTACAGTTTTGACCTATGTTTTTATGGTTAACATTATGGTTAAATTAATAAATGTATTATCTTATTTTAGTTGACAATATCTGTCATTAGGAAAAAAAGGGGAATCTGTTGAGTCATAGTAAATAAGAGGACAAAGTCAAAAATCACTGTACATTACATCAGTGATCATCTGTGTGTTTTAACCACTGTGTAGAAAGTGAACATTGTCCTGTGAGACAACATCAGTAGATCCATTTGTCTTTGAGGAGTGCCTCCATGGTATCGTCTTATTTGTGACATTTGCATGGATGGCATGAAAATACACCACGTTGGATGATGTGCTGAGGAAAAAGCATTTAAATACAGTAATCTACTGCAGCACTTTTGCATGCAGAGAACAGCCCATGATCTTTGCAGGAGGAGAATTTCCATAGATTTTTATTATGAAGGCAACGTCTCCTTTTACTGTCCACAGAGCTGCATCATGATGGAGGGCATCTGGCTGGGTGTCTGGTGTCTCTCAGGTCAGTACATTCTTTATTGTTAAACAGCACTTATTTTTGTGTAATAATGGAAGAAAAGTACTTTGCTAATTTTGAGTTACAAGTTTTCACAACTTCTGTGTTTTTCTGACAGGGTGGCTCATCCTCCCCACCTGCCCCCTCCTTCACTACTACTTTGTCAACAAACCTTTAACTTGGAGTGAAGCTCAGACCTACTGCAGACAGAAACACACAGATCTGGCCACCATTGAAAACGGTGAAGACGTCAGTCAACTCCAGAGCCTGCTTTCATCTTCTAATTCCAACTCTGAGGTCTGGTTCGGTCTGTACAATAAAATCAACTGGAAGTGGTCGGATGGCTTCACTGGGAGCGGAGCTCAGTACGGGAAATGGGGACGCAATGAACCCAAGTTTGCCTGGAAATCATTCTGTGTGCTCAATCGGTACCATTGGTACACTCAAAACTGCGAACAGACTCAAAAATTTATCTGTTACAATGGTAAGAATGCTATTGATAGATATTTTAATCTTAGATAGTGACTGGATTCTGAAAAATGCTGCTAAGAAATTAGGTAAACAGTTTGCATCAATACTGAGTTAAGACGGCATCGACTAAAATTATGTTCAAACAAATATTGAGTCAAAGGTATTTTTAATCTCAATTGATGAGTATCATAAACATTAGTCTTTAATGAAGTTACTAATCAGTCACTAATACAAATTAAGTTGTTAAACGTTTTCCCACAGATGTTTTTAATTACCATAACCATGAACACAACTTTTTAAGATGATGAACATTAAAAAAAAAGCTGCAACATTTTTTAGCAAGGTTTGTCTAAATCAATGACGAGTTTTCTTCTTGCAATTGTGCTTTGAACTAAGTGGTGAGAACAGGCCAAATGAATTACGCTCCTAACTGTGTTCAGAAATTCATTATGTGAACTGATCTCCCCCCAAAACTGCAGGAACACAAGAGAATCGTCAATTTGTTCCTGTGAAGAAGGACAGGAATTGGTCCAAAGCTCAGAATTACTGCAGAGAGAACTTTGTAGATCTGGCAACTGTGACCAACAACAACGAAAACGATCAGGTCTATGACCTAATATTGGATTTCAAAAATGCATGGATCGGCTTATTCTTAGACCCTGATCTCTACTGGTCTGATGGGAGCAGATTCTCCTGGTCCAACTTCGGTAGTTCTTCAACCTCGATCGGCTCAAACAAAGTCTTCTGTGGTTCAACGTCTCTAAGGAGATCCATGAAATGGACGCTGTCGAACTGTAAACAAAGGTTACCGTTTGTGTGCCACGACCCCGTTTGTAAGTGTTTTACTGACCATCAGTGCTCAGTTATTTACATTCATGTGCTTCATGTCACCAAAGCAGTTTCAAGTATTTCTGGTCTCTTTCTGTGTTTGTGAACAGTCACAAGGCAGGTGGTGAAGGTGAGGATTGACCTGGAGGACTCCTCTGTGGATCTGAACGACCCTGCTGTCAAAGAAGAACTTCTGAAGAAGGCAAGTGTCCAAACTCCACTGCGAGACGTCAGAAACATTCAAAGTAGATCACAGGACGAATGAAAGAGAGGTTTTAAACCAACATAACAGATTCAGGCAAATGTCCAGCTGACAGGGAACATTACCACAGTATCACCTACAAGAGCTAACAACTTTTTAAAGAAAATATTGTAATTAAATCTTTACAGAACGGTTGATGAAAAATTAAATCTCATGAAAGTTCCTATGAAGTTAACAAAATGTTTCATGTCAACATTCAGAGGATGTTGTCAGGAACAAAGATGATGTTCTAAGATGACAAAGGAGGGACGTTCTAAAATGAACATTCAGTAAATCCAATCCAGATGTTATGAAGGCCTCATTCTGGGAAGTAAAAAAAGAGAAAACATTGGTAGAAGTTTGCAGAACTTTTTAAAAACGTTTCTGAAACTGTAAAATCCTCACTGGGATGTTTAACTGTTGCTGCCATGTTTGTCTTCCAGCTGCAGGACAGACTGAAGGAGAACGGAGTGAATGGAGTCACCCTGAAGTGGAGAGAACAGCCTGATGGGAAAGTGTTCCACAAGGAGGAGACTGAAGAAACCCCACCTGAAACTGAGCTGAGCTCCTCCAACACCTGTGTGTGAAGCAAAGTCCAACAGCGCCCTCTTGTGTTTGAATTAGTTCATTATTGACCTTGACTGGCCTTTTATGTCGGCTCCTGCTACCCACCAGTTTTGTGTGTTGGTGGAAATTTTATTTGCAACCTTCACAGCAAACTTATAACCACTGCTGATTTTATATATTTTGTATTTCGTGCTTTTTAGTTGGGAGTCTAGTTTGATTTCCTGTTATTTTGTAGAGTGGCTCTGGAGGCATTACACCAACCATGTGTGTATGTATTATTATTAACAAAAACAGAGAGAGAGAGAAAAGAAAATAGGAAAGAAAAATAAGTCATCTAGAAAAAATCAGTTCTGTCAGGAATGTTTTCTTCTTTTTATGTATTCTATCATTTCCCATTTTGCTCTCCCACTGTTCATTTCTGGATTTGATGCCACAAACTTGTCTTCTGAAGAGCACATGGTGCAAGAAAAATTACTACAGCCATTCTACTGCACCTTGTCTTGGTTCCTTGTGTTTCAGATGTGACGCCCCTTCACCAGTCCACTGGTGTCCCTGTGGTTTGTGTTGCAGAGGCTGAATGGTGGCTGTCAGCTGATTGAGCCACACCTGGGCCCAGTGGCTCAGCTGCATAAAGCCTCCCTCAGTCCCAGTCAAGCTCTCTCTCTCTGACAGGAGCTGTCCTTTTCCAGGAGCACAAGCAGCAGGGTTTGGGGGTTTGTTTAGTTGTTTGATGCACCTTTTGATTGGTTTCTGTTCAAATAAATCTATTTTAGTCACCACACAGTTGTCTTCTCTCTGTTTTTTGTCACAGTTTTTTAAACCAGGCTGTAACATAAGATATACAATGCTGTGTAAAGGTATTCGCACAAATAAATTCCAGAAAAATACACAAATCTTCTATTTTTGCATATTTCTTACAATTAAATGTTCCAGATAATCAAACTTGGCCACTGGACAAAAATGGCATCGTGGGAATATGTATATATATGTATCTGCATCTGTGCTCAAAATAATAGCAGCCCAACATCACTAATCAGATCAATCACTGTTTTTGGTAGAAATTATATTTACATGGTAAATAATTAACTGGTAGATGTAGCAGAGTAATAGAAAACCAACAGAACCAACAGTCATAACATGCATGCTGCTGATTCTGTCAATCATTAATTGAAAGGGGTGTGTTCAAAATAATAGCAGTGTGGAGTTTTAATACTGAGGTCATTTATTCTGTAAAAAAACAGGTGAAACTCATTCAAGGACGAAGACAGCAAATGTTGTACGTGCTGGTTGTAATGCATTTCTCTCTAAAACTGGAGTAAAATGGGTTGTTGCGGACATTGTTTACAAGAACAGTGTACTTTTATTAAAAAGTTGATTGGAGAGAGGAAACCATATAAACAAGTGCAGAAAATTATCGGCTGCTCAGCTAAAATGATCTCAAATCCTTTAAAATGGCAACCTACACCAGAGAGACGTGGAAGGAAACGGAAAACTATGTGAGGCCAAGCTATGGGCAAGAAGCCCCTGCAGAGCCCCACTGTTGCAAAATAATAATAATAAGATAATAATAAGAGATCCTTTATTTGTCCCACAAGGGGAAATTCCAAGAGTTGCAACATAATAGGACAGTACAGAAAGTAGTCATGCAAGGAGATTGTGCTATACAAGTGATAAGTGACAAAAAATAATAATACAAGATAATAAAAAAATGTGCAAAATAAAGTAAATAAATAAAAATAAAGAGGGAAATTGTTAAGCAATATCCGTAATACTAAGTGTGCAATGAAGTAAGTACAAATAAAAATAAAAATAAAAAATAAGATAAGAAATACAGTACATTGCAGTACAGTAATAATTTGTCATGTTTTCCAGCATTGTCCGATCCATGTATTGCACTAGAAGTTAGAGTTCAATATTGCACATGTGGACTATAATGTACACCAATTATACGGCCAGTTTAGAGATGTGCATTGTAAAGTCTGACAGCAGCAGGAAGGAAAGACCTGCGAAACCTCTCCTTCACACAGCGAGGGTGGATTAGTCTGTCACTGAAGCTGCTCTCCAGAGCTGATAAAGTCTCCTGCAGGGGGTGGGACTCATGGTCCAGCATTGACATGAGTTTAGCCAGGACCCTCCTGTCCCCCACCTCCCGTACAGAGTCCAGAGGACAGCCCAGGACTGAGCTGGACTTCCTGATGATCTTGTCCAGCTTCTTCCTCTCCCTCTCTGTGATGCCGCTGCTCCAGCAGACCACACCGTACAGAATGGCAGATGCCACCACAGAGTCGTAGAAGGTCTTCAGGAGTGGCCCTCTCACTCCAAAAGACCTGAGCCTCCTCAGGAGGTAGAGACGACATGTACTGACGAGGGTATAACTTAAAAAAGAACACATTGACTGGTCTGAAGAGAAATGGTGCAACATTTTGTGGACTGATGAAAACAAGCTTGTTCTTTTTGCGTCCAGGGGCCACGGAGCGTTTGTCAGACAATCCCCAGACACTGAATTGAAGCCACAGTACACTGTGAAGACAGTGAAGCACGCTGGTTCAAGTATCATGATATGGGGATGTTTCTAATACTATGGTGTCGGGCCTATTTATCTCATACCAGGGATCAAGGATCAGTTTGAATACATCAGAATACTTGAAGAAGTCATGCTGCCTAATGCCGAAGAGGAAATGTCCTTGAAATGGGTGTTTCAACAAGACACTGTTTCTGAGGCAAAACCAAGAAATGCAGAGGAATTGTGGAATGGAGTCCAAACACCTGTTCCCAGGTGCCAGACATGGGTTGACTCCATGCAACACGGATGTCAAGCAGTTTTCAAAAACAGTGGTTATCCAACTAAATGTTAGTTCAGAGATTCACAGGAAGGCTAAGTCTTCAAGCATTTTTTAGTTTATACAGTAGATGTCTGAATTTGTAAAACAAAACAAGGACAATGCGATTGTTTGAACAACTTAATATTCCCTTTTCTTCATGTTTTAATTTGGAATGGGATGTGCAGTGTTCCCAATGCATTTGCATGTATGGAAATAAAAGATACTGTAAGGATTTTTTATATAGATATAATTTTTTTTTAGCATGTGCACTTCTGAAGACAAGCTTGTACCAGAAAATACACAGAAATTAACAGTGGGAGCACAAAATGTGAAATTGTAGGATACATCAAAAGTAGTGGTTTGATCCCTCAACTTTCCCATGGATCCATTTCCTCCCAGAGTCTTACTCATTGTGGAATCATGGAGACGGACCTTAACTGAGGCCAGTGAGGTCTGCAGGTCTTCAGATGTTTATCTGGGTTCTTTGTGACTCCTGGTGACATCAATCTGCTATTAGAGAAATATCGGTCGGTCAGCCAAGTTTGATTATCTGGAACATTTAATTGTAAGAAATACGCAAAAATAGAAGATTTGTGTATTTTTCTGGAATTTATTTCTGCAGATACCTTTACACAGCATTGTATATCTTATGTTACAGCCTGGTTTAAAAAACTGTCACAAAAAACAGAGAGAAGACAACTGTGTGGTGACTAAAATAGATTTATTTGAACAGAAACCAATCAAAAGGTGCATCAAACAACTAAACAAACCCCCAAACCCTGCTGCTTGTGCTCCTGGAAAAGGACAGCTCCTGTCAGAGAGAGAGAGCTTGACTGGGACTGAGGGAGGCTTTATGCAGCTGAGCCACTGGGCCCAGGTGTGGCTCAATCAGCTGACAGCCACCATTCAGCCTCTGCAACACAAACCACAGGGACACCAGTGGACTGGTGAAGGGGCGTCACATCTGAAACACAAGGAACCAAGACGAGGTGCAGTAGAATGGCTGTAGTAATTTTTCTTGCACCATTTGCTCTTCAGAAGACAAGTTTGTGGCATCAAATCCAGAAATGAACAGTGGGAGAGCAAAATGGGAAATGATAGAATACATAAAAAGAAGAAAACATTCCTGACAGAACTGATTTTTTTCTAGATGACTTATTTTTCTTTCCTATTTTCTTTTCTCTCTCTCTGTTTTTGTTAATAATAATACAAACACACATGGTTGGTGTAATGCCTCCAGAGCCACTTTACAAAATAACAGGAAATCAAACTAGACTCCCAACTAAAAAGCACGAAATACAAAATATATAAAATCATAAACATCAGCAGTGGTTATGAGTTTGCTGTGAAGGTTGCAAATAAAATTTCACCAACACACAAAACTGGTGGGTAGCAGGAGCCGACATAAAAGGCCACTCAAGGTCAATAATAAACTACTTCAAACACAAGAGGGCGCTGTTGGACTTTGCTTCACACACAGGTGTTGGAGGAGCTCAGCTCAGTTCCAGGTGGGGTTTCTTCAGTCTCCTCCTTGTGGAACACTTTCCCATCAGGCTGTTCTCTCCACTTCAGGGTGACTCCATTCACTCTGTTCTCCTTCAGTCTGGCCTGCAGCTGTAAGACAAACATGGCAGCAACCGTTAAACATCCCAGTGAGGATTTTATAGTTTCAAAAACATTTTTAAAAAGTTCTGCAAACTTCTACCGATGTTTAATTATTTTTTACTTCCCAGAATGAGGCCTTTATAACATCTGGATTGGATTTACTGAATGTTGTTTTTAGAATATAAGTCATTGGTCATCTTAGAACATAATCTGTGTTCCTGACAACATCCTCTGAATGTTGACATGAAACATTTTTGTTGACTTTATCAAAACTTTGGTGGAAATTCAACCTGTCTTTGAACCTTTCTGTTAAGATTTGATTACAACATTTTCTTTAAAACGTTGTCAGCTCTTGTAGGTGATACTGTGGTAATGTTCCCTGTCAGCCGGAAATTTGTCTGAATAACTTATGTTGGTTTAAAACCTCGCTTTCATTCGTCTTGTGATCTACTTTGAATGTTTCTGACGTCTCGTGGTGGAGTTTGGACACTTGCCTTCTTCAGAAGTTCTTCTCTGACAGCAGGGTCGTTCAGATCCACAGAGGAGTCCTCCAGGTCAATCCTCACCTTCACCACCTGCCTTGTGACTGTTCAGAAACACAGAAAGACACCAGAAATACTTGAAACTGCTTTGGTGACATGAAGCACATGAATGTAAATAACTGAGCACTGATGTCAGTAAAACACTTACAAACGGGGTCGTGGCACACAAACGGAAACCTTTGATCACATTTCAAGAGCCTCCATTTCATGGATCTCTGCAGAGACGTCGAACCACAGAAGACTGTGTTTGAGCCATCTGGGAGTGGCAAAGTAGCGAAGTTGGACCAGGAGAATCTGCTCCCATCAGACCAGTAGAGATCACGATCTCTGAATAAGCCGATCCATCCAATTTCTGAATGCCGGTTCTCGTTGGCATTGGTCACGGTGGCCAGGTCGACGAAGTTCTCCCTGCAGTACTTCTGAGCATCGAACCAGTTCATGGACTGATTCACAAGAACAAACTGCCGATTCTCTTGTGTTCCTGTAGTTTGAGAAGGGAGATGAGTTCACATACTGAATTTCTGGACAAACTCTGGAACATAATTCAAGTGACCTATTCCCACCACTTAATAATGAGCACAATGCAATATAAAAAGTCTTCTTTATTGATTTAGATGACCCTTGTTAAAAGAAGGAAATCACGACAACATAATTTTTAATGTTTATCAACTTTAAAACTTCTTTTAATGATTATGGTCATTCAGTACATAACGCAACAGATGGTTTGACATCATGTGGAAAAACTATTCTGAACAACTTAATTTGTATTAGTGATCAAGTAAAAAATTTATGTTTGATTATAGAGGAGAAGCAAATTCAGCTAACATAATATAGTTAAGTTAGCTGAATTTTAAAATTAGGTGATTGACCATAATTTTAGTAGATGTTGTTTTAACTAAAAAATAATGTTTAGGTAATTTACTTTTGTTGAGTACGAACAATATTTTTCAGAATGCAGTCGTTATTTAAGAATGAAATATATGACTTACCGCTGTAACAGACGAACTTTAGTGGTGTTTTGCATCTGCGAGTGAACCATCCGTTTCTATTGAACACACAGAAACTGTTCACAGCAAACTGAGGTTCACCGAGTCTCCAGTTCCGGTACTGAGCCCCCCTCCCAGTGAACCCATCTGACCACCTCCAGTTGATTTTACTGTACAGACCGAACCAGACCTCAGAGTTGGAATTAGAAGATGACAGCAGGCTCTGGAGTTGACTGACGTCTTCAGCGTTTTCAATGGTGGCCAGATCTGTGTGTTTCTGTCTGCAGTTGGTCTGAGCTTCACTCCAAGTTAAACGTTTGTTGACAAAGTAGAAGTGAAGGAGGGGGCAGGTGGGGAGGATGAGCCACCCTGTCAGAGAAACACAAAAGTTGTGAAAACTTGTAACTCCTAATTAGCAAAGTACTTTTCCCCCCATTATTACACAATAAGTACTGTTTAACAATAAAGAATGTACTGACCTGAGAGACACCAGACACCCAGCCAGACGCCCTCCATCATGATGCAGCTCTGTGGACAGTAAAAGGAGACGTTGCCTTCATAATAAAAATCTATGGAAATTCTCCTCCTGCTTTGTTTCTCTTAGACTATTGGTCTGTTGACCTCTGTAAGCAAAAGTGCTGCAGTGGATTACTGTATTTAAATGCTTTTTCCACAGCACATCATGCAGTGTGGTTATTTTCATGCCATCCATGCAAATGTCACAATAAGACGATACCATGCGGCACTCCTCAAAGACGAATGGATCTACAAATGTTGTCTCACAGGACAATGTTCACTTTTGTACACAGTGGTCTAAAACACACAGATGCTCAGTGCGCTACTGTACAGGAATTTTATTTATTTTTATTGCAGATGATATCTCGTAAAAGACAAGAATAAGAATATAGATTTACACATTAACTATAAAAAATAAATACAAAACTAAATAACTTCTAGTTTCCAGATAATTACTTGAAGACAAAGTATATCAAGATTTGAAAAAGGGAAAAACCAACTATCTTACAGATTTTGTTTTTTTTAGTTAGAAAGAATGTCTAGTAGAATTACAGAAGAAAATATTAACTTACATGCTGCATAAACACCAGCAGGTCAATAATGTATTGTTGTATTGTCCATGTAAAAAAAAACTATATTTTTAGAATTGGACATTCGTACTTTTACAGCATTCACAAATCTCGACATCAAAAATCTATATTTTTCCAAATCTCCATTTGTTGATTTGTTGTGTATAACCCTAAAATTCTCCTTTTACATTTCTTCCACTTATCCAGGGTGGGGTCGTGGAGGCAGCAGGTGAAGCAGGTCATTCCAGACGTTCCTCTCCCCAACACTTTCCAGCTTCTCCTGTGGGATCCCGTGGCGTTCCCAGGCCAGATGAGATATATGTATTATTCCTCCGACAAGTTCTGGGTCTTCCCCAGGAGCTACTCCCAGGCGGACGTGGTTGAAAAACCCCTTAAGGAAGTCTCCCAGGAGGCATCCGATCAGATGCCCAAACATCCTCAAATGACTCCTGTCAATGCAAACAAGCAGTGATTCTCCTCTGAGCTCATTCCAGATGTCCGACGTCCTCACCCTTCATGGCAGCAGTCTGGTGGCCAAAAAGCTCAGTTTTTGTCCCATCAGACCAAACAACCTTCTTCCAATTTACCTTGGAGTCTCCCACATACCTTTGGGCAAATTCTAGGCAGGATTTTATGTGAACACCAAACCTACCATCAAGCATGGTGGTGGCAGCATTATACTCTGTGGAACTGGAACTCAGCATGTGCGACTCTACAATTACACTTTCTTACAGTATTTAAGTCGGCTTAAAATAAAATTCTTTTTACAGGTGTGTCCACATTTTCAGTTTTTTAATATATTTTACTGTGTATATCAATACATGCTAAATGAGAAGGCAATAATAAAAGACATTGCAGCAGACAGGACTGTTGCACAGTTCTTCCTTTACCTCCAAAAGGAGCTGCACATTCATATATGTAGCTTTAACTGACATTTCCACGTGGAAAACCTAAAACCCATGCAACAACAGGCAGAACTTATTTTATGATCCATGACAGTGATTCAGGTGGATAAGTCAAAATCAGCTGCGATGACAAAACACATAAATGTTTGAATGTTTGCTCAAAATCGAGGCCAGACAACGGATTGACAGTGATGTTTGTTTAAGGAGAGTTATCCCCTTTTAGCAGTTACAACAACACTGGACAGGACACAGAAGCACAAAAGCATTTTCAAGATCAAAACTAATATGAATGTAGTGTTTCATTATATAGGCAAAAACAAAAGACATTGCAACAGACAGGACTTTTGCACAGTTCTTCCTGTACCTCCAAAAGGAAATGTACATCCATATATGTCGCTGTAACTTACATTTCCACGTGGAAAAAAAACAAAACACATGCAATAACAGGCAGAATCATTTTATGATCCATGACAGTGATGTAGGTGGATAAGTGAAACTCAGCTGCAATGACAAAACATATAAATGTTAAATGTTTGAATGTTTGCAGAAAATCGAGGCCAGACAACGGGTTAACAGTGATGTTTGTTTAACTCATTGACTGCCATTGATGTAAATATGCATCATTTCGAATCCAACCGCTCGCTGCCATTGACGTATTTTTACGTCAAATATGTTTTTCAACGGGAGGCGGTAGGGGACATTCTGGCGGAGCTCTCCTATAAATTTCAGACTTGTACTGTAGTGTAGTGACCAACTACAGCCCTGCAGGTGGCAGCAGTACAACGATCTGGATGAGAGATGAGCCACGATGGGCATATAGCCGAGAAGAGGTTGAGGGTTGATGAGGGAGAAAATGGGGCAACAAGAGACGACGGTTAAGTTCAAGTAGCTCACACTGGAGCAGAGCATATGTGGCATTAATCGACTATTGAGAGTGCCGCCATTGTGAGAGAAGACGATCATAAACCCTGGATGGGATTAATTCAGAACCTGATCCAGATTCTTCATATGAGTGGCTTCCGTCTGGGTCAACCGGGAGCAGCAGAGGCTTGTTCCAGATTCTCCAGTAAGACATGAAGGAGGTGAGAACTAACTTGCTTTATAAATAGAGATCGATTTGATTTGCTAATTTGCTAGCTAGCTAACTTTTATTGCTATCATTTTGAGAGTGGTTTGAGAGATAATCGGTACCAATATCAACGCAATCCCAACCTCAAAGCAATCCCCTGCACCCCCCCCCCAAGTTGTAATTGTACATTGTTATACATTTGAGTAATAATAATAATTTTGCCATCAAAAACTCTTTCTCAGTGTTGTTTTTATTGTTTTATAGAAGGAACCAATGTTCAGATGTTTGAGGTGTCACTAAAGCAAAAAACATTAGCCTCAGTCTCTGTTCTGCTTCACACGTTTCTTTTCACTAAAATACTGTTTTCTCAGCTTTTTGGTCAGAAACTGGCATTTTGAGTGAAACTTACCTCTATTCAGCTGGTGATCACGGAAGAATGAAACAAGCTGGAAACAATTTTTTTTAACTGATGAAAGTAGTAAGTCTACTCTTTCAGAATCTGGTTTCAGATTTTACATGGTCATAGTACAAAATATTCTGCGGGTCTTGAAAAATCAGTCAAAATGCTTGAAAATGGCTGGCAGTGAGGTGGGTATGAATTCTGAAAATGGCTGGCAGCCAATGAGTTAAGGAGGATTTTCCCCTTGTCACAGCTACAACAACACTGGACAGGACACAGAAGCACAGCAGCATTTTCAAGATCAAAACTAATATATGTACAGTGTTTCATTATATAGGCCAGAATAAAAGACATTGCAGCAGACAGGCCTGTTGCATAGTTTTTCCTTTACCTCCAAAAGGAACTGCACATTCATATATGTAGCTTTAACTTACATTTCCACGTGAAAAAACCCAAAACACATGCAGTACAGGTTTAACCATTTCATGATCCATGACAGTGATGTAGGTGGATCAGTCAAACTCAGGTGCAATGACAAAACATATAAATATTTGAATGTTTGCTGAAAATCAAGGCTAGCAACAGATTAAATGTGATGTTTGTTTAAGGAGGGTTATCCCCTTTCAGCAGTTACAACAACACTGGATAGTACACAGAAGCACAACGGCATTTTTAAGATGTAAACTAATATATACAGTGTTACATCGGCAATAATAAAAGATATTGCAGCAGACAGGACTGTTGCACAGTTCTTCCTTTACCTCCAAAAGGAAATGTACATACATATATGTAGCTCTTACTTACATTTCCACGTGGAAAAGCCCAAAACACATGCATTAACAGGTTTAACCATTTAATGATCCATGACAGTGATGTAGGTGGATCAGTCAAACTCAGCTGCAATGACAAAGCACATAAATGTTTGAATGTTTGCTCAAAATCAAGACCAGACAACGGGTTAACAGTGATGTTTGTTTAATTAAGGACAGTTTTCTCCTTGTCGCAGCTCGGAAAACACTGGACAGGACACAGAAGCAAAGCAGCATTTTCAACATCAAAACTAATATAAATGTAGTGTTTCATTATATAGGCAAGAACAAAAGACATTGCTGCAGACAGGACTGTTGCACAGTTCTTCCTTTACCTCCAAAAGGAAATGTACACATTACACACACATTACATTTCCATGTGGAAAAAACCAAAACACATGCAATAATAGGTTTAACCATTTTATGATCCATGACAGTGATGTAGGTGGATAAGTCAAACTCAGCTGCAATGACAAAACATATAAATGTTAAAAGTGATGTTTGTTTTAGGAGGGTTTTCCCCTTGTCACAGCTACAACAACACTGGACAGGACACAGAAGCAGAGCAGCATTTTCAAGATCAAAGACTCATATGTAAGAACATAATTTCACACAGTTTTTCTTGATTTTAAGAGGGAAACGGAGAAAATTACGATGAAATCAACAACCTCAGAGTAGAACATCAGGGGGCAGCATTGAACCTTTAAAATGTGACTTCCCATATACACCTGTAATCAACATCCTTTGCTTATGTTGATATTTCAAAGAAATCAGTGCAAATATAGCAGAACATTAATGTTAAATTGAAAGTTACAATCAGTTATAATCAAGTATGAAATACCACAGTAGAGACAGTCTAATCCTGTGAAAGAATAACAACTTCTGTGCAGTGGCACATGAATATTTGGATCTCAAAATTATTATCTGGAGACCACCACAATGACTGAATATTCGGATATTCGATCCAGACCTAATAATTCACAGGGTATATGCAGGAATCCTGAGGTCAATTTCAATACCTTTTTAGGACTTTTAAAAAAAATCCTTTAAAAAAAGTAAGACCTCATTGCCACTTCAAGCTGTTGTTAGCAACACATATTGAACAGATGTAGCTTGCAATTTAACAGAAATGAGGTAAGCTGAGAAGGAATAAAGCTTGAAAGAATAAATTAAACTAAAGGCAGGTTTATTGACATTCCTCCTTACAACAAGTAACAGCAGTTATTCAAGGCCAACTCGCGGAAAACAACAACAACTTATTACATCATGATCAAAATTTAGGATGTGCCTGCGATTGTGTGATTTGCTTTCCATCATTATCTCTGTGTCCATCAGCTCTCTGAGCTTTTCTTTTTGCCTTTGGCGCAAGGTGTTGGACTTGGTGATAAGTTTGGCCATTAATGACCCAGATTTTCCATCTGCCTGCTCAGCAAGATGGTCAGCATCAATTTGAAGTGTGTTGCACACTTCATGCAGGATTTTGATCATTTTGATTGAGAGACTCGTCAAACATTAACACAAATGGACCAGCTATGTTGTTTGGGCCGCAGAACATTCGCTGTTGCATGTCGTCGCACCTGTAATTTTTAAAATTGCGTCCCAACGCTAAATATACAGACTTGTTTCCCCCTTGCTTTGTCTAAACACTACCTGCAGTTCATCTGAAAACTCTTTTTGACAGATGACTGTTGGTCAAAGCTGAGTTTTTTGTTGTTTTTGTTTTACAGAATTTGTTGTGGGTTTTAATTTTTGGATGAAAATCACAATTTTAAACCGAATCAGAATCAGAAAAATGCAATGACACGGCACAGGTTATTAGTTCAAGGGCCGTGACAAAAAAAGATTCTGTTTTTAATGTTTTGTGCATCTGGAGGTACAGTGATGTATGAGGACAGAAAAAGAGAGAACTTGATTGTAAAGGCACAATCTTAAAACAAAAATGTGAATTTCTGAGTCAGTCCTTCTTTAAAATAACTTTAAAATGAATTGAATGTGGTGTGAAGACTGTCATAAATGCTCCTGTAACTGGTAGTAATAGTAAAGTAAGTGTGTGTGTTATGGATATTTCATAAAGGAGTGGGTGACGTCAGTGTCTCTGCTTCAGATCAACAATGTCACGTTGGTTGTTGACCACAGTGAGTGCATTCAACTGACACCTGACCTGACCTGCATAGTACATCTTTTCATGCTTGTTTTAGGTGTGACATGAGGCTTGTCAATGACAAAGCGATGCTGCGATGGATACAAGAATCAGAAGAGGTTGTGAAATTCAAAACTGTTCTCCTGTAAGATGTTACCTTCTTCTGAACACTCCATGTCCAAAGCGTTTCATTGACATTTTAATGCCCAAAAAGAACTTTTGCTCAAACCAAACATTTGTTTCAATTAGGTGCAGCTGATACAGAGAAACTTTACCTGGCAGAGACGTCCCCCTTAAAGCAGCCTTTTTCCATTCACGTGTCTTTTCTTCCATTGTCATATTGTTAATTAAGTAATGAACAAATTATTTGATGAGACAGTTAAACTCAAAGAATGAAGTAGCAATTAATTACATACTGATTAACTGTAACTTCAGGAAACTAGATTTCTCCGAAGGAATCTTAAGAGAAAAATCTCCCAAGATGTTTAGAATGTTTTCATTTGTCTTTCTTCATCACGCCTAACAAAAGGAACACAGAACAGCACAGACGTAGTGTAGAAGAAAAACAAAACACTTTGAATAACAATGACTCAGCACAGCGCACATCACTGGTATTGTGTAGAAATCAATGTTATTTTTAAATTAAGAGGGAGATTTGACTCTATTAATCATGTACTGCTATATTTTTCCTTTGTTTTGTTCCCCATTCAATTTGAAAACATTTTATTTAGCAACTATAGATATAACTGTTTCTTATGCCTGTTTAGCATCAGCTCTGACCAGGGTTACAGTTGAACATCCAAATTTATTTGCCACTCAATTTAAATTACTTCACCTCTACCTGTCAGTCTAAACTATCTCGAGATTCCTTGGCAAGGTTATCCAGATAAATGATCCATATTATTATTTTTGTGTAATTATCATGATGGAATTTAATTTGCACTTTAAGCAAATGCCTAAAATGTTTTTCAAAACAGCCAATTTATGAAACAATTAATATTGAGTTTAAACCAAGTGCAACTCAAAACTCACTAAAGACTCAATGTTCATTATTCCATCTTGAGCTCTGTTTATTAAATACTCAACGGAAGTGGCATTATAGTCTAAATTCACGTCAATGAGAACATGCATAATCTCGAAGCGCGTCCCCTTATACAGAGGGTTGCGTGTGTAAGCTTATGAGTGGGTCCTCAGATCGTAGGTTCTCAAACTTTGATGTGTGAGTGTGTATCAGTACAAACGGTTCCTACGAAACGGGGACCTAGTGTGTATCTGTGAGTGTTGACATTTTAAGTGCAGCTGGTTGGTGCGTAAACAACTCAGTATCTAATAAACAACTATAAGAATGTGTCTCAACAGTCTCACTGTGTGTCTGTTCATGATACACAGTGTAACTGTAGTAGGAGCAATATATATACATGTGTATATATTTGTGTGTGTGTACAAATTTGTTTTCATTTCATATTAAAGAGTTATTTTCTGTAAATTCTTGTCAAAAAAGCCAAATTATATTGACCATGATTTCATGCATGAAAGCAACAAAAGGGTGAAACATCCAAGGCCGGCAAATAGTTTTTATAGGCAGTGTATGTATGTATGTATGTATGTATGTGTAGATATATTAGAGTGTCGTGAAAAAGTATTTTCCCTGTTCCCGATCCTGTCTCCTTCTCTGGCATATTTCTAGTACTTAAATATTCCAGAACATCAAACTAATCTTTATATTTACTGAACATTAGACAGACATGACCCACAGAACAACAAAATTCAGTGTATAAATGATTAATTGAAGATTTATTAAAACCTGCATCATCCTATGAAAACATAATTTCTAAACCTTATAACTGATTTGACCCCCTTAGCAGCAACAACTGCAGTCACACGTATGCGGTAGCTTGTGATCAGTCTTTTACATCACCATGGAAAGATTTTGGCCCACTCTTCTGTACAGCATAGTTTAAATTAGTTTATATGAGATCTGGCTTTTTCTTATTTTTCTGTCTTTTTTTGTGTAATAATACAAATACATACAGTAGATACAATGCATCCAGAGCCACTCTGCAAAATAACAGAAATCGAAAATTAAAGTGCCACAAAAAAGCATTGAATAAAAAAAGAGCTAAAATTGTAGATATCAGCAGTGGTTATGAGTTTGCTGTGAAAACTGCTATTAAAGTTACACCAACACACACTGGTGGGTAGCAGGAGCCTCCACAAAGTGCCACAAACTCAAAGGCAGTAATAAACTACTTCAAACACAAGAGGGCGCTGCTGGACTTTGCTTCACACACAAGTGTTGCAGGAGCTCAGCTAACATGCAGGTGGGGTTCCTTCAGTCTCCTCCTTGTGGAACACTTTCCCATCAGGCTGTTCTCTCCACTTCAGGGTGACTCCATTCACTCTGTTCTCTTTCAGTCTGTCCTGCAGCTGTAAGACAAACATGGCAGCGACAGTTAAACATCCCAGTGAGGATTTTACAGTTTCAAAAACATTTTTAAAAAGCTCTGCAAAGTTGAACGAATGTTAAGTTTTGTTTTCTTGCCACTTGCCTTCTTCAGAAGTTCTTCTTTGACAGCAGGGTCGTTCAGATCCACAGAGGAGTCCTCCAGGTCAATCCTCACCTTCACCACCTGCCTTGTGACTGTTCAGAAACACAGAAAGAGACCAGAAATACTGGAAACTGCTTTAGTGACATGAAGCACATGAATGTAAATAACTGAGCACTGATGTCAGTAGAACACTTACATGGGGGGCCGTGGCACACAAACGGAAACCTTTGTTCACAGTTCAAGAGCCTCCATTTCATGGATCTCCTTAGAGACGTTGAACCACATAAGACTTTGTTTGAGCCGATTGGGGTTCCAGAATCAAAGTTGGACCAGGAGAAGCTGCTCCCATCAGACCAGTAAAGATCAGGATCTCTAAATAAGCCGATCCATGCATATTTTACATACACTTGGTTCCAGAGCTGCTGTGTCTTGGCGTCGCTTGTCACAGTCGCTAGATCAATGAAGTTCTCCCTGCAGTACTTCTGAGCATCGGACCAGTTCATGCGCTGATGCACATGAACAAATTGACGATTCTCTTGTGTTCCTGTAGTTTGCGGAGGGAGATGAGTTCACATACTGAGTTTCTGGACAAACTCTGGAACATAATTCCAGTGACCCATTCCCACCACTTAATAATGAGCACATTTACAATGGAAAAACTCGATTGTATTGCTTTAGATGAACCTTGCTCAAAGAAAGAAATTGTAGCAGCATAATTTTTCAATGTTTATCAACTTAAAACCTTGTCTTCTTGATTATGGTAATTTAGTACACAAAAGATGGTTTGACATCATGTGGGAAAACTATTTAGAACAACTTAATTTATATTGGTGATCAACATGAAGTCTGTTTATGCTACGATAATTTAGTGATTGAAATACATTTGTTTATAGAGGAAAAGCAAATTCTCCAAACTTAATCGAGTTAGTTGGTTCAACATAATTTCAGTAGATGTTGTTTTAACTAAAAAATGATGCAAACTGTTTAGCTAATTTATTTTTGTTGAGTACAAACAACATTTTTCAGAATGCAGTCGTTAAAAAAAAAATATGACTGATATCCTTACCGTTGTAACAGATACATTTTTGCTTTGATTTGCAGTTAAGAGTCTTCCATTGTTCTTGATTGTACACACAGAGATAGTTCATGATAAACTTGGGTTCACCGGGGGTCCATTTCCGGTACTCAGCCCCCCTCCCTGTGAACCCATCCGACCACTTCCAGTTGATTTTACTGTACAGACCGAACCAGACTTCAGAGTTGGAATTAGAAGATGAAAGCAGGCTCTGGAGTTGACTGACGTCTTCAGCGTTTTCAATGGTGGCCAGATCTGTGTGTTTCTGTCTGCAGTAGGTCTGAGTTTCACTCCAAGTTAAAGGTTTGTTGACAAAGTAGTAGTGAAGGAGGGGGCAGGTGGGGAGGATGAGCCACCCTGTCAGAGAAACACAAAAGTTGTGAAAACTTGTAACTCCAAATTAGCAAAGTACTTTTCTTCCATTATTACACAAAAATAAGTACTGTTTAACAATAAAGAATGTACTGACCTGAGAGACACCAGACACCCAGCCAGATGCCCTCCATCATGATGCAGCTCTGTGGACAGTAAAAGGAGACGTTGCCTTAATAATAAAAATCTGTGGAAATTCTCCTCCTGCTTTCTTTCTCTTAGACTATTGGTCTGTTGATCTCTGTATGCAAAAGTGCTGCAGTGGATTACTGTATTTAAATGCTTTTTCCACAGCACACCATCCACCATGACGTATTTTAATGCCATCCATGCAAATCATGGAATCCATGCAATTGATTTACAAGTTAACCATAAAAAATAGGACAAAACTAAGTAATGTCCATGTAAAAAAAAAAAAAATCTGTTGTCTTTTAAAATTGTAATATGTTCTTTTGCACACTTACTGTATTTAAAACAGCAAAAATACTGTGTTTCCAGATAATTATTTAAAAACAATTATGTATGTCAAGATTTGATAAGGGCAAAAAAATGTTATCTCACAGATTTTTTTTGTTTGTTTTTTTAATTACAAAAAATCTCCAGTAGAATTACAGAAAAAAATATTAACTCAAAAATTAAATACAAACCAACAGGTCAATAATGTAGAAATTGTCCATGTCAAAACAATCAGTATTTTTACAATTAGACTTTTGTACTTTCACAGCATTCTCACATCTCCACAACAACAAATTATTTTTTTTCCAGATCTTTATTTGTTTATTTGTTGTGTATAACCCTAAAATTCTCCTTTTTTACATTTCTTCCATTTATCCAGGGTGGGGTCGTGGAGGCAGCAGGTGAAGCAGGTCATTCCAGATGTTTGTCTCCCCAGCAACACTTTCCAGCTTCTCCTGTGGGATCCTGTGGCGTTCCCAGGCCAGATGAGATATTTGTATAATTCCTCCAACAAGTTCTGGGTCTACCCCAGGAGCTACTCCCAGGCGGACGTGGTTGAAAAACCCCTTAAGGAAGCCTCCCAGGAGGCATCCGAATCAGATGCCCAAACATCCTCAAATGACTCCTTTCAACGCGAACAGGCAGTGATTCTCCTCTGATCTCCTTCCAGATATCCGATGTCTTCATTCTCCATGGCAGCAGTCTGGTGTCCAAAAAGCTCAATTTTTGAACCTTCTTCCAATTTACCTTGGAGTCTCCCACATGCCTTTGGACAAATTCTAGGCATGATTTCATGTGAACACCAAACCTACCATCAAGCATGGAGGTGGCAGCATTATACTCTGTGGAACTGGAACTTCACACAAAGTAAATGGAATAATGAAGAAGGAGGATTACGTCCACATTCCTGAGGAAAATCTAAAGTCATCAACCAGAAGACCACAGTGGAGTCTTTAAACAAGACAATGAGCCCAAACATGCGTCAAAAGCGGTGAAGAAATAACATTGAGGAAAATCACTGAAAATACAGTAATATTTCAACATGCTGACTGTTAAAAAACAATGACAAAAATAATGTCCACATTAGAATATCTATTTTTTTATTCACCATGTGTGACAGTAAAATGATGCTTTTTTACTGTATTTAAATCAGCTTATAATAAAGTTCTTTTTAAAGGTGTTTGTCCTCATTTTCACAGTTTTTAAAATATATTTTACAGTGTATATTAAGACATGACAAATGATAATTGCTTCCTCATCTCCACCAACCAGTCAAGTTACTGTTTACATCCATGTCTGTCAAGACACATACATTTTATTGAAGACGTTGAATTTAATACAAGTTTAAGATTTACATGAAGCTATTCAGTGTATTTTTCCGTATCAGTATACTGACATTGATGATTACAGTGAATATTTTCCTGAGAAACATGCTGTCTTCACTTCCAGACTAGGAATTTTGTTGCTGGGAAGCCACAAATTGTAAAACAAGGAAGATTCACACACATCTTCAACTTCTACCATTTCATTATCTGACCAAATGTCAAATCTGGCCACTTCTGTTTCTTGGTTCTGGCGTTGAACAAGGGCCAGAGAGGTGATTTGAAAAAATGTCATGATGTTACAGTGAAGTTGACGGGTTTTAAACATCATAACGTGTACCCTATTAGATATTTGTGAGAAACTTTGTCATACTTAATGCATGAATTCTTGAGTTATTGTCAACAAATGACCACAGTGGCTTCTCACCACCAGAATCCAATCAGTCCAGTGTTCTGCTCCTACTCCAGTGTGACAAATACAGAGATTCACCCACTTTGAATGAACCAACACAATTTGCCTTTTTATGAAGGTTTCCTTCACGAACACAGATTTCTGAATTTGTTTCACAGGCACTGATTTGTATAAGTCACCATGCACCTGGATTTATTGTAAGAGAACTCGATATACCAACTGAACTACACGCCTAACCCACATGCAGCTGTGTAGTCGTTGAACTCGTCATCGCAAATAAATGTTTTTATGCAGATAAGTTAAAATCTATGCAATGATATGCTAATGCATGGGCAGTTTTTTCTGAAGGGTGCTCGGGCGACACCCCACCAAAGGGAAAAATGAAGGATCATATTCCTCCACAGTGTTACAGGATGCAACATCTTAGTCGATTGCGAGCGTGCTTCATGAATCATGCTACTGAGCTAACTGAGACAATGAGCTAACGTTAAGAAAGTGTGTTTTGGGAGGAGAGAAATGTGCATGTGTCTCTGAGGAATATAGGAAAGTATAAAAATGAGAGACAGACACAAATTAAACAGAGTTGTCCGGGGACATCGAAGAAGATGGTTCGATCTGACTTTAGTCCAGGATGAGTGGAGTTTTACTCTAAGAAAAAGAACAGTCTAGATCAGTCTGCAATTTTGTTGAAGATGGAACAGAGCAATATATCCTTCCCTCTGCGAGAGATAGCAGAAGAAGCGGCCTGTTCAGGCCGTTCAGCCTGTGCTAGGAGAGTCAGGGACTTTCCTCAGCTCATTTTGCCATTGTGTTGGATTTTTGAAACTTTTCCGCAACGAACCCAAGGACATCGAAAGGATTTTTGCAAGACTGAATTGGGATCTGGACTGTTCACTCCCCTTGGGATGCGTGGGGAACTTGTTGGATATATTGAGACTTTGTATGGAGTTATCATTTCCTTTAAGGGACTCCATTGCACCCAAGTCAGGACTGGGCGTGGTAGCTGTGGCCAGGCTGCCTGTCCTCTCCCTCCCAAAAATACACAATCGAGTAATTAGTATTGGAAAGCTCAGCATTGTTCTATTAACCTAATTAGTTACCTATAATCATGAATTTTGTGATATATTAGAATTTAATCACCTGCTGTTGCTGTAACCTTGCCAATAATATTCAATAAACACTGGATAAGCATTTAAAGAGAAATTGTCTGAACTTTTAAATTAATTACTTCAACACGTCAGACACCTCATAGATGTAAAGAGTTAAGCAATTGTGTACATAAGATCTGAAGGTTCTGACAGGTTGTTCTAGTTAAAAAGAAAATAGATTTTTAGACAGATCCCTGGGGTTTTCTTTTCCTAACCTCTAAACTCAACCTAGCAATTCACCAAGTGCTGTCGTCTACAGAGGAGGGAGCTGTCGTTAACAGGCGTGACTGATTGGAAGGCTAGGCTACGGAGGCTACTTAGTTTAGTTTTCTGTCAGAGTAAGTGGGGTAGGCGTCTGGATGAAGACAGTGAGAGCTAGGCGAGTCCCCTCACCACCAGTTTAATTTGTTCTGCTGAACTTATTAGGTAATACCTATGAGCAGTTTAGAACCTAACCCTAGAAACGGAGAGCTGGTCCAGTTACCCTGTTAAAGGGTATACTTGGGGCTGAACCTTGTCATAAAGAAATACACTAACTGACCTCTTTATTAGGTACACGTATGTAACTTAATACAATCCAAAAAATAGCTGTGCTGTAAAACCTGCATCAATGTAATTTATGCATTTTCAGTTTTTGTTGATGCCAATAAGGTGACAATTCGACTTTGTTTATTACTGAAGTCATAGTGGGTGATTGTGGAGTATTAGAGTGCATTATATTGACTGGCGTTTCTAATATTTTGTCCACCCCATTAACATACAAAATATTACAAACACTTTAAAAGATAATGCAATTCCGTACACCACCCCCACCACCTACTGCAACACCAATAACAAAGATGTCAAAGCTGAAAATGTAGAAGCTTTGTAAAAGCAGATGTTATAGCAGCTGTTGTATTGATTGGATTTGATTGCACAGGTGTATTTCATTAAGTTGCTAATGACTGTATGTGCATAAAGTAAAGCTAGACACTATTATTACGAATAACTAGATAAATATTAGTGTTCTGAAATAAGCATGCTCCTTTCTTTTCTGAATGCTACCAGGCACTCATATTTTCATGTGCCAACATTGTTGATCTGCTTGCCCTCAGAGACTCCTCTCAACTGCAGCAGGAACTAGCGACAGGAAGCACAAGACCAAGGAGGGTTTTGGGAGAAGAGGAGAAGCAGAAGCTGTCAAGGGAGATGTGCAAGACAATCCTGGCTCACGCAAAACAAAGGTTCTCATTCACCAACCACCTTGTGAGTCCCACATTGCTACAGGCAGAAATGTTTGAGCAGCACTGCCATACATTTCCTGTAGAGGCTCTGAATGCCACTGTGAGGGCATATCCCATGCTGAACAAGGCAAGGACAGAAGTGTCTCTCATCTGTGAGAATCCAGACTTCAAGGGCTGCTGTGGTGCTCTGGCACTGTAGCAGGTTCTGCAGAGATACAACCTCCAAGAGACATTTTCTGAGACTGTGGCCCTGTTCAACATTCTCAGAACCACTCCCATGACGACGGTTGAGGCTGAGCGCTGTTTCTCAACACGGAAAAGAATCAAGATGTTCCTGTGCAATGCAATGGGCCAGGAACATCTGAATGCACTGGCCATGCTCATGGAGAGGGAGCTCTTCAGGAACATGCCTGATTTCAATGAGAGGGTTATTGATCACTTTGCTGCTCGGAAAGAGAGACGAGCAAAATTTCAATACAAGTAATGTAGTGACACTGTCATTCTTAGTCTCTGTCTCTCTCTGTCACACACACATGCACACACGCACACACACACACCCA
The DNA here is from genome assembly GCA_024666655.1 of Dascyllus trimaculatus. Lineage (NCBI taxonomy): Eukaryota > Metazoa > Chordata > Actinopteri > Pomacentridae > Dascyllus > Dascyllus trimaculatus. The sequence goes on along the minus strand of CM045467.1, from coordinate 2,303,549 downwards.
CACACGCACACACACACACACACACACACAGACAGTAACAAATGCAGATACACTCTCTGAATTACGTGGACATCGGCATAGTCCGCATAATCCCCCAAGGTACCTGGAATGCTGGTGTGTAGTCAGGTCAAATGTCCAATCAAACCACAAATAGCAACACACACACGCACACAAACGCACGCACGCACACCTACACACACACACACACACACACACACACACACACACACACATATACACAAACAATCACAATCTATTAACTGACGATGTTGGTTTTTAATAGCTATCTTTTCATTCAAATACTGCTTTCAGGCCCTGTTAAACATTCTAAGAACCACTCCCATGACGACGGTTGAGGCTGAGCGCTGTTTCTCAATACGGAAAAGAATCAAGATGTTCCTGTGCAATGCAATGGGCCAGGAACATCTGAATGCACTGGCCATGCTCATGGAGAGGGAGCTCTTCAGGAACATGCCTGATTTCAGTGAGAGGGTTATTGATCACTTTGCTGCTCTGAAAGAGAGACGAGCAAAATTTCAATACAAATAATGTAGTGACAATGTCATTCTGAGTCTCTGTCTCTCTCTGTCACATACACACACATACATACACAATCTATTAACTGACGATGTTGGTTTTTAATATTTATCTTTTCATCCAAATGCTGCTTTCAGGCAATATGTTCATTTTTGCAAGTCTGAGCTTGTGAGGGAGGTTGAGTGGTACCGTCTTGATATAGTCGGGTTTACCTCCACACTCAGGTGAAGAGAGGGGGTTGAGCTGTCAACGGGTTTCATCTGGTGGTGAGTTGGATGTGCTGGCGGGGGAGGAGGCTGGACAGACTCGGCAGGCCCAAACGTGTTGTGAAGGTCTGTTGGAAACATTAGACAGAGCCTTCTGTCAGAGCGGTCTTCAACTCCCACCTCCGGGAGAGCTTCTCTCAGATCCTGGGGGAGGTTGGAAACATTGAGTCCGAGTGGACCATGTTCTCCACCTCCATTATCAAAGCTGGAACTGTGGTCACGGGGTCTATGGTGCCTGTCGTGATGGCAACCCCCGAACCCGGTGGTGGGCACCGGAAGTAAGGGATGCCATCAAGCTGAAGGAGGAGTCCTTTCAAGCGTTGTTAGCTCATGGGACTCCTGAGGCAGCTGACGGGTACCATCAGGCCGGACGTTCCACAGCCCAGGCTGTTGTGAAGGCAAAAACTCGGGTCTGGGAGGAGTTTGGACCCGAGGAAATTCTGGCAAACTGTCCAGTGCCTCAGGAGGGGGAAGCAGTGCTTCACCAACACTGTTTACAGTGGAGATGGGAAGCTGTTGACCTCAACTGGGGATGTCGTTGGGCGGTGGAAAGAATACTTCGAGGATCTCCTCAATCCCACTGTCACATCTTCGGCTGAGGAAGCAGAGGCTGAGTTCTGAGAGGCGGACTTGCCCATCACTCAAGCTGAAGTCACTGAGGTGGTTGGAAAGCTCCTCTGTGGCAGAACACTGGGGGTGGATGAGATTCGCCCTGAGTATCTCAAGTCTCTGGATGTGCAGGGACTGTCATGGTTGACACGTCTCTGTAACACTGCGAGGCGGTCGGGGACAGTGCCTCTGGACAAATTTGTTTTCATTTGATATTAAAGAGTTATTTTCTGCAAATTCTTGTCAAAAAAGCTAAATTATATAGACCATGATTTCATGCATAAAAGCAACAAAAGGGTGAAACATCCAAGGCGGGTGAATAGTTTTTATAGTCAGTGTATGTGTGTGTATTTATGTATGTGTATATATATTTAAAGTGTCGTTAAAAAGATATTTTCACCTTTCCTGTCTCCTTTTCTGGCATATTTCTAATACTTAAATATTCCAGATCATCAAACTAATCTTTATATTTACTGAACATTAGACAGACATGACCCACAGAACAACAAAATTCAGTGTATAAATGATGATTAATTGAAGATTTATTAAAACCTCTATCACCCCTATGAAAACATAATTTCTAAACCTTATAACTGATTTGACCCCCTTAGCAGTAACAACTGCAGTCACATGTATGCGGTAGCTTGTGATCAATCTTTTAAATCACCATGGAAAGATTTTGGCCCACTCTTCTGTGCAGCATAGTTTAAATTAGTTTATATGAGACCTGACTTTTTCTTATTTTTCTGTCTTTTTTTCAACAAAAATACAAACACATACAGTGGATATAATGCATCCAGAGCCGCTCTGCAAAATAACAGAAATACAAATTAAAATGACAACTGAAAATCTTTGAATAAAAAAAGAGCTAAAATTGTAGATATCAGCAGTGGCTCTGTGTTTGCTGTGAAAGCTGCTATTAAAATTACACCAACACACACTGGTTGGTAGCAGGAGCCTCCACAAAGTGCCACAAACTCAAAGGCAGTAATAAACTACTTCAAACACAAGAGGTCGCTGCTGGACTTTGCTTCACACACAGGTGTTGGAGGAGCTCAGCTAACATGCAGGTGGGGTTCCTTCAGTCTCCTCCTTGTGGAACACTTTCCCATCAGGCTGTTCTCTCCACTTCAGGGTGACTCCATTCACTCTGTTCTCTTTCAGTCTGTCCTGCAGCTGTAAGACAAACATGGCAGCGACAGTTAAACATCCCAGTGAGGATTTTACAGTTTCAAAAACATTTTTAAAAAGCTCTGCAAAGTTGAACGAATGTTAAGTTTTGTTTTCTTGCCACTTGCCTTCTTCAGAAGTTCTTCTCTGACAGCAGGGTCGTTCAGATCCACAGAGGAGTCGTCCAGGTCAATCCTCACCTTCACCACCTGCCTTGTGACTGTTCAGAAACACAGAAAGAGACCAGAAATACTTGAAACTGCTTTGGTGACATGAAGCACATGAATGTAAATAACTGAGCACTGATGTCAGTAAAACACTTACATGGGGGGCCGTGGCACACAAACGGAAACCTTTGTTCACAGTTCAACAGCTGCCATTTCATGGATCCCTTTAGAGACGTTGAACCACATAAGACTGTGTTTGAGCCGATTGGGGTTCCAGAACCAAAGTTGGACCAGGAGAAGCTGCTTCCATCAGACCAGTAAAGATCAGGATCTCTAAATAAGCCGATCCATGCATATTCTACATGCACTTGGTTCCAGAGCTGCTGTGTCTTGGCGTCGCTTGTCACAGTCGCTAGATCAATGAAGTTCTCCCTGCAGTACTTCTGAGCATCAGACCAGTTCATGCGCTGATGCACACGAACAAATTGACGATTCTCTTGTGTTCCTGTAGTTTGCGGAGGGAGATGAGTTCACATACTGAGTTTCTGGACAAACTCTGGAACATAATTCCAGTGACCCATTCCCACCACTTAATAATGAGCACATTTACAATGGAAAAACTCGATTTTATTACTTTAGATGAACCTTGCTCAAAGAAACAAATTGCAGCAGCATAATTTTTCAATGTTTATCAACTTAAAACCTTGTCTTCATGATTATGGTAATTTAGTACACAAAAGATGGTTTGACATAATGTGGGAAAACTATTTTGAACAACTTAATTTATATTGGTGATCAACTTAAAGTCTAACGTTTATGCTACAATAATTTAGTGATTGAAATACATTTGTTTATAGAGGAAAAGCAAATTCTCCAAACTTAATCTAGTTAGTTGCTTCAACATAATTTCAGTAAATGTTGTTTTAACTAAGAAATGATGCAAACTGTTTAGCTAATTTATTTTTGTTGAGTACAAACATTATTTTTCAGAATGCAGTCGTTAAGAAAAAAATATGACTGATATCCTTACCGTTGTAACAGATAAATCTTTGCTCTGTTTTGCACTTAAGAGTCCTCCATTGTTCATTATTGAACACACAGAATCTGTCCATGGCAAACTTGGGTTCATCACTGTTCCAGTTCCGGTACTGAGCCCCCCTCCCTGTGAACCCATCCGACCACTTCCATTTGATTTTACTGTACAGACCGAACCAGACCTCAGAGTTGGAATTAGAAGATGAAAGCAGGCTCTGGAGTTGACTGACGTTTTCAGCGTTTTCAATGGTGGCCAGATCTGTGTGTTTCTGTCTGCAGTAGGTCTGAGCTTCACTCCAAGTTAAAGGTTTGTTGACAAAGTAGTAGTGAAGGAGGGGGCAGGTGGGGAGGATGAGCCACCCTGTCAGAGAAACACAAAAGTTGTGAAAACTTGTAACTCCAAATTAGCAAAGTACTTTTCTTCCATTATTACACAAAAATAAGTGCTGTTTAACAATAAAGAATGTACTGACCTGAGAGACACCAGACACCCAGCCAGATGCCCTCCATCATGATGCAGCTCTGTGGACAGTAAAAGGAGACGTTGCCTTCATAATAAAAATCTATGGAAATTCTCCTCCTGCTTTGTTTTTCTTAGACTATTGATCTGTTGACCTCTGTAAGCAAAAGTGCTGCAGTGGATTACTGTATTTAAATGCTTTTTCCACAGCACATCGTTCAATGTGGTTATTTTCATGCCATCCATGCAAATGTCACAAATAAGATGATACCATGCAGGCACTCCTCAAAGACGAATGGATCTACAAATGTTGTCTCACAGGACAATGTTCACTTTATACACAGTGGTTGAAACACACAGATGGTCACTGATGTAATGTACAGTGACTTTATTTTATTTTTTATTCCAGATAATATCTAGTAAAATAAAAGAATAACAATATTGATTTACATGTTAACCATAAAAAATAGGACAAAACTAAGTAATGTCCATGTAAAAAAAAATCTGTTGTCTTTTAAAATGCTAATATATTCTTTTACACACTTACTATATTTAAATCAGCAAAGATACTGTGTTTCCAGATAAGTATTTGAAAACAAATGTACATACAAATGTATGTGAAGATTTGACAAAGACAAAAAACAAAAGTTTAAGATGAAGCTATTCAGTGTATTTTTCCTTATCAGTATACTGACATTGATGATTCCAGTGAATATTTTCCTGAGAAACATGCTGTCTTCACTTCCAGACTAGGAATTTTGTTGCTGGGAAGCCACAAATTGTAAAACAAGGAAGATTCACACACATCTTCAACTTCTACCATTTCATTATCTGACCAAATGTCAATCTGGCCACTTCTGTTTTTTGGTTCTGGCGTTGAACAAGGGCCAGAGAGGTGATTTGACAAAATGTCATGATGTTACAGTGAAGATTCAAGATTCAAAGTTTTATTGTCATGTGCACAGTAAATAAACACGTTTCCCTGTACAATGAAATTCTTACTTTGCTGTCCACTCAGATTGCCAGCAACAAGTATAAAAAATAGTATATACAAATAAAATAGAGTAAAATAGAAATTAAAAAAAAAACAATGTAAATATGAACAGTAAAATGTATTTAGTGCAAAGTAGTGCAAAAAATGTAAACAGAAGATAATTGCAGTTTCAAGTGTATGGCTTTTTAAAGTGTCCTTTGTATAATCCGGTCAGCTGTTGAGGATTCTGATGGTGGTGGGATAAAAAGAGTTTCTTAAACGGGTTGTCCTGCATTTCACACTCCTGTACCTCCGTCCTGAGGGCAGGAGTGTGAACAGTCCGTGTTGTGGGTGGGTGGTGTCCTTAATGATACTGGCAGCTCTCCTGTGGACTCTGCGATGGTAGATGCTGTGCAGAGAGGGCAGTGGAGTCCTGGTGGTCCTCTCAGCAGTTCTGACACTCTCTGCAGGCGTTTGCGGTCCAGAGCCGTAGTGCTGCCGTACCACACGGTGATGCAGCTGGTCAGGATGCTCTCCAAAACGCAGCTGTAGAAGTTGCTGAGGATCTTAGCTGACATGCCAAACTTCCTCAGCCTCCTCAGGAAATACAGCCGTTGTTGAGCTTTCCTGACCAGCTGTGTGGTGTTGGAAGTCCATGTGAAGTCCTCAGTGATGTGGACCCCAAGGTATTTAAAGCTGCTCACCCGCTCCACTTCAAGCTCCCGGATAAGCAGTGGCTGATGAGGTCTCCTCTCCTTCCTCATGTCCACTATCATCTCCTTGGTATTGTCTGTGTTGAGGGTGAGGTTGTTGTCCTCGCACCATGACACCAGACCGGCCACCTCCATCCTGTAGGTCGCTTCGTCCCCCGCAGTGATGCGTCCCATCACTGCAGTGTCGTCAGCGAACTTCAGGATGATGTTGTCCTTGTGGGAGGCGACACAGTCATATGTGAACAGGGTGTAGAGGATGGGGCTGAGGACACATCCCTGTGGAGTTCCAATATTGGTGGTAATGCTGGCCGATGTCCTATTTCCAATCCTGACAGACTGGGGCCTGCCAGTCAGGAAGTCTAGGAGCCAGTCGCAGAGGGTGGGGTGGAGGCCAAGTGTGGACAGTTTGTAGGTGAGTTTGTGGGGGACAACCGTGTTGAAGGCGGAGCTGTAGTCCACAAAGAGCATCCTGATGTAGGAGTGTTTTCCAGGTGGGACAAGGAATAGTGGAGGACAGCTGAGATGGCATCTGAGGTGGACCTGTTGGGCCTGTAGGCATACTGCAGGGGGTCAAGTGTGTCCGGTATGCTGCTCTGAATGTGGGCCAGTACCACTCTCTCAAAACACTTCATAATGATTGGAGTGAGTGCCACTGGTCTGTAGTCATTCAGGCAGGTAGGTGGGCTCTTCTTGGGGAGGGGGACGATGGTTGTGGTTTTGAAGCAGGAGGGGACTGTGCTCTGGCTGAGGGAAAGGTTAAAGATGGAGGTGAAGACATCAGCCAGCTCGTTGGCACATGCTCTGAGAGCACGGCCAGGGATGTTGTCTGGTCCTGCTGCCTTATGGGGGTTGATCCTCTTCAGGACTTTGTGAACCTGACCTGATGAGACTGTTGGTGGCGGTGAAGGGGGTCCGGTGGTCCAGGTGTGTGTGTGTGTCTCTGTGTTGTCGTTTGTAGCCTCAAAGCGGGTGTAGAATGCATTGAGGTCGTCTGGTAGGCTGTCTGTGGAGCTGATGGTGCTGGTGGTAGTCCTGTAGTCTGTGATGAGCTGCAAGCCCCTCCACATCCACCCGGAGTCAGCAGTGGAATAGAAGCCGTCCAGCTTCTCTCTGTACTGCCTCTTTGCAGCTGTAATGGCTTTCCTCAGTCCGTATTTGGCAGCTTTGTACTCGGCCTCATTGCCTGATTTAAATGCAATGCAGCGAGCACGCAGCATGTTACGAACCTGAGTGTTTATCCAGGGCTTCTGGTTGGGGAACTTCCTGACTTGTATGGTGGGTATGATGTTATCAACACAAGTGCTAATGTACCCAGTCACATACTCAGCATAGTCCTGTACGCTGACACAGGAGTCCTCCAGAGTGGCTGCAGCTTTAAACACATCCCAGTCTGTCACAGCAAAACAGTCCTGCAAGGTGCTTTCAGTCTCTGAGTTCCAGACTTGGATGTGTTTTATGGCCGGGTTTGCTTGTTTTAATCTCTGTCTGTATGCTGGATACATAAACAGAGAGATGTGGTCAGAGTGTCCAAAGTGGGGGCGGGATGCAGCCCTGTATGCATCACGGATGTTGCTGTAAACATGATCCAAGGCGTTCTTTTCACGGGTGGGAATGTCCACATGCTGGTAGTATTTGGGGAATACAGTCCGTAAATTGCACTGGTTAAAGTCTCCAGCAGTGATGAAAACGGCATCTGGATGAGCCGTCTGAACACGTGAAGTTGACGTGTTGGGTTTTAAACATCATAACGTGTACCCTATTAGATATTTGTGAGAAACTTTGTCATATTTAACGCATGAATTCTTGAGATATTGCCAACAAATGGCCACAGTGGCTTCTCACCAACAGAATCCAATGAGTCCAGTGTTCTGCTCCTACTCCTGTGTGACAAATACAGAGATTCACCCACTTTGAATGAACCAACCCATCTTGCCTTTTTATGAGAGTTTGCTTCATGAACACAGATTTCTGAATTTGTTTCACAGGCACTGATTTGTATAAGTCATCATGCACTGGGATTTATTGTAAGAGAACTCCATATACCAACTGAACTACACTGAAACCTGCATGCAGCTGCGTGCTCACTGAACTCGTCATTGTAAATAAATGTTATTATGCAGATAAGTTAAAATCTATGCAATGATGTTGATGAATGATGATGATGCTAATGTTATATCGCAAAGAAAAGGCAGGATTGGAGCTCTGTGATTATGGCTGTTATGAATTTTTGCACATTGAGGTTAAAACATTGTTAAGGGTTAAATTCTTCACACTCCTGCTGCTTGGTTCAATAAAACTCAAAGCCCCCTTGGTTTTTTTAACATAATCAAAGACAAAACTTACACTTTCCAATGATAAAAATCAACTTTGCATGAAAAAAAAAACACAAAATAATTGGTTTGCTTTCCGTTAAAATGACTCAGACGAGGTTCCCAACACAAATATTGAAACGGTATTGCGACTGCTGGCCAGATGTTTTAGGTGAAATGCAATGACACGGCACAGGTCATTAGTTCAAGGATTAATGTTTTGTTTTATTGTGCTATCAGCCATATGATCATACTGCAATTTGTGCATCTGGAGGTACAGGGATGTAGGAGGACATAAAGAGAGAACTGGATTGTAAAGACATAATCTTAAAAGAAAAATGTGAATTTTTGTGTCAGTCCTTCTTTGAAATAACTTTAAAATGAATTGAATGTGGTGGGAAGACTGTCTTAAATGCTCCTGTGACTGGTTGTAAAGTAGGTGTGTGTGTGTTATGGATTTCATAAAGGAGTGTGTGACGTCAGTGTGTCTGCTTCAGATCAACAGTGTCGTGTTAGTCGTTGACCACAGTGAGTGGATTCAAGAAGCTGCAGCAGCACCGTCCTTACAAACAACATCTTCAGACGTGTGAAAGGAAACCAGATACAATGACTGTTTCGCCGTAATAAAGCAGCTTATTCTTGTGACTAAACCACATAAACCAGATAAAGACAGGTGGCGATGATGATGTGCAAGAACTGGTCTCTGCTTTAGAACCTAAAACACCTTTGAAAAGAACAGCGACGGGGCCGGTTATGCAGAAACAGCTGCTTTTCAAACTATTGAGTTCGTTGCAAATTCACTGCTAATCGAATGTTTTTTTGACTCTTAAGGGCTTCAAAAAGAAGTAACCAAAGTAAGTTTATCTTTATATACAGTATTGATAATAAAAAAGGCAGCAAAATTCATGCTTTTCCATGAGCTAAAGAGCACATTTACACATTAAAAATATCAAGGATTTCACAGTATTGTCACATCATTGAATGAGACTATATAACAATGTCTCTTAATAACCAACTGAAACATGGAGGCAGAGCTTCAAACACATTTCCTCATCATCAGTCGGGTGTCAGAGGCCTGTAAAACAGAGAAAATGCAAAAAGTCTGATCAATAAACATGAACCTGTGAGTTATTTGAACTTGTTTTCCCCTTGTTTTTTCATAAGGTTGGTCAACAAGGGAAATAGCTAAACACACTGGGTGCCTTTCATCCCTTATTTTTCAACGTGCAGGTAATTCAGAAAAGACTACAACAATCCCTGAATGTCAGGAATCGACTACATAGGATCCTGTAGGGAAAATGTTCCCTGCAGGCTGTCTTTTCTTAAACTTAACCAAGTGGTTCTTGGGCCTAAATTTAACAAGAAAAGTGGAAAACACACACACAAGCACACAAACTTAATTCTCCCTGGTGGAAGTCCGTTAAATAACAGAAATTCTTCATGAGGCTCGAAACTGGAAAAAACAAACTCTGAAATAAAGTTCATCTTATCTTTCAGATACCCGCTGCTTTGACAAAATATCAGTTAACAGTTATTAGTTTAAGCCACCAAATAACTAAGTGTATTTGGTGGCTAAAATAATAATATGTCTCGGTACAGTTTAGTGCTGTTTTACCTGTAGATGACTGACGAATAGATGACACTATCCTCTTGCAAACCAGGCTTGATGCCACCTTTGGACACTTGTCGCTCTGTTTGAGAAACAATGAAAAAGTTAACCAATAACTTTAATTAGCAATTCGAATGTGGAAAAACCTACCGGATCAATAAAATTAATGCAGCACGGCTCAAACAGTAACAGAGGAGCAAGTAGTTGGAAGACACATTCAACATGGTGGAACATCTTTCTACAGCTCATAAGCAGAGTAGAGACAACAGCTGTAGGGGTTGTGAAAATGTAAACATTGAAATATAACATCTTGGAAAGTGTTGTACATGTTAAGTCCTTTCTTAAACTAAAAACGTTCATGTTTTTTAAACGGTTTATGGCGTTACAACTGTGTCCTACAAGACAGAGGACATTTCTGAGCTCTCTCTCTTCCTTCATGGTTGTTCTGTTTCCATAGAGCTGCAGGACTTTAGACTGCAGTTAAAAATGAGCCACAGTGAAGAAAGGAACAGCGAAAGGCCATGTTGCTGTACCTTTGACTTTGCTGCAGAGTTTTACACCAGTCACCAGTAGCAGCAGATCCACCAACAGAACACTGACGACTGTCCACAGAAACCCCAGGATGTCGGGAGAGTGACGGGGTGAAGTCTCTTTGGGAGGTTCTGGAAAGAAGATTTTAAACATGACGAAACATGAGAGCAAAAACCTAACACATGTATACGGACAAAACAAAACGCCTTTACCTTGTTTTGAAACAGCCAACCAGCTCTCTGGCGATTCCCCAATCCCAAAGATGATGCACTTGTAGAGTCCTTCATCCGATTTGGAGACTTTTCGGATGATCATGTTGCGGTAAAGCTGCATCCTGAGGTGGACGCCGTCTTTGTAGAAATCAGCCCGTTGTTTCGACTCAGTTTTCTTGTTGATACATTGAAGAGTCACGTCATTTCCCTCCATCACAGGCTGGGCAGGAATTTCCAGCATCACAGAACCAGCTGAGAAACATTACAAGAAGTGATGAATGTGTCCGTTGCGCTGTTTGTTGTGTATTTTAGGGGACATCGGTCAAGTTTTATAGAAGTTATATAGACTCCAAACTTTTTTGCATTTAAAATTGAGACTACAGAGCAATAAAAAGGTCTTGTGTGTGTTCTTGAGCAACTTGTTCACAAGTTCCCTTTAATTACTAGTTCATTTGTGGTTGTGATGGTTAATAGCGGCTATCTGGAGATCTCAGCACAGTGATGGCAGGCTCGGTTTTTCGTGACATATTACTGATATGATGAGCAGACAAAGAATTATTGTTATTGTTAGCATCATTGATTAGCCAGCGTGAAACACATGGAAATGTAATGTTGTTTGCTCAACCTACCAACAACAGTGATGTTGACGCCGTCACTCGCTTGTCCATCTTTGTTTTCACACCAGTATTCTCCGCTGTGTTTTTTCAATGCAGGATCAAATGTGCAGGATGAGTCGCACGTGTTAGAATTATTTCCCAACCCTTCCTGCAGCTTCCTCATCACTTTCCATCCAGTGGCGCCATCAGTCGCCTCACAGGTCACAGAGAAAGAGTCGTATTCAAAGAACTGAAGTCTGTTTGGGTCAACGTGAAGAAGAACTGCATCTGAAAGCAACGAAGTGAAGAGATGTTACAAAGATTAAACATCAATGATTCACTAAAACAAGACAAAAAATTTAAATACAAAGATTTAAGCTTCGTTTATTTGACTCTTGGTTCCTCAACAATTCTGACGGCAGTTTCTAAAGTGTAATCAAAAGCACATTTCATCAGTAATGGTAATTCTCAAGATTATCATGAGTATTGAGGATCTCGTTTTTCTTCCCTGTGGTTCAATATCAAGTCCTGCAGCTCTACGGAAACAGAACAAGCATGAAGAAGGAGGGAGAACTCAGGAATGTCTTCGTAAAAAGTGAAAAAAAAGGAAATTTGTTTTCAGTTATTTCATTTACAGAATTGAAAAAACCTGGAATCAGCATGTTTAAAGAGTTTCCAGACGCCCACATGTGTGACTGATACTGGTTGAGCTTTTGCCACATCACTGTTGGCTGCAGCTGAGTCCGTAGTGCTTCATAGTTTTACAGTCTTCGGTTAGTGCAAATGTTTTATTTTTGACTTGTCAAATAAACTGACTTTGATATAATATCATGATTTTAAGCCTGGGTTTGGTTAATCTTCCCAACATAAACACATGACACTACTGCTGGAACATTGAAAATCTGCTATTTTTTCTGTGTTTACAGTTTCTGGTGCTGATAAATGGTGGAATTTTGGTAATTTCTAAACAAAAATACCTTATTGGGGTTCAGAGGGTTAACAATCAGCTAAGTTTAAAATTCGTAAGGTCTGTACCTTACTATGTTAAGGGCTGTGAGATGACATACGTTAAATTTGCACTATATTAATTGAATTGAATTAAACAGACCTTTACATTTCCAACTCACCAGTGTTCTGAGCAGAGTAACTGTGGTCAACTCGTGCAGCCAGCAGGACCAACACATCCACCACTGCAGGGACAAATCAGACAGATGTTGGAACATGTGGTGACTCAAATGATGAAGTGAGGATCGATGGACAGAGTCTGTACTTACAGAGTCGGATGCAGAGAGCTGTAACCTCCATGATGCTGCCGCCGACTGTCTGAGCATCAGACTGAACCACTGCTCACACATCACGTCGCTCAGAGCCTCCTCTTCCTGTCTGAATTATTTCTGATGCAGCAGCAGCAGGTGGAAATTTTTAGGTCTAGAAATATCTATACGAGACGTAGCTGCTACATTGGTAAGAATAATCTCACTGGTTTGATCTCGAACCCCTACATGGGGGTGGATGTCATTGAGATAAGCAGTAGATGGGTGTCATTACTGCATCTTTTACCTTTTCTCCATCAGTTTACTGTAAAAATGTCTTTATTTCTTATTAAATCAGGGGCCAAGTGACAATTCGAAACAAAATGTAACACCATGCATTAATGTTTTAAAGCATTCTGGACTGTTTTCATACATTTACTCTCTTGTAAAACAAAAATAATATAATAATAATGATGCCATTTATGGGACCCGAACGCTGTACAAACAGACAGAATCGCTTGGTTTCTTGTGGTCTTTGAACTACTCATCCTTGACATGCTGTCAAGGATGACTGCAAATTTAAAATCCTGATGTTTCATCAAAATCTCAAATTGCTAAAATCAAACTATTTGCAGTCGGTAGATTGCAACCCAAACCCTAATCCTGCAAAAGGCCCAAGATTCTGCATTTCATGACACAATCGTGAAGCCATGTTTGACTCAGCTGGATCCAATAGTCATGTGGCAAAGATGAAGAAAACCACTCCCTGTTTGCTAAGAGTTTAATTAACCCTAACCCTCACTTGGTGCACCAAGCCAGTTCCCACATTTAAGAATAAAGGTCAATTAATTCACATTTGCTGCGACTGTGGCAGAAAACAAGGGCCACAGTCTTTTAGTTCTGGGTTATTAATGTTCAAAATTGAATAAATATCATGAAAAATCTAAATGAAATCATTTTTTAAAAAGGTTCTATTGAAGTTTTTCCCCACTTTGTCTGCTTATTATTACTGGATTATACTGTAAGCAGCTGATTCCAGACAACCACAACTTCCCCTTCATTGTTATTGCTGAGAGAGTCAGCTGCCAACTTTCAAATCCATTGTTTCTTTGAGCATTTGCAGAAGTTACAATGTGCTTTACAGCCACAATGAAACAAGACAGTAAAACATGAAGTTGTACTGTGATAGATAGAGGATCAAAGAGTGAAGAGATCATGGATGGATTTTGTGGACACATGGTTGCTTTAGAGACATGCTCTAATTAATGTACTAAAAACCTTTTTGAAACAAAGTGAAATTGAAAACAATCATTGGGGAATCAGTTGAGTCATCTGAAGTGGTTTAACACCTGGTTAGGATGCCTCCTCCTGGACGCCTTCCTTTGACGGTTTTCCATCTGTCTGGGACGAAATTTCAGGGTAGATGAGAAGGAACTGGAGGGATTACATATCTTATATGGCCTGGGAACACCTTGGGATCTTCAGGAAGTTCCTCCTGAGGAGCAACTGGAGGACAGGATGTCTGAAATTATCTGACTCCACTCTGGATAAGTGGAAGAAACTGGATGTATTGATGAAAAAACACATTATTCTTCCGAGTGATCTGTGAAGATGCATCCATGAGCTGCCAAAAGACCTAAAAAACCAGCTGAAGTTAGAGCAGAGACGTCCAGCAGCGCTTGTTGTCACCATCGTGTTTTCTTGTGTGCATGGGAGGAACTATAACACAGATTGTCTAACATATTAAAGTTTGTGTTGTTCTGGAGTGTAATTGAGGCTTCATGGTGCTGCTGTAGCATGAAAAAAAGACATTTAAGAGCGAAGGCTTCTGTCAAAGTCACCTTGTGTCCGACAGTAGCACCGTGTGGGTTGAAAAAGCCCCAAGATAGGGCTTTCATATGTTAATGGAAACTCATCGCGTTGTAGACGTGTCGGTGTGTCTGCTGCTTCACCAGCGTCATGTTGTTCGCTGGCCACAATGTATAAAAAGCTGCAGCGTCTTCTGCTCTTCGTCTCCAATAAACGGCACATTCTTCAAATAGACGCGACGCTGAAGAGGACGATGAACCACAGAAACCTGTTTCAAGGTCAGGTTACATGTGAAGCACCTGAAGGTACCGAATCTTTAATAAGCTCTTTATACTGCAGTCAAATAGAGACAGCGAAGGGCCGTTTGTTTCAGCCTGTGATGCTCTCCTGTGTTTTTTTGGAGTTATGACAATAACCTGCCTTCTGTCAGTCTGCCTTGTCTGCTACTTTTGTTATTATGATATATTTATATGTATAGATATTCTAATCGCTCCCTTTGATTGAGGAACTGACACTAAAACCAGACATTGACAGTTGATTGCTTTTAAAGAACTGAAACATCTTTGGTTTCTACACCAACCAGAATCCTGGTGTTTGGTGTCAAAGATCCACAATGACTTCCACTGTGACCTCCTCATGACCTCTGTGTTGCACAAGAACGTAGCACTGGACTGGTAAAGGCTGCATTTTTTCTTTATTATCGGGGTTTGTGGGACATTAAATCTTCAACTGAACTACAACAACTGGAGAAACATCCACTCGCAGAAAGGAAATCGTGGCTTATTGTATGTAAAAGCAAATGATGCACTTTTTTTTAAAGACTACAACAGTAACCGGACAGAAGTTGCACCATTTTATAGTTTATGATGGAAAATACAGTGTTGATTATGTAAAGACGGTTAAAAATATGCTTTGCAAGTAATTTAAAATATAGCAAAAAGAGAAAATTTGCATACTTTACATGTGAAAACATTATTATATACAGATTGAAAACTATGTCAGAAATTAAAAAGGTGCTGAATTACTGTAACATCCCTGGACATGTTTTCCTCCACTGCAAACTGAAATACAAGAAGCAGAGCTTTAAATAGAGCATCTCCTCATCTTCAGTCAGGTGTCAGTGACCTATAAAACACACAGGATATGCACAAGCTCAGATTAAAACTCCATCATATAATTCATGAAGGCGTTCTCTGTACATGACACAGTAAAGTGCACAATCACAGTCTGTTACAAGTCTGCCTGAATGTAGATGTGGCATTTCAGAATTACAAAATGTCAACATCACGCCATTTATCAGAGCCAGAAACTGTTGGATGTTCAATTTTCTGATGGTTCTTCGATCACTACTGTACCACTTTGTGATGTAACATTCTGCTGAATAACATCTAAGCTTAAAATTGAGATACTTCTTTAAAATTATTTTAAAAATACATAAAAAATAATCAGTCTGCTCTCATCAGATTCTGTGAAAAGCAATAAATTCTGTATTACTGGGCACAATTAGGAAGCCATTAGTGATTCATCTGTGACTAGTAGTGATGTGATTAAAATTCCCAGCTTTACGAGGTTGAACTGCAGGCAGTGTTAACATTAAGCATATAGGAAACAGCACAAACAAATTAAAAATCTTAGTGGTAAAATATCTATAGTATGTAGAGCCTTCATCATTTTTTCTAGTGTTGTTAATATCTGGAGGCACAGAGAAATGTTGTTGCTCCATTTTTTAAAATCCAATTGTTTTTAAATTCTAACTGTCCTTCTGCACAAGAAGATATTTCCGAGTTCTCTCTCCGTCTTCGTGCTTGTTCTGTTTCTGTAGAGGTGCAGGACTTTAGATTGCAATGAAAAATGAACTAACGTGAGGAAAAATGTAACAGGAGCAACAAACTAGTGTCCTGTGTCCATCTTGTGACTCGTGGTTTGGTTGCGGTGAAGTAACTTACTGTTGATTAAAGAGTAGATGATATTGTCCTCCTTCACACGTGGCTCAGCGGCTGCTCTCATCACTCCTGAGTCTGTTTGGGAAAACAAATAAATACAAAATGTACAGTTTGGTTTTTCTGTCCACTTGTATACTACTGAGAGCACATTATATTACCTTAAATTAGCAGCATTTTTTTAATCATTGTTTAAGTTGTGAAGAACTCTGTTAGCTGCAGCTGTTGCTACTTTCAAACCGCTCATTGTGCTGATGATGAACATTTGGTTTTAAAACTCTACGTATGGCAGTGAAACTCACTGTTGGTGGTTAAATAAACACGCTGACCTAGTTTCAGCCTGTGTTTGCTCTCGTGTGGTTTTTAACTGAGCTGACCAAATTATCACCTGAAACTGCCAGAAAGCTGCTCTACAGACTTATATCAGAAGGTACTTATCGATGGTAAGTCAAGCAAGTTCTGAAATGTAACCCATTTCAAAAAAAGTTGTGATGCTGAGCAAAATGTGAATAATAGAAGCTGTAAATCATTTAACAGGAAACAGGACAAAAGCACCAATACAAATTGTATGTGCTCATTTTGAATTTGATGCAGCAACACAACTCAAAGACGATTAACAGCAGCAACAAAAGACACTTAAAAAACACACAAAAACAAAAATATTGTAAGATAATAAAGAATTCCATATGTTTAGTTTTGTATTATTGTCACATGCAGCTACATTTGGTTTAGAAAATATCATTAGTTGACTTCTGTATGATCGCTTTTTTGTTAATATGATCTGAAAGAGGAAGCTTTTCATGACGGCTTCGGGTTTTGTGTCCTATTTCTGCTTACAAATAATCAGGGACTGTTTGTTTCTACAAGTCCAATCCTACAGATTCTCAATCAATGACATGATGAAAAATAACAGAGACGATCTTTAGGGTTTTGTCTTTAATAGTTCATGAGAAATTGTCGTTCAAACAGCCTCAGATTAAAAAGAGAGATAAAGCCAAGTTAGAGCCCGATACGTGACGACGACCTGAAATGTACCTTTTGTTACATTATTGACCAATTATTATATTTCGGGTTTTATTACATTTTGTTTTATAACAATTCAGGTAGTTGTTACATTTCAGGTCATGGTTACATGTCAGGCTCTAACAAGCCAACATGTGGGATAAAGAAAGAGTAAGAAAACATTTCCATCATGTCTAAATGCTCCCAGACTGTCATTAGAAGAAGAGGTGATGCAACATCTTAAAACACGTACTTAGGTTGACTGAAGAGTAGATGATGCTCTCCTCTGGTGGACTGGTGGCTGCTCTGGATGCTTCTCGTTCTGTTTAGGAAAATGAGAAATAAATAAATGTCTGATCAACATGAAATTAAACTTTTAAAGATTGTTTTTTTTTAGATTCATTTGTGTTGCACTGAACGTTTTTGGAAGCAGGATTGTACACGAACGCTGCCAGCTGGTGAAATTCAACACTTTTCTTCTGTTTGAATTTAATAATGTTGCAATGTAATGACGTCCATAGATGCAAAATTTTGTTTAAGACAAAATATGCCCCACAGACGACTTGTTCTACAGGGAAGTCAACACCAGCTAACATGTAATATAATGTAAATTACATTTCTACTTACTTGGCATTGTAACAAGAGCATATGTGACATGGTCCGGATCATCTGCTTCGGCTCCACCTGACAGGAAAACTGAAACACGGTCTCTCACTTGCTGTCTGTATTTATAATTTTCTCATAACTTTTGACTTAAAAGTTAAGAAAACTTAATCTACCTTTACCCTTCTTTTGCTTTTTGACAACAGCATATGTTGCATGTTGTGGATCGGTCAAGCTGTCCTCTCTCAAGACTGAAAGATTAAAAAAGGAGAACAACCTTGTCAGAAAACGTCGATACTGTACGGAAAATCTGACTCAACTCAACCCTGTCATGAAATATACATGAATATACGTTGGCTAATATTTAGAAAAATGTTTAATGCTCCATGATTATATTTCTGTTCAGGAGTCCTCATGCTTGTGTCGTATGTCACAAGTGAGGATGCTAACGTTAGCATGCTAGCTTACTCCCTTATGTGGCCATGAGGACATTTTTTGTCATTTTCAGTTTTGATTGTTTTCGTCTAACTTTTCCTGTGTTAATGCATTTGGCCTGAAAAGTTGTAAAGGTGTGCATTTTAGGTGAAATTTTGAAAGTATTTCTAAATGGACCTAAAAAAGTTGCTGTGCAGCTGATTAGTTGAAATCTAAGTGGACCACAGGTGGCCGTTTTTCTGCCCTGTGGAAAATCATGTAGTATGTGTTCAATCAAATAACAATGACTGGAAAAAGATCCACCCACTGAAAAGACGTTGAGTCTTATTGTATGTAAAAACAGATGGCGTACATTTTTCATCATGCAGATATTGCACTATTGGGAGCTGTTGTTGGATCTTGCACCAAACGTCAGAAAGGGCCAGTTCCCATAAGGATTCACCACCATCTCGCACCTGTCCCAAGTCCCTGTAGTGAAAAACCAACTTATATGTGCACAATTTTCCTTGTGGCAGCTCCTGGGGCTAGTTAAAGTGGAAGTGTTGAATTTCTTATTGACAAAGTCTTAAAAAGTAATATTAAAAAAGGCTTTATCTCTTCAAAACTAATATTTTGATATCATAACCACATCAGACTCAAATTCACTGGTTGGTTCTACTGTACTGCATAATTGGTCCATTTGGCTGAGGTAAGCAGTGGGGCTTCAGATATTTCACTCTGAACACTGAATGTCTGAAGGCAGCATCCCTAAAACCATGTCGTTTGGTTAAAAATTGACAAATAAAAACTGTAAATGTGTCTTTAACAGGCAAGTTAGATGATATTCAAATCATGAATAACCTTCAATCCTTAAATAGTATCCATGGCATTAATACAATGGAACTTGGTTGCAGTTTCTCACCTATGTTGTCGTCACGTCCTGGTGATGATTTTCCAGATGAAAGACAAACTGAAAAAATGAACGAATAGAAAAACAACAGTTTGTGTGTTTCACAAGTAATAATAATGATCATAAGTATGTTTTAAAGTCCATCTCCAGTCATTGATTAAACCCCTAAAAGCTCGTCTCTGTATCTAAGTTACAGATTTAGATTTTTTTTTACTTCCATGAAGATATTCCCCACCTGAATTAAAATAGCTTACATCTAACTCTACACTGTTGCTTCCTTTAGAGTATGTAGTTCTATGGGGTCGGCTGCTTATTTCACTCTTCTTGTGATTTATGGCTTTATACAGTCATAAACAAAAGCTTCCATATATTTGTAAAGACCATGTATATCATGGCAGTCTCTAGTTTCCAATGATTCCTACATCTCTGAATTATCTATGGTAGAATCATCGACTCATTGTCACACAAAACAAAACAAAAAAAACCCCAATTCTGGATTTTGTTTCTTTTATAGATTTATTAAAGGTCTTCTGGAAATATGACATAACCTGCTGGGTCAAAAATAGACATACAGCAACTTGAATTATTAGTTTTGGTGATGTTGAAACATGTGTTAATCAAAGTTTCTTAGTTTCTCTTAATTTCTCATGAGTGATTATAATTGACTACAGCTGCTGACTCCTCTGAGCCAATTTAAATAGGAACCCTGACATCTACTCATTAGACTCAGACACTACAGTGGGAAAGTCTGAGGAGCTCAGCAAAGATCTGAAGAAGCAAATCATTGACTTCAAAGATGCTTCAGATCGTAAAATCATCTGTAAGCTCATGGTCCAGGTGTGTTGCTGCCACCATCAGGAAGAAAACACAAACTACCACCTGCTGCTGAGAGACACCTGGTCAGGATGGTCCAGAGTCAACCAGGAACCAGCAGAAAGCAGGTCTGGATGAACCAGAAGCTGCTGGAACACAGCTGTCAGTGTCCACAGGGTTGGACATCAACATGAGCTGAGAGGCTCCATGAAGAAGGAAGTTCTTCCTCTAGAAGCAGAACCTTAAAGCTCCACTGATCACATGGACAAAGAAAAGGCCTTCTGGAGGAAAGTTCTGAGGTCAGATGGAACAAAGACTGAGGAGAGAAGGTGAGGCCTTCAACCCCAACAACACCAGACCTACCATCAGGCATGGAGGTGGCAGCATCATGCTCTGTGGAACTGGAGCTTCACACAAAGTCAATGGAACAATGAAGGGGGAGGATTAGAACCTAAAACCATCATCAGAAGGTTGATCTGGGACATAGTTGGACAACGAGCCCAAACACATATCAAGGCTAGAATGAAGGTTTTAGACTGATCTCCCCAAAGTCCTGACTTAAACCCATCAAGAACCCGAAGAAACAAATCTGAGTCCGAAAGACAATAAACTTAGTTCAGTCTTACCACATCTATTGGTAAGTGGTCAAAGATACAACCAGAACTTTGTGAATGATCTTGCAGATTTTGTCATATATATAATAAATCTATGAAAGAACCAAAATGCATGATTGTCTATGGTGATTCAATGATCATCATCACTGAAAATGAAGTTATTGGAGTCATAGAATAGTAAAAACCACAATCTTCCCCCAACTGTAATCCATCACATGATTCCTTTTCCAGTGTGATTTAGAAAAGATATGTGTATGTCAACATACTTGGTAGAGAATAAGGCTGCTGTACCTTTGTGTTTGCTGCAGAGAAGTGCTCCCATCAGCAACGATAGCAGAGCCACCAATAAAACACCAGCAATCCATAACATGGGGATTTCAGGGAAGTTACTGTGTGACAGATCACTGTCTTTGTGGGGCTCTGGAAAGAAGATTTGAAACATGTAGATCTTAAACAAGTTCAACACACAGTTAAACACTGCAACAAAACTAATCACCTGTCTTCTGTGCCTCTACAGCCAACCACCTCTCAGGTGACTGTCCATATTCTGAGATGCTGCACTTGTAGAGTCCTTCATCAGACTTGGAGACATTATGGATGATGTAGATCATGTTGCTGTCATACTGCGTACTGAGATCGACGCCATTTTTGTGGAAATCAGCTATGCGTTTCGACTCAGTTTTCTTGCTGATGCATTGAAGAGTCACGTCATTTCCCTCCATCACAGGCCAGGTAGGAATTTCCAGCATCACAGAACCAGCTGAGAAACACGGTAACAAGTCATGTTGTTCATCATGTTTGAAAAAGTCAGTCAGGTGTATGGAGAACTGATCATGTTGTTTACTTCTGTAGACTCATTGCTTGAGTTGTGTTTGTGCATCTGGATTCTATTTTTCTTAGTTTTTTTTCCACATTTAAGCTCTTTTCTTTCTTTCTTTAGTTTGTAGGGCATTGCAGTGAACTTTAACCAACCACTTCATCAGGTACGCCTGTGGAGTCTAACGTAATCTGGTACAGCTTCTCTGCAATGAACTTTTTCCATGTCCAAAGTTTTAATTCAGTCTGTTTTCAGACTTGTCTCCTCTCTGCTCTGTGTTAACACTGCCTGCAGTTCAGCTGAACATTTTAAATATGAGTCATGCGACTGTTGGTCATCGCCGACTGAGCCATGTCTTGTCAAATGTGATGAGAAGGTAACAATTTTTTGATTTTTACAGAATACAGTTTGAGTAAATGGTTTAGTTTTGGCAAACCTTTAAATAAGACATACGAAGAATGAAGTGAATTTGATGAAATATCACAATTTGAAGCTTAGGTTTGGTTATTTTTCCTGACGGAACCAAAGGCAGCATATAATTTATGCAAAGACTGTCTGAAAGCTGAAAATCACACTTTTTTTTGTTCTTGTAGTTTCTGGCTCTGAATCATTGTGTGATTTTGGGACTTTTTTTTAAAGATAACACAACTTTTAAACCTGCTGGTGGTTTGTGAGGGGCTTAAAGGGTTACAGCAAATTTGCAGCAAAGATGGCAAAACAGTAAGTGTGGTACATGTGTAGTTTTAATTGGTTTTACATTAAATATTAAAAGAATTCTGTCAGACCCTGTATTAATCACCACGCTGACTTACAATAATACTCTATCTCCACTTCAGAAATGATGATTGAAGCTTACACACTTTAAAACACATTGAAAACTCTCAACCTACCAACAACAGTGATGTTGACGCCGTCACTCGCTTGTCCGTCTTCGTTTTCACACCAGTATTCTCCGCTGTGCTTTTTCAATGCAGGATCAAATGTGCAGGATGAGTTGCAAATACTACCATTATTTCCCAACCCTTCCTGCAGCTTTCTCATCACTCTCCATCCAGTGGCGCCATCAGTCGCCTCACAGGTCACAGAGAAAGAGTCGTATTCAAAGAACTGGAGTCTGTTTGGGTCGACGTGAAGAAGAACTGCGTCTGAAAGCAACGAAGTGAAGAAATGTTACAAAGATTAAACATCGATGATTCACCAAAACAAGACAAAAAATTGATTTATTCTGTTATTTATTTTAACAAAATATGTCCAAAGTATTTCCAAATGTCCACATGTGATACCAATACTGGAAATAAAATGGTGACTACAAACTGTAGTTATTGAACTATTTACAATTCTAGTTTGTTATCCAGCAGTTCAGCTGAAAAGTTCCTGAATTCCTGCCACATGACTGTTTCACTGTCACTGACAGCTTCACAGCAAAAGCTTTTGATTTTAAGGGCATTAAGTTTGTACAAAAGCTTTATTTTGACACATTTTTGAAGGAGACATCTCAGATAAAGGGACTGTGATGAAATGTCACAACTCTAGGCTCAGATTTGGTTGTTTTTTGTTTAATGATTGTCTGAAATAGGAAACTCTGACATGTTTGACAGTTTCTGGTGCTGAGAAATGGTGGAATTCTGGTAATCTTTCAAAAAATTACATGTTTTTCACAACTGCTAGCAGGTTTTGAAGTTGACAGGTTTAACAAGCAGCTAGCAGACCCTTCTGTTTCCAACTCACCAGTGTTCTGAGCAGAGTAACTGTGGTCAACTCGTGCAGCCAGCAGGACCAACACATCCACCACTGCAGGGACAAATCAGACAGATGCTGGAACATGTGGTGACTGAAATGATGAAGTGAGGATCGACGGACAGAGTCTGTACTTACAGAGTCGGATGCAGAGAGCTGTAACCTCCATGATGCTGCCGCCGACTGTCTGAGCATCAGACTGAACCACTGCTCACACATCACGTCGCTCAGAGCCTCCTCTTCCTGTCTGAAGTATTTCTGATGCAGCAGCAGCAGCAGGTCCAGAAATACCGATATGTGACGTAGCTGCTACCGTGGTTATAATAATCTCACTGGTTTGATGTCAAAAAAAGAAAAAGCACGTTTGAAACAGCAGAAGTTAAAGACAGTCAGTAACTTCTTCAGGTCAAGTGTGAAGTGAGGATATCCATGAAGCGGCAACATGTTTTTAAAATTTGTTTATTTGTCTGTTTTAAAATGTTACCGGTGCGGTTTTCCCAGCTTGATTTAAAACCTGACTGTTGTTCTGGGGATTGAACCTAAGATCTGTGTCGACGATAATTAGATGAGCACAACACAAATCATTCTTCAATCAACCCTTAGCTCTCTGAAATGATTGTTTTCCTCTCCTTTGTCTGTCTTTGTCTGAATCTGAACATCTGGAAACAGTCCCACTCTGCCCTCTGCAGGCAGAACGCCTCCTCTCACCTGAAGCAGATTTAACAACATGAACTTCAAGCCATTTAAACTTTTATATCACGGCCATTTTAAGGACTAGTCATACATGATGTACCTTGTTTTCTTCAGAACAGTCTCCCTTATCCAGAACTTCCATCATTTGATGTGTTCATACCTGCAGATTTTCCAATTATCCATTATATCAAAGAAAAGACACATTTCATATAATAAAAACATTGTATTTTTGCATGTCTCTCAATATAAAATGCTGCAGTAAACTTTTTATAATTATAAAGTGGAGGCTGTCTGGAATACGCTAATATAAGAGCCATGAGGGTGGGATAATGTACAACATAGAAATTAGAATAAATATGTGCTCAGTGCCAGAAATGAAAATCATTATGTTTCACATACTGTAGCCTCCTTGCACAGCTGGCAAACCAGGGGCCCCTAATGGCCACTTTGTTTGTGGCCCCCAACAGACTTGAGCCTCTTTCCACCCAGGTGACCTGCACTCATCTTTGAAACCACCTTTTGAATCATTGCAGATAAAGGAAATCCATGATTTTGTGGTTATTTTTCACACAAAGTGGGATGTGAGGTCAAAACGATGCCGGAGACGATGCAGACGTTTGCTGTAAATTCAAAACCAGATTACGAGACGACGCTTTGTCACAAAGAAGAACAACTGGTGTCATCAGAGAGAGGAAGTCCTGCTGTTTATTTGGACATTCAGTTTGTTATGTAGCAACAGAGACTTTGTGAGTTATTCAACCGAAAAGCAAGAGAACGAAAAGGGACGCTCAGGTTGGATGCAGGTTGTAGCTATGATTAGATTTGATGTAAAGACAAACTTAGTTATTTTCTGGATGACACTTTGTAGCATAGACAAGCAACTAGCATCGGTGAAAATGTTGAGTTGTGCAGTTTTCTTTTGATCTGTGCTACACTCAGAGCCGACCCTACCCAGTGTAGCGTACTAGGGGATATTTTATACGGCGCCCTCCTCTATCGGTGATTTATATACGCTTACTAAAGAAATCGAAAAGCATTGTTTTGTAGTGATACTAACTGGGCTTTGCTTTACATTTAAATCAATGTGAGCTTTTCCATTTTAAGAGTTAATAACTAGTTTTAAGATAATTATACTGAAGGTGAATTTCTTCATGACTTTGTGGCGCCCCCTGGAGGACACGGCGCCCGTAGCATTTGCCATTGTTCTGGCTACGCTGGTCTCTCAGTGTCAGTGGTTGTTGGGATTTTCATTAAAGATGCCTGAAAGTTTGACACCTTCTATTAACATTTAACACAGTCAGAATAAGTGCTGGAGATGAAGTGTGAGATCATTCTAGTCTTCTGGGCATGAAGGGGTCAAACTCTGGTTACTGTTCACATTGAACTTCAGACCTCATAAAACACAGCAGCAGTAAAACCACAGTTCCAATGATAAAGCTGATACCTGCTATAACCTGCCGACCAACATTACAGCTTGCGATAAGAACACAAAGGCAGAAACCTGAATAATCTGGAAAAGAGAATCCCAGCTTGGCCTGCTGCTTATTTTTATTGTCACTTTAAAGTGTCCCGTTGGATTTAACGTACAGCGATGAGACAGGAGCTGTTCAAAGCTACGTCGTGAATGAAGGCGGGTTTATTCTGTGTTGACACTGCGAGATATCAAAGAGACGGAGCTGCAACCAAATAGAAAAGCAGACAAACAGCCTTATCAGGTCACAGTAAAGTGAAAGTACTTTAACCCTGAAGCTTTTTGTACTCTGAGGAGAGTCGACACAGCAGTGCAGCCCGACGGTAAGCAGCGAGAAGACTCAGCTCTTCGTCTTTTTATTCTAGTTTTTACTCACAACATTCATCTGCTGTGTTTGTGAAATGAAATCAGGTCTCATGCTGATCGATTTTCTTCACTACATCGATGTTTTTTTAAAAACAGTTTGGAGTTTCTTTTCCTGATCGTTGTGCTGCTCAGAAAACATGCCTGTGTTATCAGACATCAGGAAAACCTCAGCTTTTTGTTGGTGTGCAGCTCTATTGGGTTTTTTTTAGTGTGACTTGAAGAGTGAAGATACTGCAGAAGCAAAACAAATCACCTCATTTAAAAATGCATCACAAACACAGTTTGCTTGAACCAGATTCTGCAAAAAAAGTAAAAATTCTGCACTTGTTGGAACAACTGTGAAGCCACGATGGACTCAGGTGGGACCAGCAGTCATGCAACAAGAACTGAGGGGCTTTTCAGCTGAACTGCAGGCAGTGTGTTCACAAGAGAAGAGAGGAGACGAGCAGGAAACATAATTCAAAAGTGTAAATAGTAAAATATCCACAGCAGGTCAAACCATCATTTCAGGATTAACACCAGAACAGAGTAACTGCAGGTACGTTTGATGTTTAGAGCATAAATAATCAAAGAAACCCAACTTTTGTTTTTGCAGTTTCAGGAATGAGGGTGTTATAATATTGTTATTCTGAGTTCTCTACGTCTAGAAAAGATTGTTCTGTTTCCGTGGAGGTTCAGGAAACACAACCTTTACATGAAGCTCACAGTGAATAACGACTGTATCGATCGCTGTGGTAAAACTTAGTGCACAGTGATAAAATGTCCAAAGTCTTTATAGCCACCATAAACCAAATGTGACTTGTACAGTGCAGCGTTAATGTTATTCACAGTGGAGATGAGAGGGTTGTCACAATCAGTCAGCAAACCAGCCAGAAACTCACTCAGGAACTCAGAATAATCTCAGGTTTTATTCTGGCAGCTTCCTGTTCTTGTTCCCAAAGCTGTTTATTTTGTGGCGTGAATTAAAAACCACTTTAAATAGAAAGAGGAATTAAAAGGAAACATTAAACAAACGTTCTGTTGTTGTTTCTGCTGCTGATTGTTTCTTTGTTGTTCGTGGCAATAAAGACTTTCTGTTGCTGAGACAGTAAATGAAAAAGAAAACAATCAGGCTTTAAATGTAGTTAAAAGCACGTGATGGAGTTTTATTCACTATAAAACAGCAGCTGCAGTAAACTGTTCATCAGCTTGTGTCTGCATGTTTGTGATCATACAAAGACTTCCGTTTGATTAACGAGTAGCTTGTTCTTGTCGGCATCCACACATCATCTAAAGGCTTTTCGTCCTCATTTGATCTGAAATCCTCTGAACCCGGAGACTGTTTTTATTTTTAAACTTCATTATAAAGTCTACAGAAACAGAGCAACCATGAAGAAGGAGGGAGAACTCAGAAATGCCAGTTGTCTAGTATCATTAAGTTAGATGCTGTAAATCGTTAGAAAAGGGAGGAAAGAATCGATTTTCCATGTGTCCAGCTCTACAGACTCTATCAGCTGTAGGAAGATGATCCACCAGGCTGAATGCATCTTCCAACTACTTACTCCTCTGTTCACTGGTTCTGTTTATCATCATTTTGTCTCATTTTCGTTGTTTGCCTTTTGTTTTTTTGCTGTTTTGTGACTAATTTGAGTTGTTTTGTGTCATTTTGTTTTGTCTTTTGCCAGTTTTATGTTGTTTTTCTGGCTAGTTTTTGTCATTTTGTGTCTAAGTTGGGTCGTTTGTCTCATTTCTGTCATTTTGCTTTGTTTTCTTTGCCATTTTTATGTTGTTTATTTCTAGTTTTTGTCATTTTGTCTCACTTTTGTCGTGTTTTTGTTTTGTTTCTGTCATTTTTTTTGTCATGTTTTCGTTTTGTTTCCAATTTTGTGTCTGATTTGGGTCGTATTTGTTTCGCTTGGGTCATTTTCTGTCTCATTTTTGTTGTTTTGTGTCTGATTTTTTTTGTCATTTTCTGTCTCGTTTTGTGTCTCATTTCTGTCCTTGTTGCCTTCACATACTGCATATATTGAACTATCTCCATGTGTCCAGACTCTACAGACCTTTTCTCAGCTGTTGAAAGATGTTCCACCATGCTGGACGTATCTTCAGCTTCTGTCTCCTCTGTTCATTGTTTCTGAGCCATGCTGCATTTATTCATTAATCCTGGACATTTAATTCTCCTCTCAGTGTCCCTGAACAAACACTGCCTGCAGTTCAACCGAGTGACTGTTGGTCACAGCTGAATCAGAATGTGCCGTTTATCTCTTGCAAATGTTTTAATGAGATGTAGAATGAAGTGGTTTTGACAAAATAAGTCAGAATTGTTTGACTTTCCTGGATATTCAATCTTAAAGTTGAAAATTGGATGATTATTTCAGTCTTTATCGTTCCTGGCTGATAAATGATGTGAACTGAGTGTTTCTTTTCTAAACAATGACATGTCTTTCAACCATGCTGGTGTGTGTTGGGGTTCAGAGGATAACCTCATTAAACTGTTCTGTCACTGATAAATTAAACTCTCTACAAAACTGCGACACCTGTCAGATGTTCCTCTGCACTTTCCTGACTTTTATGATGTTGCCACGTCCGACATTGTTCCCTGTTTCATTTCTGTGTTGTGATTTTTCAGCAACAATGGACCAATCTGGTTACTCTTTAACTACCTGTATTATCATCGGTGTGGCTTCTGGCTTCGCTGGACTGGTCATTGGTGCTGTAGGAGCTGTTCTCATCACGCGGAAGTGGAAACGTGAGTCACAGTTATCAGATATAAAATCTGCATATCTCAGTGCAGAACTCTCGTGTTCCCTTTTGATGACATTTGTTAGGTTAAAATCTGTGCTGTGGACACATTGAACATTATATCATGGTTTTTATTTTCACAAGACAATTCATCATAAACACGCAGAATTCCATCCTTGAAAAAAAATGCTGCAGGAAACAGAATATCCAACCTGGTGTAAATCTTCGTGTATTGTTTTTTCTTCAAAGCAGGTGGCAGTGATGAGTCACAGAACAGAGATGCGCTACTTGAATGTGGAACATCAAAGAGAGACGACGAGGTCCGGGTGGGTGGAGCAGCTGCAGCAGATAAAGCAGGTCATGTTAGGTCACAGAAGAACGATGCACTACTTGAATGTGGAACACAGATTGTTGAAGTGCAGAACAAACTGAAGACGGAGCTGGAAAACCAGAAAGGTGGCGTCCAACGGCAACTTGAGGAGATACAGATTGACAAGGAGACAAACAAGAAGGAGCGAGAGTCAGTGAAGATGGAATTAAAAGAAAGAGAAGAAAGCTATGACAAGCCAGAGGAACTGTTGAAACACCAAGAAGAGCTAATGCAAGCTGGATGGAGACTGGATGACAGAAAGAAACTCTTGGAGAAACAGGAGTCTGACATCGATAAACTGATGGGTCCCGTGGTTGAGTTGACCAGAATAACAGAGATCTTCAGTCGAACAGCGAAACAGACATAAAAGCAAAACAAGTCAGAGGAAATCAGCAGAAGTCCACAGAAGCTGTTTAAATCAAAATGACACAAGATGCCAATAACTGGTTTCATGAGTAAACAGCATTCAAACCATGAACTGTGATAAATGCAACAAATTGATTTTAGCTCTTCATTGAAACTTGGAATTTTTTAGCTGTCGAGTTTAAAAAGATTTGTTACCTCTGAGAAGACAAACACATTTAAATAAAGACAGAACTGATTAAAAGATTAAAAGAGTGCAGATGATTTTTAAAAATTTGTATTTTAATTGTATTTTTTAATGATCTCTGAAAATGTATGTAACGTTAGTGATTGGTTTTGTTTAATGTCTGTGTTGAGAAACTGCTGTTTTCTTTTGTCAAGAGTGGATGAAATATTCTGTTCAAAATTCAAATAAAGACTCATTTTTAAATGGTTGTGATGTTTTTTCTTTTTTCTCTTTGAGCTCAGATCCCAACTGAAATATAGATGAAACTGTTTGAACATCTAAGTTTTAAAACAGCGCCGCAGAGTTTCTCTTTGAGTAAGCTCAAGAAAAAAACACTTTGATTTATACATTTTAATGAACATTATTTTTTGGTCTTTTTTCATTACAGTTAACAGATGTTGATTATTTTTTTTCTGTGATTTTCTCATTTATTGTCAAATTCATTTTTTGTTTGATGGACAATCTGTAAAATCCTTAAACTGTAAAGTCCTAAAAAAAACATTAAGTTACAGTTACTAATCTCTAACATTCTAATATGACGAGATGAACTGCTTTCTGATTTGCTACATATAAAAGAAAGAAAACCTGACAGACTGAATCCAAACAATACTATCCTGATACACAAAAGTTAAAGTTAAACTTGTTAAGTGGGTTTAAAGATGCTTTTCTGAGACTCTGCGAGATGCTGCAGCTTCAGACTGAATGAACAAACTAGTAAAATCTGAGCCTGGACCAGCTACAGATGAGAGACTTGACTGTGCAAAAAAGAGTAAAGTGACCCAGAAACTAAAAAATAACTAATGTGGGTTTTCATTCTGTTAAATGCTTCATGTTGTCAGATGTCTCATCTACATTCTAGTAAACGCTGCAGCAGACAGGTGGTAAAAGTGAACACAGCTTATCAGATTACAGTTGACCGAGGTTGAAGTTCAGCTTATTTTCTTGGAGGACGTTTACGATGCAGCTCATGTCAAGGCGAAGTGGCTTTAATGCACAAATCATATACTTTTAGTAACTTTTAACTCTTTTTGAAGCTGTACTAAATATTACAAATAGAACTGTTCATGAAATCAAATTTCTTGTTCAGCTCTTGACTTTAACAGATTTCAACAGTAGCTAAAGACTCAGACTCAGACTTCTTTATTGTCATTCGACCCTGACAGGATGAACGAAATGCAGATTCTCAGGTCTTGGTGTAGCTTATAAAAGATATTAAAGATAAGATAAAAATAGACATGTAATAATAATAATAATAAAGCTCTCAAATATTAGCGTTACCAGGAGTTCCAGTTTGCTTCCACGGTGTTTTCATAGCTGCTAAAGGAGAAAACCCTCTTTAAACAAACATCACTTTTAACCCGTTGCCTGGCCTTGATCTTCTGCAAACATTTTTGTGTTTTGTCATCGCATCCGATTTTGACTGATCCAGCTACATCACTGTCATAGATCATAAAATGATTCTGCCTGTTATTGCATGTGTTTTGGGGTTTTCCCACGTGCAAATATGAGCTTCAGCTACTTATATGTATGCACAGTTCCTTTTGGAGGTATAGGAAGAACTGTGCAACGGTCCATTTTTGGAGGTACAGGAAAAACCGTGCAGCAGCTACTTTTGGAGATACAGGAGGTACTATGCAGCAGTCCTTTTGGAGGTGCAGGAAGAACTGTGCAGCAGTACTTTTGGAGATACAGGAGGTACTATGCAGCAGTACTTTTGGAGGTACAGGAAGAACTATGCAACAGTCTTTTTTGGAGGTACAGGAAAAACTGTGCAGCAGTACTTTTGGAGATACAGGAAGAACTATGCAGCAGTACTTTTGGAGGTACAGGAATAATTATGCAGCAGTCCTTTTGGAGGTACAGGAAAATCTGTGCAGCAGTACTTTTGGAGGTACAGGAAGAACTGTGCAAAAGTCTTTTTTCGGAGGTACAGGAAAAACTGTGCAGCAGTACTTTTGGAGATACAGGAAGAACTATGCAGCAGTACTTTTGGAGGTACAGGAAGAACTGTGCAACAGTATTTTTTCGGAGGTACAGGAAAAACTGTGCAGCAGTACTTTTAGATTTACAGGAAGAACTATGCAGCAGTCTTTTGCAATACCTTTTATTCTTGCCTATATAATGAAACACTGTATATATATGTATTAGTTTTGATCTGGAAAATTCTGCTGTACTTCTATGTGCTGCCCAGTGTTCTAGTAGCTGCTATAAGGGGAAAACCCTCCTTAAACAAACATCACTTCTAATCCGTTGCCTGGCCTTGATCTTCTGCAAACATTCGAACATTTTTGTGTTTTGTCATTGCATCTGATTTTGACAGATCCACCTACATCACTCTCATAGATCATAAAATGATTCTGCCTGTTATTGCATGTGTTTTGGTTTTTTCCAACTGCAAGTGTAAGCTACAGTTACATATATGTATGAACAGTTCCTTTTGGAGGTACAGGCAGAACTGTGCAACAGTCCTGTCTGCTGCAATACCTTTTATTCTTGCCTATATAATGAAACACTGGATATATATGAGTTTTGATCTGGAAAATGCTGCTTTGCTTCTGTGTCCTGTCCAGTGTTTTTGTAGCTGCGAATAGCGGAATGTGAAGATTGGTGTCTGTTTCATATCTGCTGGAATCTTGGAGTCTTGCGTCAATTAAATGGAAAGCACCATCTCCTCCTTGTCCGATCACTGGCGCACACAGCCCATTCATTTGTGTTGTTTGGTTGCAGCATGTAGCATTGCTTGGCTGGCAGCAAGTAAGATCACTCATCCTCAGCTGAGGACCGGCTTTGCCTTCGAGGATGGCCTGCTTTCTTGTACTGCCGCTGCTGTTCTTTAAAATGAGTTTTAGTGCCAGCAATGGCTTAAGTTTCTTGTTTCCATCCCAGCTCTCAGTGCAGCTGTAGAGCCTGGGCTCTGTTTTTTTTTTTTAAAAAAAAACAATATCGCTATACACAATAATGTTTCATGATAAATTTCTTTGCTCTGTTGGCTCAGCCACGGAGTGTGGCCCTGTAAAAGCCACCCAACACTCCCAATAGAGCAGCTGTTTTTCTCGACTGTGTTTGCTACACCTGTTCCCACTCTGTTCTCTACATGGTTTAGCTATGGTTGTTTTCCATGCTGTTTTTTGACACTGTTTTAATATATGCTGTTTTGATCAGTCGCTATTCCACGCCACCACGACCACACAGTGGTTTGGCACAACATTGCCACGAGGTTACGCCTGGTCTTGGCAGTTAACTTGGCCTTGATTTTATTCTTCTGTCATTGTTCTCACTGTGTCCACATTGTCTGCTGTTTCTATAGGGTATCTATTGTGTCTATTTTGTATCTGTTTTTGGTTAATGTTATTCAGTATTTTTTTGTTAACATTTGCTATTGCTGGGCTGTAAATAATTTGATTTCTTTTTGTGTTGGACAGGAGTGGTGGGAGCCAGATCCCATGGTGGTGGTATTTCCCTTTGCAGTGACGAACACTCTGAGTGTCCTTGGTTTATCACATGGTGTTTGGAGTAGAGCTCCTTTTCCTGCTGGCTGCCCCGGTAAGCCCCAGCCCTAGTTCCTAGCTTTGTATATAGTTTGTTTGTTTTATTCAGTTGGTCCCAGCAATAGTAAAATACATGTTCTCTATGAATTTTTCTTTTCTTTCTTCAAAAGATAATGGGTAGCTACCATTTTCGTGAAAGGGCAACATCAAGTTTGTTAAAGTTTGGAAACACGTCTCAAGACATCTTTTTTTTATATCTGTGTAAGGCACCTGTGTGAACAATATTTTTCAGATACCCAAACCTATTTCCTGGGCCGAAATTCCCCAGCTGCACTTTTCTGAAAATCTACTGCCCTGACACAACTGTAAATGTTAGTTTTGATCTTGAAAATGTTGCTGTGCTTCTGTGTCCTGTCCGGTGTTTTTGTAGCTGCTAAAAGGAGAAACACCTCCTTAAACGGACCTTTTGGGGGGCATCACTAAAGTGTGCAGCAAAATTGCTGGCATCACACTCAATGACCTGACTGCGTTGTACCAGAGGCGGATTCTGAAGAAGGCCTAGTCAGTCCTTGACGATACCAGTCATCCCCTGTATGATGAGTTCAGGTTGCTTCCATCAGGTCGCAGATAGGTGAAGGAAAAACTGTGCAACAGTCCTGTCTGCTGCAATATCTTTTATTTTTGTCTATATGATGAAACACTGTGTGTATATGAGTTTTGATCTTGAAAATGCTGCTGTGCTTCTGTGTCCTGTCTAGTGTTCTAGTAGCTGCTAAAAGGGAAAACACTCCTTAAACAAACATCACTTTTAACCCGTTGTCTGCCTCGATTTTCAGCAACGGCCAAACATTTGTGTTTTTACCTTTTTCAAAATTATTGATCCAGCAAGTTTTGTCCTATTTCCAGAAGATCTTTAATAAATCCATAAAAAAAAAACAATCTGCATGATTTGTTTTTGTTTTTCTTCTGTTAGAAACGTTCATGTGTTTCAATGATTCCACAATAGAAAATTCAGAGTTACTGGAGTCGTCGTAAACTCAAGACTGCTGTGATACGTGTACATCGTCTTTACAAGTGTATGGAAAGTTTTGCTCTCATGTAATATCTAAAAAAAAATGTAAAACTGACAATTTTAACAGTTTAAATACACATTTCATAATAACTAAAGTACACGTCACACAGAAAACTCAAGATAAAAATCAAACAACAGGATATTTATTGAAAAAAACTTTTTACCGACTAAGAAAACATAATACAAATAAACACAACAAAAAAGATGCACACATAGAAACTCAGAGCAATTTTAGCCACAAAATTTTAAATGCTAATGTTTCCCTTTTACTAAAGAGCTTCACTATCTCATTTCAAAAGTCCAATGGAAGAAGGGAACCAAAGTTTGACCATTGTGGCTGCATAAGCAACCAAAAATCTGTCAAGTGCAATTGATTTTTTGATATATTTTTTTTCTATTTGGCCAGTGCATTTTATATTTAGCAGGTCTACTGTTAGCAGTTAGCTTTGATGGAAAAAAGTGGATATCAGGTAAATCTGACATTAAAATGTCTTTTATGGGAATAATGACAATGATAAATTTAATTTCTGTATTATTTTTCAAAACTGAAGTCACGAGGTGATTCATGAAACATTAAACTATACAAAGCATTACAAAGCAGCAATTAGGCATTAAAAGAATATGTAAAAAGATTGGTCAATCATAGCGACTACTAATGGTCTGCATGTGAGGTGTTTAGGAGACATCTGTAAATTGTAGTTTCAACCTAGATTAAGCTCTTATCCTCAAAACTGCATGAATCTCTGCACATGAGCATTAGTGGAAATGGAGCTTTTTGCGTGTCAAAGTACAATAGAGTCAAAGATAAACTTTAACGAACTTTAAGCCCCGATCATCCCCAGTAAAAAGAATAAATCATTAATTTTCTGTTTTTGGTAGCTGTATACACCAATCAGACGTAACACTATGACCACCATTCTGACATTGTGTTGGTTCCCCTTATGTGCTCCAAAATGCTCTGAACTATTGGGCATGGACCAGAGGACCTCTCAGGGTGTCCTATGGGGTCTGGAACCAGTGGATCCTTTGGGTGCTCTGGCTTGTGCAGTGGGGCCTCTGTCAATCCAACTGGTTCCACTGCATCCTGTTGATGCTTGATCACAATGGGCTGTAGGAAGTCTGGAGGTCACATCAACATGTTGGACCATTGTCATGTTCCTCAACATGTTCCTGATTGGTTGATGTTGTTTCCATGTGGTGGGGGGCATTTTCATCCAGTGACATTTGGGATTTCCATTAGCATGAGGGAGTGTGTTTGTTGTGGGACGATGTTTATTTGGGTGTCTAAGTCTGATCAACATGGATGTTAAAATCCAAGGTTTTCCATCAGAACACCACATAGAACCAATATGATCAATGTTATTCACTTCACCTGTCAGTGGTCAGGATGTTGTGGCTGATCGGTGTAGATTATGGCTGTTATGGCAGCTGCCGTATCGGGAACTTTTTATCTCCCTCTCCCCCTCAGTGTGTGAGTGTCTACTCAGGTTGCCCTGCAGCACCAGCTGATTCCCTCCACCTGTGATGGCTCCGTCTGATTGGTGCAGGAATGACAACTGCCGGTCCACCAATCAGACGGAGCCACCAGGGATACATAAGGAGCCAGCAGAGCAGAACCAGGCAGCAAGCTGTAACCAGCCCTGCTTGTGTGCCTCTTTGTGTTTTGTGGCTTTGTGAAACTCTGTAAACTTGCTGAGGCCCTAGTTTTTGCTTAAGAACATTGCACACACTTTAGATTTCCTTGTTAGCCTCATTAGCGTTTTGAGTGCTGCTAGAATTGTACTTGTTTTAGTTCCTTTGTTGAGCCAGAGTAGCGGATAGTTTCTTTTGCTACCGTTGTTTTCTACATAGTTAGCTTAACAACTCTAGTTTAGAGTCTCTTTTTGGTCTAGTTTTCACAGCACTCATTTAGTTTTTTGTTGCCTCACTTTTGTTTTAATTGTTAAATCTTTACTTTTGTTAATGAATAACTTTAATTCACCTTATAACATCTGGGTTTTTATGTTACTTCCCTTTCCCATCATGAGCTGGCTGTAACAATAGCAATATTTATTTATTGCGCATGTTTAAAAGCTGCCAAAGTGTGTGGTTAGCAACAAAAAGGGTAAAGCTTCAAATATATTTAGGTCAAAAATGTGGTTAAAAAAAAGTGGTTTCAAGAAGTTATACTGTAGTGCAACCAAAGATAAAAATAAGATGAAAATAATGCAGAAGTCAGCAGTAATATGTTCAGACCTTCACACAGAAAAGATAAAAGCTTAAAAAAAAGCACATTTACAGTACAGGTCTGAAATCTGTTTATCTCTTTCCTTTGTCCGACGACAGTTTGCTTTGAAGTGCATCTCTCTGATTCTCTGTCTCCTCTATTTGTTGTTTTATCTGTTTCATGTCCATCTCTAGTTTCTGCTTCCTTTCTTTCAGTTTTTTAATTTCATCACATGCTGTCTTCATGATTCTCTCTGTGTTCATTACCAGTAGTTGATGATCTTTCTTTCTGTCGTCCAGACTCCATCTGACTTCGTTGATCATGTCCTTTAGTTTATTGTATCTCTGTGGTCTGTTTGCTGTCTTATCCCCTTCCTTCTTCATCTCTTCTTCATCCACTGACTTCATCTTCTTCTCATGCTCCTCAGACAATGTCTCTGCCTTCTGACACTGGGAGGTGAGTTTATCCTTCTGTGTCATCAGTTCATTATAAACTTTCTGTAGAGCATCAATCGCCTGAGTCACTGTGTTCTGTTCTTCCTCATTCTTCTTCAACTCCTCATCCAGTTTTGCCTTTTTCTTGTCCAGATCTTCTATTTTATTGATTTCTGTCATGAGCTTCTGTCCCTCTTCGTTTGGTTTTTCTGTGGAAACAACAAGTTGATGTTGGAGCTGTTGCATTTCTGCAGTAATACCATCAATTTAAAATATACAAGAAAATAAAACAATGTCTACTGGTGTTCAAAGCTTTTTGATCAGATCACAGATGTCATGAAACGTTTAAAACAAAAACTTCATTTCTAAGTATATTTGCAGTTTTTTTTTTACCAAGATGCTGTAACATTTGGAAAAAATCTAAATTTTTCACATTTACCTGTGAACATGAGGTGAACTTTTATCACTGTGTTCTGATTCATTCTTCATATTAGCCTAATTAATGAAGAGTTTTGACGTAAAATGTATTTCTGAGTAAATCAAATACAGTTTCTACTCACGAATTTTGTTTTGTCTCCGTTTCCAGATAAAAAATGCAACTGTAAGAACCAACATGAGGGCAAAAATCACACTAAAGGTGATAGAAGCAGCACAGTTTGACGAGAAGTCAAAGAAATCATCTGAAACAATAAAAACACTGGAGTTACAAATCACCAAACCTCAACTGTTCTCAGCTGAAACTCATCATTTCTGTCATTATTTCTACCTGGAACATGAATCCATGTCTCTCTGCTCTGGTTGATGTTGTTCTGCTGGACTCTGCAGGTGAAGTTGTTGCTGTGTCTCTTCTCCACAGTCACTCTGCTGCTGACAGTATAGAGGTCATCAGGACCTCTGACTGTCTCTGTAGGTCCAGCAGGGAGGAGGTTTCCCTCAGCGTCCAGCCACAACACCTCAGGCTCTGGATACCAGCCTGCAGACTGACACTGTAACACCACTGACCTGCTGGTTCTACCAAGTCCTGCTAAACTGATTTCAGGAGACGAGACAGAACCTGATGAGAGAGAAAACAACTTCAGAGACAAACTTCACAGAGCTTAATGACAGCGAAAAGTCGAGAAAACGTCGTAGTATAGTATGTTGTAAAAAATATTGTAAAGTATGTCATGAGTAAATTGTGAACTGTGTTGTAAAAAATGTAGTACAGTATTTAAAAAAAAAAAAATCTTAAAACCGTGTTTGAAAAAAGGTTGTATTACAGTTTAGCGTTAAAAAAGTAGTATAGTATGTTGTGTGTGAAACATCATAGTATACCATGTTATGAAAGTGTTATAGTATGTTCTAATAAAGTTGTAAACCATGCCATAAAAACTATCATTGTATCCAACTTTGTAACCATGTTATAACAATATTTTACTACAATAAGTAGTAAAAAACTTATGGTATGGGGTAAAATTGTAAAATATGTACCGTATGTCATAAAAAACACATCATAGTGTAGTATGTAAAAAAATGTAAAAGTGTATGTTGTAAATAAATGTAATAGTATAGTATGTGGTAAAAATACTGCAAAACATGTGGTAAAAATGCTATTGTATAGTATGATGTTTAAAAAAGTCATAGCATAGCATGCATAAAAAATTGTAAACTATGTTGCAAAAAATGCCATAGAGATATATCATAATATAGTATCGCATAAAATACACAGTACAGTGTGTTGTAAGAAAATTGTAAACTATGTCATTAAATTGTCATAGTTTAGTTTTTTTTAAAAAAAACAACACATTTGAAACCATGTTGTCAATAAAAGGTCATAGTATAGCATCTCACAAACAGCATCAGTACAGTATGTCGTAACAAAATTGTAAACTGTGTCTGAAAGTTATATTATAGTATGACTTAATGAAACAAATAGACTTGCTGTAGAAACGCTCATAGTTTATTATGTCGTAAAAAAGTGAAAAAGTATTTAATAAAAATATTCTAAAGTACATTTTAAAAAAGCTATAGTATGTAGTAAAAAAATTATAAAACATTTTGTAAAAAATTGTAATACTATAGTATGTGGTAAACATATTACAATGTATGTTGTAAAAATAATGCCATAGTAAAGTAAGTTGTAAATTAAAATGTCATAGAACAGTATGTTGTAACAAAATTATACATGAAGTATGTTCTCGTAAAATGTCATATTACAGCTATTTGTAAAAATGTTGTAGTGTAGTATGTCTTCACAAAAAACTTTAGAACCACGCTGCAAAACTGGTAATAGTACAGTATGCTGTAAAAATGTAATAGTCATAGTAAAAACCTATCATAGTGTAGCCTATTGTAAACGTTACAATACAATATGTTATAAAAAAAATGTACACTGTGTCAGAAAATGTCATAGTATATTATATGGAAATAATGCTATATGTCGTTAAAACCTGTCACAGTAGAGCACGTTGTAAGAAAAACGTTGTAGTGCAGTGTGTTTTAACAAAACTCTACACTGTGTTGTAAAAATACACGTCCTAAAAATGTAGTGTCGTATACTGCTCACCTGACTAACATAGATCACTTTATGTTAATCACATATGCTGAAAAACTGCAACATCCATTTTACCATAGTGGTCTGATACCTCGTCCAATAAATGAACATTTCATTCATGTTTTACATCTTGTTTCTAAAATTACAAGCATTGTGGGAACTCTTGTTCATGTGAACTGAGTCGGGCAACATTTAATAACAAGTTAGCGAAAGTGTCTCAGGAGATAGAATGCATTTTCCATCAACCCTCTGAACTCTGAAGTTTCTGGCCGCTTTTCTGATTATATGTTTACAGAAATTTAAAACACCTGGAATCGATGTGTGCTTTTCTGTCCTCTCTGTGTTTACACTGCCTGCAGTTCAGCCAAAAGTTTACTGTTATCAGTTAGCATCTACTTGCATTACAAGTTAGTCCTGATGTGTAGGTGTGTTCGCATGACAGTCGAGGTGAATGAAAAGATCTGAATGTAGTGTTGTTCATTGACTTACCAACGAGGAGCTCCACAAAATATTCTTTGTTCTGTTTGGCAATGTAGCATCTGTATCTTCCATTATCGGAGTTTTTGAGTTGGGTGAGCTGCAGGGAAACGTCGCCATGTTTCAGTTTGTCGGCGGACATCGACACCCTTCCCTTGTAGGCTGCATTTTGGTCTTCCAGAAATTCCATCCCTTTGTGCCACACATACACAAACCTGGGTTTCAGATCCGGCCTCCCCCACTCCACGGTGACCTGAGCAGCGTCCAAACCAGCTTCCAGACGACACGGCAACTCAGCGTCTCCACCAACCATCGATATGACGGGCTGAGCTGGAGCCATCGCCTGAGCCTGACCTGCACAAAATAAATGTAGTTCACATTAAACGGGGTCAGCCCTGTGCCCCCCACAGCCCAATGTTCCTACAGCCCTATGTTCCCACATGTCTCACATTTCTAAGACTCTGTTTACATGAAGAGAAAACGTAGATATTTCCACGCTGTTCGTCCCTCCACAGCAACCCCATGTTGGAGTAGCGGTGTTGGGTTCGAGAGTTCGGAAACCAGCTCTCTCCTTCAAATCACCAGCCACAAGATTGAGTGACGAACCCCTAACTACGAGGGGTAGAAATGTGGGAACTGTGAGAACATAGGGCCTAATTTTGAAATAAAAATGTTTGAAATGTGGGAAAGTAGGCAGTGGGAACACAGGCATGCTCCTCATTAAACAATCACAGCTTAAAGCTGATGTAATGAAAAGTTGCAACTGGCACTGGTAAAATTAGCTTTAATCAGCTAAAGTCTGTTTTGTTAGTTATGGAAGAGGAAATTCTGTAAGATTTCAACTTTGACATCGGAATTCTGACTCATCTGAACTATAATCTGACCTTAAACTCAGAATTCTGATGTTTTTCAACTCTGAAATTTTGCTTTTATCTCGTGACCCATTCTGACTGTCCCAACTTTAACCTGAAATTCCAAATTTACAATCAATTCTGACTGTTTTGAGTTCTGTCTTTGATCTTAGAATTCATTCTGACTTTTTTCTGATTTCTGAACCTAGGTCCCAGAGTGCAAAGATCTGAAAATGCTGTTTACGCGGCACCGTTGTTACGCCCTGTCTGCTTCTTTTTCTGACACGCTTGTGTCATAGCTCCACCTCTCGATAAATGCGCCAAACTCAGAAAACAACGACAACAATGTCTCCGTATAGAGCTGCGTATGTCCTGCTGATGGTTCCACCTCATCGTCCATCCAGACTAGAGTCCTACCAGCTCGTCCACTCGTATTTGCCGCCGCCATGTTCTATGTTTACATCCTATACATATTTCTTCATGCCTAAAGTCCCGCCGCCAGTTTCCGCTTGTTCATGTTACGGCGTCATAGTGCCACCAACAGGCCTGGCATGTGTTTTGCATCGTTTTCAGGCATATTAAGTGAATTTGTGTGGACGGACACATTTAATGAAACAGCTCCGTTTTTATGGAGAACGTTTTTGAAACTATTCGCGTTTTGGCTTCGTGTGGACGGGACCTAATTTTTGTCAGACTTCTGACTTTAAACATATGAATCCAACTTTAAAGTCAGAATTCTGATTCTTCTTGGCTGAATTCTGTCCTTGGACTCAGAATTTATTCTGACTATTGTCTGATGTCTGACTTTAAACATAAAATTCTGACTTCAAACTAAAAGTCCTGACTTTATTCAATTTTAAATTATGGCTTTAAATTTAGAATATATTCTGAATTTTATCTGAAGTGTGACTTAAAACTCAGAATTCTGACTTTTATCTTAAAATTATGACATTAAACCCAGAATTTATTCTCACTTTTGTCAGAAATCAAAATTTTTAATTTTTAATTCTAAACTCAGAATTCAGACTTTTTTTTACAATTCTGAATCATGTCTTCAAACTTAAATTTGACTTCCATCTGAAGTCTTAATTGAAGCTCTGTATTCTGACTTTTGTTTTAAGCTTGACTTTTGACAGAATTCTGACCAAAAAAATGTTTGAATTTTACAGAAGACAAAGTTCAGTTTTACTTCAGAGGTCTGACACTGGCCAAAGATGAAATACTGACATCAATGTTTTCTCTATGACATTACAAACAACCAATGCAAGGTTGCAACTACGGTTAAATTCAAGTTATTACACTTTGATGTGCAAAAAGTCAAGGTCAAGTCAAAGTTAAGGTAAAGTCATGCAGTTTTACCTGATATGTACTACAATAAATACTTTGAGAGCAATTCAACCAAGAATAAGAGATAAGTTTGGACTTATTTGGGCTTGTTGGGCTGTGAGGGTTAAACACAAAATGCAGTTAGTGAAGTTACCTTCATAAAAGTGCGTCAGAAGAAGGAAAACCAACACACTGATGGTCCTGAGTGTAGATTTAAGAGATAATCCCTCCATTGTGTGAACCTTCATGGAGTGCTGAACGTTCAAAAACACAGGTAGAAAGTATTAATAAGTATTAAAAAGCACCTTTGATCCTTTTTTTAATACAAAACTGTCCGATTAAAATACCTGACTGTACAACAGATGCTGGAGTGTAGTTCCAGAAGCAGATCCTGATAAAGCAGACGGCATTTACAGTATCGTCATTAACAGTGATTTTAGTTGTATTTAGCTGAACAATCTGTGTACATATATTTAAATGCATAATATCATCGGTAACTTAATTCCATACAGACGCAACAGTCTCTTATTTATCGGCTGTAGAGGCTGTTTTTCTGTCTAATTCAACAATCTTATGACAAGAAAGTGTTGGAAACTGTGACAGGAGCTCCAGTAAAAGCTTAAACACAAATCAGAAAATGTCAAATACCTGTTCAGAGCGTCAAAACGTCGCCTCTCCTCTCAGTGTGCTGTGTGGTCAACAGCCTCTGATAGCAGGGTTTGGACTTTAGTCGCGCATGTGTCAAATAAAACGAGGTGTGGTCACTGCCGACGTGCCTGTAACTTTAGTTTTTGTTCACGCTTCGTCTAAAAGTATCATCCAGCATTACATCTGTCAGTAAATAAACCTTAAAGTTAAACTTATAAAACAATGTAGAGAGAAACAAACATTTTATATTTCTATGAGGATTTAGAGGTTACTTGTTGTTTTATTATATCTTGCTAATGTCACGCCCTCCACCTCTGCTGCCTGAGTGGCAGTCTCCTTTCCCCTTTTCCCTCTTCCCCTTCCCTCTCTCTCTTGCAGGTGGGCGTGAGCAAGGTGTGGGCAGCGAGGAGCACGGCAGGTGCAGCCACTTCCAATCAGCGGAGGAGGCACGCGTGTGATTGGATGATCAGCTCTCACTCTCCCGGTTATAACCACGCTCCACATGCTCCTCGATGCCAGACCGTCGTTTTGCCTCAGTCAGTTGCCAACCTCTGCTCTCGTTCTGTCTGCTCCGTTTGCTCTGCACCCTCGCTATTGCTAACGCTATTCCCTCTCCGCTTCCAGTTGGTTCCCCGTCTGCCGTCCACGTGTGCCTCCTCCGGTTCAGCTCAACCACTGCCTCCACTCCGCCAGTAACCCAGCCACCGCCAGGATTCCAGTCGTGGATCGCCACCCCCACTCCCGGACCTCAGCTCACCACCCAGCCTGCCTGCCTGCCTGCCTGCCTTCGCTCCCACCTGCTCCGCTCACCTGCTCCGTCGTGCCCCCCTCTCCGTTCAGGTTCAGTAGCATTAGCATTAGCATTAGCGTTAGCCCGTCTGGCTCAGTTTTCCAGTGTCTTGGTTGCTATCAGCTCATAGGTTTTCGTAGCTCGCTTTTTGTTTGTATCAGCTCGTTGGTTTTCGTAGCTCGCTTTCTGTTATCTGTTCGTTTTTTCAGCTCGCCTTTTGCAGCTCGCTTTCTGTTGTTACTTTTAGTTCGTTTTCAGCATCCGCTCGCTTTTAGTTTCGGTTTTGGTTTATTAGTTTGGTTTCCTGCTGTGCAGTGATTTTCTGTTTCCGTTGTTGTTAATAAACATTGTTATTTTGTATATCTGTGTGCCGTGTTTCTTTGCCTGCGCCTGAGTCTCTGCACCGTTCGTAACAGTACGGTCTGGCCACCATGAGCTCAGCAGGCAACGAGACCGGCACTAGGCCTGCCCTTAGTGAGACAGACCTGCAGCAAGCCATAGCTCATCAGGGCGCCGTGATAGGGCAGCATGACTCCTTGTTGCAGAGTCTTGTAGAAAGCAACCGTGCGCTGATAAATCAGGTCTCCCAGCTCACGGGGAGAATTAGCACGCTAGCGGCCCACTCGGCTCCTGTTACTGCTACGTCTGTAGCTGCACCCGTTAGCAGCGATTCGGCTAACGCTAGTCTTGCGGTCAGCCAGTTAGCTCGTGAACCGCATGTGCCCGTCCCCGAACGCTATAACGGTGACATCGGTTCTTGTCAGTCTTTTTTGACTCAGGTCTCATTAGTCTTCGACTTACAGCCTCACTCTTACGCCTCTGATAGGGCCAGAGTAGCTTTTCTGGTTAGCCTTTTGTCGGGCCGAGCGAGAGAGTGGGGTACTGCGGTGTGGGAACGCCAGGAGGCGATCTGCGGCTCCTACATCGCCTTCACCACCGAGATGAAGAAGGTGTTCAACCACCCGGTGCAAGGAAAGGATGCCAGTCACCGTCTTCTGTCCATGCGTCAAGGGAACCGGAGCGTGGCGGACTTCTCCATCGAGTTTCGCACTACTGCGGCAGGGAGTGGATGGAACGGCGCCGCTCTGCGAGGGGCATTCTACGCAGCACTGCAGGACGGCCTGAAGGATGAATTGGCTACCCGCGACGACGTGAGCGACCTGGATCAACTCATCGACCTAGCCATCCGGATCGACAACCGGATCCGTGAGCGACGGAGGGAAAGGACCCTCCGCTCGGAGTCTCCACGGGCCCTTCCTTCGACGCGACCGAGTTCTCCACCTCCTTTCCGAGCCGTTCCTGATCCTGAGCCCATGCAACTTGGACGCAACCAGCTGTCCGCCCAAGAGAGACAACGTA
This sequence comes from Dascyllus trimaculatus, assembly GCA_024666655.1. Classification (NCBI taxonomy): domain Eukaryota; kingdom Metazoa; phylum Chordata; class Actinopteri; family Pomacentridae; genus Dascyllus; species Dascyllus trimaculatus. Next base: position 2,259,056 of record CM045467.1, on the reverse strand, counting down.
GGCGGAACGCCGACACCTGTTTATACTGCGGGAAGGCGGGTCACTACCTCTCGGCTTGCCCCCAGCGCACAGTAAAAGGACGGGCTCACCAGTAACTGGGGAGATACAGGTGAGCCATCTATCGTCGTCTTCCCCAAATCGGTTGCAGCTAGCTGCCTCCCTCTGCTGGCAATCCCAGTCTGTCCCTGTACAAGCCTTCATCGACTCTGGTGCCGAGGAGAACTTCCTGGACCTTCAGTTGGCCCGTCAGATGGGCATTCCCTTGGAGTCCCTGGAGCCCCCCCTGGAGGTTCGAGCCCTGAATGGACTCCACCTTGCCAAGGTACAGCAGAAAACTGTTCCTGTCACGTTGTTTTTGGCCGGCAATCATCGGGAGAAGACGACCTTTTTCGTTATAGATCACTCCAGTCCCCCCATGGTCCTGGGTTATTCCTGGCTTCGGGCGCACAACCCCCACATTGACTGGAGAAAGGAGGAGGTGGTATCTTGGGACCCCCGTTGCCACGAGACCTGTCTGCACTCTGCCCTGACCCCTGCTGACACCGCCAGCCCTGTTCCTGACGCCCCGGTGAAATTGGACTCCGTTCCTCCCGAATACCATGACCTCGCGCCAGTGTTCAGCAAGGAGAAAGCACTGTCTTTGCCTCCCCATCGCCCTTATGACTGCGCGATTGAACTCGTTCCCGGGGCCACCTTGCCTACCAGTCGGCTATACAACCTCTCCAAGCCTGAACAGGCGGCCATGGAGACCTACATCCGGGACTCCCTCGCTGCCGGCATCATCCGTCCGTCTTCGTCACCTGTGGGGGCAGGATTCTTCTTTGTGGATAAGAAGGACAAGACCCTTCGGCCGTGCATCGACTTCCGTGGCCTCAACGACATCACCATCAAGAACACCTACCCCTTGCCACTCATCAACTCCGCCTTCACATCCCTGCACGGAGCGACCGTATTCACCAAGCTGGACCTCCGCAACGCCTACCACCTCATTCGCATCCGCGAGGGGGACGAGTGGAAGACGGCATTCAACACGCCGCTGGGGCACTTCGAGTACTTGGTTATGCCCTTTGGACTCACGAATGCACCCGCCGTCTTCCAGAACCTCATAAACGATGTGCTCCGAGACATGATCAACCGGTTCGTATTCGTTTACCTGGACGACATCCTCATCTTCTCTAGAGACGCCCAGGAACACACCCGCCATGTCCGCCAGGTCCTCGAGAGGCTGCTGCAGAACCGACTCTTCGTGAAGGCCGAAAAATGTGAGTTCGGGGTACCTACAGTTTCCTTCTTGGGTTACATAATCTCGGCGGGTGAAGTGAGAATGGACCCTCTGAAGCTGTCCGCTGTTAGGGACTGGCCCATTCCGGAGAATCGGAAGCAGCTGCAGCGTTTTCTGGGCTTCGCCAACTTCTACCGTCGCTTCATCCGGGACTACAGCAAAGTGGCAGCCCCGCTCACCTCCCTCACTTCGGTTAAGCGGACCTTCTCCTGGACTCCTGAGGCAGACCAGGCCTTCCACTCCCTGAAGCAACGCTTCACCTCCGCACCCATCCTGACGCAGCCTGATCCCCACTTGCAGTTCGTGGTGGAGGTGGATGCTTCGGACATTGGGGCAGGGGCGGTGCTGTCTCAACGTTCCCCCGCCGACAACAAGATGCACCCCTGTGCCTTTTTCTCTCGGCGGCTGTCCCCTGCCGAGAGGAATTATGACGTAGGCAATCGAGAGCTGCTAGCGGTGAAGCTAGCTTTGGAGGAATGGCGTCACTGGCTGGAGGGGGCGGAGCAGCCGTTCATCGTTTGGACCGACCACCGGAACCTGGAGTACATCCGATCGGCTAAACGACTGAACGCCCGACAGGCCCGCTGGACACTTTTCTTCGGCCGCTTCAATTTCACCATCACGTATCGGCCTGGGTCCAGGAACGTCAAGCCAGACGCATTGTCCCGCCAGTTTTCCTCCCAGGAGACCCCCGGCGAACCTGAACCCATTCTGCCTGGAACTTGTGTGGTGGCTTCTCTCACTTGGGAGATCGAGTCCGTGGTTCGCCGGGCCCAAGAACAGCACCCCGACCCAGGTAACGGTCCTACTAACCGCTTGTTTGTTCCTGATCCGGTTCGCTCTCAGGTCCTGAGCTGGGCGCACTCTTCACGGTTGACCTGCCATCCTGGGACTGCACGCACCGTGGAGGTCCTGCGGCAGAGGTTCTGGTGGCCCACTCTGGAGAGGGATGCTAAGGAGTTCGTGGCCGCATGTTCCATCTGTGCCACCAGCAAGACCTCCAATCGGCCGAGTTCGGGGCTCCTTCAACCGCTGCCTATTCCTCATCGACCCTGGTCCCACATCGCAGTGGATTTTGTCACTGGGCTCCCCCCGTCCCAAGGTAAAACTGCCATCCTAACCATTGTCGACCGGTTCTCCAAAGCCGCCCATTTTGTCCCCTTAGAAAAGTTGCCCTCGGCCAGAGAGACGGCAGATCATCTGGTGAACCACGTTTTCCGACTCCATGGGATACCTGCCGACATAGTGTCCGACCGGGGACCACAATTCACTTCGGAGGTTTGGAGAAATTTCTGTTCTGCGTTGGGGGCCACAGTCAGTTTAACCTCTGGTTTTCACCCGCAGTCCAATGGTCAGACGGAGCGAACCAACCAGTCACTGGAGACCTTCCTGCGATGTATGACCTCGGAGAACCCTTCCGCCTGGAGCAGCCTCCTCCCATGGGTCGAGTACGCGCACAACTCCTTGTCTAATGCTTCTACCGGGCTGTCTCCGTTTCAGTGTTCCTTGGGATACCAGCCGCCCATGTTCCCCTCCCAGGAACGGGAGATCTCCACCCCATCTCTCCAGACCTTTCTCAGGAGGTGTGAACGGGTCTGGAGGCGCTCGAGGG
>CM045467.1:2231894-2256062 GCA_024666655.1 Dascyllus trimaculatus | reverse complement strand
GGCTTAACTGCTGTATGAATTATGAAGTAAAGCCAAAAACGAGGCTCACAGTGACCGTTGACCACCAAAAAAGCTCATCTAATCAGTTCATCCTTGAGTCCAAGAGGACGTTTGTGCCAACTCTGAAGAAATTCCCGCCGGACAGTCAAGAGACATGAAAATGGGTTGGACAGACAACCTGAAAACATAATCCTGCTGGCCACTTTTTGTGTTGTGGAGGCATGAAAACAATTTATTCCACCGAATTTGAGATGAACTTGAACAGTATGTGGCCCAAGCAGTGATCCCTGAGGAACACCACATAGAAAGTGAACCAGCAAGAACTTTCTCCAAACCAGTCCAGCCTCTTTTAAAAGCCCCAAGACTTGGAAGTTCAGATTATCACCTATTATTTAAGTGGTAGAGATGTTCTTTATCTATACATTGCTTTGAAAAAGTATTTGCCCCCCAGAGAAATCTTCTATTTTTACATATTTGTCACACTTAGATGTTCCAGATCATCAAACTAATTTTCATATAAGACAAAGATAACCCAAGAACACAAAATGCAGTTTTTAAATGATGATTTTATTTAATGAAGTAACAGTGCTGTCCAGCCCATCTTGCCCTATGTGAAAAAGTAATTGCCCCCATAGCTACCAATCTACCAAATGACCAGTTGGGTTCAGTCTCTCCATCCACGCCCACATATGATCACTACCAGGCTTGTTGGATCTAAACCTCACTAATAGAACCTGTCTGGTTTTGTGAAGCAGCTAAAGGGTCTCTAAAAGCAGCACATGATGCCACGTTCTAAAGAGATCCAAGAACAGATGAGGAACAAAGTCACTGACGTCCATCAGTCTGGAGGGTTACAAAACCATTGCTGGGGCTCTGGGACTCCAGAGAACCAAGGATGGACCAACCAGTTGTTAGGTTTAGGGGGGCAATTACTTTTTCACAGGTCTTCAATAAATCATCATTCAGAAACAGCATTTTGTGCTTTGTGGGTTATCTCTGTTAACTAGTCAGTAAATATAAATATAAGTTTCATGATCTGAAACATTTAAGTGTGATAAATATGCAAAATAGAAGATTTTTGTAGGGGGGAAATACTTTTTCACAGCACTGTGTATTTCATGTAATAAAATGTTTTCTACATTTGTACTTGTCGTCATTTTGCCGATCAACCTGCTTCAAACCCAAACTCGGTAACCAGCACTGACATGTTTGACCCAGCAGAGGTAATATCTCCACTTTGCAGATGAAACTTCAACCCGACCGACTTTGTCCGCCGTGAAAATGACGACCACCGAAGAAGCCAGTACAGAGGTTCCTTACGAGCCGTCTGCTGCAGAGGTTGGACCAACAAAAGGTGAGGGAAGCGGTCGTTTTCATCGTTATGCTTAAATAAGAAGCGGTTTTTGTCTTGAAAGCTGTTATTAATTTCGTGGCTCCAGTATCTTGGAAAAGACTCCAGAACATGTCTGTGTGTGAGTTTTCTGGAAGCTGGAATCCACCCGCTTGAGGTTGTTTGTTCTCAGCAGAGCATGTGATCGTCCTCGGAGCAAAGCTGACCTCGATGGTGCCGCTGAGCGAAGGCGACATCAGAGAGCTGGTGAGATACGAACAATATGTCACAACATTACATTTATGTAGAGACTGAAGTGGAGTCCAGAGGTTTGGACGACAACCTCTAAACTAATTCTGTGCTTTGTCAGTTTCAGACACTGCTGATGGAAATGGGGCTTCCTCCGAGCACCAAGGTGGGCTTGAGGAGGAAACCGCAGAACAACGAGGAGCCAACTGAGATGAGCGAAGAACCAGCGAAGAGATGAAGAAGCGTCATAATAAAATCCCGAAAACGATGTTGGACTGTCTCATCAGTCTTCGTCATCATCGTTTACCAGTACCTGTACCAAAATGGGAGTGTGGAGTTCTGTGGAGGGTTTTATGGCAAGTTGCAAAGAAATCAGTCCACAAGGTCTCTGGTTCTGGCTGAGAAACCTTCAAGCACGTAAACTCTCACTGTTCAGAGGCGTAATTATAATATATACCGGGGGGACACATCCCCTTTAATGTTCAAATAGCATCAGTAAATGTATCAGAACCAAACTTGTCAACTAAATTCACCTCATCATCATCATCATCATTGCAACCTCTTCCAGTGCTACGGTGGTGTTGCCGAGCACCAGCAGGGGGCGCTGCTCTACTGCTGGGGGTTCTCAGACTGAGACTTACCATCAATGAGTCGACACTTCATTCTGTGCTTTTCATGTGAAGGTTAATTATGTGTATTTTTGGGAATATATTCTCTTATTTTTAATAAATCTGCTTCCAAATACAAGAATTTATCGTTTTATAACAAGAATAAACATTTTTAATAATACTTTAGAGTCTAATTTTCAAACAAATCACAGACGAACAATAACAAGAAACAACACGAACAATAAAACACCTCAAAATACACTAAAGGACTCGAAATGCCAGCGGCTGTGACCACAGTATGCAGCTGTTATGTATCAGAGCTCTACTCGACTAAGACAAATGGTATTTTACACAAAACTTTTATTTTTTAAACTAATAATATCAGAGAAAGCAGATTTAAAAGACAGTAAAGTCAATGTTACTTTGAATTTTCTTTAATAGAAGTCTGTACAATGACAGGCGTATTGTAGACCGATGACATATTTTTGTTAAATAACATGATTATTATAATTATTATTTAACAGACAGCAACATTCAAATGTTGTACTTTACATGATGACGATTCTACCTAAATTTGAATTTACAGAGGGCATATACAGGGCTAAATCTGTAAGTTTACACTAAATAATTGTTGAATTATGTGCAATAATTTACTGTAATTACATGGGAGCTTCTGCTGCTGCCAGGTACTTTACCGTATTTTTCAGTTTCAATTGTACAAAACAACATTCTGAGAACCGCAGTGCACAGAAATCCTCAACTTTCTGCAGAGTTAACAGCTCCAGACCTCCAGACTTGGTGTGGCCTTCAGATCAGCTCCAGAACAGCGGTAGAGAGCTTCATTCATGGGTTTCCATGGCCCAGCAGCTTCATCCAAGCCTTACATCACCGAGTGCAATGCAAAGTGTCGGATGTAGTGGTGTAAAGCACTGGACTCTAGAGCAGTGGAGACGAGTTCTCTGGAGGGACCAGTCACGCTTCTCTATCTGGCAATCCGATGGACCAGTCTGGGTTTGGAGGTTGCCGGGAGAACGGTACTTGCCTGACTGCATTGTTCCAAGTGTAAATTCTGGGCAATCTAATCGAAGTCAACTGGACTCAGTAGAATGTCTGTGAAGACGTTTGGCCTCTAATCCGAGTGGCTTCATCAGTTAATGCGTGTCAAGATTAGATTGGGCACTTTACAATGGTGGCATTGTAAACTGGAGGTTGCAACACCACCTATCTCCGATTTACAATGCCCCCTTTTCATCTCTATCAAGGAGATTCAACAACGTAACCTGTGAACCAGAGTCGTTCACAAATGGCCCGGTGTGGCTGGAACAGCTCTGACAAGTGTTACTCTCCATTGGCCTCATGTGACTCCTAACGACTATGACGACCCCAACTACTGTCGCTCCATCACGGAGACCATCTGAGTCCCACCGCTGGAGCACCAACCACCGTTAGTCACCACTGGTCTCCAGGTTTCCCACCAGAGAGTCAGACTATCCCAGTCAAGTCTTGGAACGCATGAATTCATGAAGCCACTTGGATGGGAGGCCAAACGTCTTCACAGATATTCTACTGAATCCTGTTGCCTTTGACTGAGTTACCCAGAATGACTATGACCTGGATGAATGAGAACATTCACAGACTTATTGCCAAGTGTAAAATTTTGTGGACGGGGGGCTATGGCGTGGGGTTGTTTTTCAGAGGTTGGCTTGGACTCTTAATGCTTCATCATACCAAGACAACCAAAACGTCTTGGTATGATGAAGCATTAACAGTTCACATTGTGAATGTCTTCAAAGTGAAGACATTTGGACAATTCCATGCCCCCAACTTTGTGGGAACAGTTTGGGGATGGCCCCTTCCTGTTCCAACATGGCCGCCACCAGTGCACAAAGTAAGGTCAATAAAGACATGGACGATCCAGTCTGGTGTGGAGGAACTTGACTGTCCTGCACAGAGTCCTGACCTCAACCCTATAAAAGACCTTTGGGATGAATTAGTGGAGACTGAGAGCCAGGCCTTCTGGTCCAACATCAGTGTCTGACCTCACAAATGCTCTTCTGGAAGATGGTCAAAGACTCCCATCAACACACTCCTAGACCCTAACCCTAACAACTCCATATTGAACCCTACAGATTTAGAATGGGATGTCATTAAAGCTCATGTACGTGTAAAGACAGACGCCCAGTTCTTCTGCTAATATAGTGCATATACATAGATATGGTTGTTATTTTGGTCTTCGCTCAACCTGATATTAAAGTTGACCTGCAACAATGTCGAGATAATTTAATCTACATCATATAGATTTTGATGAGCAGCTTGTAATCTTAATAAAAGTGCAGCATGACAGGGTTCATTTCAGGTCAGAGGTTTATTGAACATTACGAAATGATAAAAACAATAAACCTTTATGATGGTTTCATGTGATTCACATCATAACACTGGACACACCTCCACATTTTGAGTAGGTAAACAAAAGAATAAGTGACTTTTGGGTCTTTCAGCTGCTTGTATTTTCACCATCAGAGCTTCAATTCAAGTCGTAGATGTTTTACTTCTGCTGCGGGTCAAAAGATGGGTCTAGTTCAAGCACCAACAAATCATGTATGATTTAGGTTAAAGGAAATAAAGAGACGTCAGTGCAAAGGTCCAGAGTTTTATGAGCTGCATCACAGTCATAATTATGCAGCCACAAGACAAAGTCAATCACTTGGTCACTTCGTCCAGCAGCAAACAGCCTCAACACTCTGCACATCAAGTAAGACACAGTCTGTGTTTAGTATTTTTATCAGAAGCTCTTTAATAGCGCTGATAATTATTGACGAGTAGATGAGAGTTTGAAATCATTACTTTGGTGCACATTTGTAGTTTTGCTGAAATCATCCTTATGTCCTCTGTGATGTGTGTCTGTGTGGATTGTCAGTCATCCAGGTCTTGGTAATTCTAGTGGTTTTCAGTAATAAAGCAACTGGATGAGACGTAAAAACATCTTTTAAAAAAACTACAAGACGTGTTGAATGTCTGAATCCTTTGCTGCAGATTACGGTTGGTTTCCCAGATTTTAAGGAGAGATTACAGCATCTGATCCAAACACTTCACTGTTAAACCTGTTGTTGTAATGACTTGTTGCCGTCTCCCAGATTTTACTTTACACGCCAGTTTTCTCAGTATAATGTCAATTTAAAGAGTTGTTTTGATGACCTGATTAAGTTCCAGGGATCAGGACTGAATGCAATAAAAAAAGAACCAGTTTAGATGAATAGTTGAATCAAGTTGATCTAAATTAAGTTAACAAGTGATGTCAAAGCAGCAGGTTCAGGTTAGAGATACTTCAATCATTCGATTCTTCTCAAATGATCAGGTTTTTTTTTTTAGGAAACTCAACTTTAATGTTCAGTAAAGACTTATCAGAAGGTTGATCTTGGACACAGTTGGATGTTTGAACAAGACAATGAGTCCAAACACATCAGAGTGGTAAAGAAATGGTTCAATCAGGCTGGAAAGGAGGTTTGAGACTGGTCTCCCCAAAGTCCTGACTTAAACCATCAAGAACCTGTGGACTGATGTAAAAGCAAGTCTGAGACAAAAAATACCCCTTTTCCACTGAGCTGGTTCCAGGTCTAGTTCAGAGCCAGAGCCTGACTTCGCTCCACTTCTTTGTGTTTCCACCTCCTAAGCACCGACTCCAGGTTCTATAAACTGGAGCTCAGCAAGCACCAACTCTTTGCTGGTCCAGAGCTAAGCACCGAGTACGTCAGGGGCTGGGGGCGGGGTTATGGTGACCAACCATCAACGGTGGAAAGGGACACACAAGCGCTAATTAGTGTCCTTGTTCTCCAGGACGTCCCTGGTCCCATCACACATGTGTTGGAATGACTCCTGGAAGTTTACCACAAACTGTTGACCTGAAATCCGCTACAGTTGTGTCCCACCAGTAGCGTGATCACGGATGTGTCCAGGCAACAGGAGGACCTCCGCCTCACAATCAGCCTTAAGACCATCTATAGAGATAAACAGAGATATTATCATCAACTTACTGCTTTTGTTTAACTGCTATGTAATGGATACAAAGGTCGTGGTTTTACAATGGCGCAATGGCTCCAACTTGGCTCCTTGTCAATGGAAAAGTAAACAGGTTCTAAGGAGGAACCAGATTTGAACCAACTAAGCACCAGAACTAGGACCTGGTTCTTCTTGGTGGAAAAGGGATAATAGACAACACATTTAGTTGGACTGAACCAATTCTGTCAACAGGAGTCAAAGATGAACCAGAAGCTTGTGGACAGAAACCAAGAGAGCCCAATTCAAATCCAATCCAAACACTTTTTCACAGCACTGTATTCTGTAGATGGTTTCTAAGGTGTTGTTCTTCCTCTGTCCTCCAGCAGGTTGATGAAACTGAGACCAACACATCATGGAGAACAACCCGGATGTTTCCAGCATTTTGGCCCACAGCTGGGAGGCCGGAGTGCTCAGATCACCAGGTGTTGCGGGAAATCCTTACCTGGCCGGAGGAGTCCTGCTGGGAACCTCCCTGCTGGGTCTGCTCACCATCATCTGGGCCTTCTGGTCCCAACGCAGCAATCTCAGCACTTTTAAAAGATCCTGCATCATGTTGTTCACCTGCCAGTCAATCAGCCCCATGAATGTTCAAGTCATTCAAGCCTCTCTGGTGTATCTGCTCATCATGGATGCTCTGAATCTGATCGTGGCAATAATCTTTGGAGCTGAGCTGATTCAATTGTCCTGCTTCTATCAGGTCAACTGTTTCTACATCGAGGTCATATGGTTTCTGTCCAGGTGGTTTGGAGTGATCATTCATCTTCTGAACGCCTCGTTGTCCATCGTTTATCTGTGTCAACCACAGAGTGGAGCCAGAGTGCGCAATGTCTTTGCTGTGATTTGTTTGAAGATTGTCATTTTGGTTCCACTTTATCTGTACCTCGCCAACGTGGCAATATTTGTTTTTGCCGCTAACATTTTTCTGTTTACTCTGGCCGTCGTTGCAAGATCTGTAGCACCTACCTTGTCCCCGTCTACTGCGCCCCTGAAGAAAGCGGTCATGGTCATCGCCATATTCAACTTCCTGGTTGTCTTCATTCCCCCTTTCATCCTTCAGTGCCTCATTTTCAGCACATACGACTCCGTAGAGCTAAACCGTTATCTGATTGCTTATGCGAATGTTCTGGTTTTTACTAACTATCACCTCGTTTTCGATGGACTCCAGTGCGCTTTAATTCTGAAGATGCCTTCTGGAGAAGAACAACAACAACAGCAGCAACAACAGCAACAGCAGCAACAACAACAGTGGCAACAGCAGCAACAGCAGCAACAACAACAGTGGCAGCAACAGATACAGCAACAGCAGCAACCACAGCTGGGTTTCCAAAATCCAGCATATATATCTACAAGTGTCAATCAGTAATGTGCATAATTATGTCTCTGCACCATAAAATCAATGTGCATCCCAACAACTGATAGATAATCCAGGATTGTGTCACTAATCAGGATTATCACTGTGCTGATGGACTGAACCTGTGAAGCAGCGTTGGACAGAAGGGTGCAGCTCCTACTTTATTCATGTAAACCCTGAAATCAAAGATGAAAACCAACGTTTACCCTGTCTGTCGTTGTCTGATTTAAAATCCAGCATGAAGCAAGAAGAAATGTGTAAAAAATGAAGTTGAGAGAAACAGCAGATACTTTGAAAACTTTTCAAAATAAAACAACTGTTCAGTATCTTTTTTATCCACAAGAATCTGGTCTTATATTGTTTATATTACGGTTTGTTCTTCAGGGGTTGGGTTTGGCCTCTTAAAGGACTCTTAATGCTTCATCATACCAAGATGGTTGGTGTGGATGGACTGGCCTCAACCCTATAGAACACCTTTGGGTTGAATTAGAGCAAAGACTGAGAGCCAGACCTTCTGGTCCAACATCACAAATGGTCTTTTAGAAGATGGTCAAAGATTCCCATAAACACACTCCTAAACCTTGTTGAAAGCCTTCCCAGAAGAGTTGAGGCTGTTATAGCTGCAAGGGTGGAGCAACTCCATATTAAACCCGACTATTAAGAATAGGATGTCATTAAAGTTAACATGAAAGCAGACGTCTCAATACTTCTGCTAATATAGTGCATATACATAGATATGGTTGTTATTTTGGCTTTTGCTCAACCTGATATTAAATTTGACCTGCAAAAATGTCGAGACCATTTAATCTACATCATACAGATTTTGATGAGCCACATGACAGGGTTTGTTTCAGGTCAGAGGTTTATTGAACATTTCCAAACAATGAAAACAATAAACCTTTATGATGGTTTCATGTGATTCACATCATAACACTGGTTACACCTCCACATTCTGAGCAGGTTAAACAAAAGAATTAAGTGACTTTTAGGTCTTTCAGCTGCTTGTATTTTCACCATCAGAGCTTCAATTGAAGTCGTAGATGTTTTACTTCTGCTGCGGGTCAAAAGATGGGTCTAGTTCAAGCACCAATGGTTTAAATGGAGAAAACTGTGCTTGATTCAGGTTAAAGGAAATGAAGAGATGTCAGTGGAAAGGTCCAGAGTTTTACAAGCTGCGTCACAGTTATAATTATGCAGCCACAAGACAAAGTCAATCACTTGGTCACTTCGTCCAGCAGCAAACAGCCTCAACACTCTGCACATCAAGTAAGACACAGTCTTGAGTGTTTAGTAATTTTTTCAGAAGCTCTTTAATAGCACTGATAATTAATGACAAGTAGATGAGAGTTTGAAATCATTACTTTGGTGCACATTTGTAGTTTTGCTCAAATCATCCTCATGTCCTCTGTGATGTGTGTCTGTGTGGATTGTCAGTCATCCAGGTCTTGTAATTCAAGTGGTTTTCAGTAATAAAGCAACTGGATGAGACGTAAAAACATCTTTAAAAAAAAACTATAAGACGTGTTGAATGTCTGAATCCTTTGCTGCAGATTACGGTTGGTTTCCCAGATTTTAAGGAGAGATTGCAGCATCTGATCCAAACACTTCATTGTTAAACCTGTTGTTGTAATAACTTGTTGTTGTCTCCCAGATTTTACTTTACATGCCAGTTTTCTCAGTCAACAGTCAATTTAAAGAGTTGTTTTGATGACCTGATTAAGTTCCAGGGATCAGGACTGAATGCAATAAAAAAAGAACTAGTTTCGATGAATTTGTAGTAACTTTACCATGTGACAGAAGGCACGTCACACTGGCTCATGTTTGATCGGCTTTTACATCGAACCTGCACGATGAGAAAAACAAACCATGTGGACGTCGGCACAACGCATATTACCAGGCAGAGGTCCAGGGAACAGGACAGGGAAAACACCGGATGTCACTTCACTAATACATCACTCTGGCTAAGAACTATCCTCTTGTGGATACACCACTAAATTATCTGTATTACCACCTCATGTGAATGTTTTCACATTACAACAGAATAGTTGAATCAAGTTGATCTAAATTAAGTTAACAAGTGGTGTCAAAGCAGCAGGTTCAGGTTAGAGATAATTAAATTGTTTCATTCCTCTCAAATAATCAGTGTTTTTTGAGTAAACTCAACTTTAAGTGTCAGTAAAGACTCATCAGAAGGTTGATCTTGGACACAGTTGGATGTTTGAACAAGACAATGAGTCCGAACACATCAAAGTGGTATAGAAATGGTTCAATCAGGCTAGAAGGAAGGTTTTAGACTGGTCCCCTTAAAGTCTTGACTTAAACCATCAAGAACCTGTGGACTGATGAAGAAACAAGTCTGAGTCATGGAGACGACACATTTAGTTGGACTGAACCAGTTCTGTCCACAGGAGACAAAGAGGAACCATCCAATCCAAACACTTTTTCACAGCACTGTATTCTGTAGATGGTTTCTAAGGTGTTGTTCTTCCTCTGTCCTCCAGCAGGTCGATTAAACTGAGACCAACACATCATGGAGAACAACCCGGATGTTTCCAGCATTGTGGCCCACAGCTGGGAGGCAGGAGTGCTCAGATCATCAGGCTTTGCCAGAAATCATTCATCAGGTGTTGAAGGAAATCCTTACGTGATTGGAGGAGTCCTGCTGGGAACCTCCCTGCTGGGTCTGCTCACCATCATCTGGGCCTTCTGGTCCCAACGCAGCAATCTCAGCACTTTTAAAAGATCCTGCATCATGTTGTTCACCTGCCAGTCAATCAGCTCCACAGATGTTCAAGTTGTCCACAAGTTCCTGGTGTATCTGCTCCTCATGGATGCACTGAATCTGATCATGGCAATAATCTTGGTAGCTGAGATAATCCTATCGTCCTGCTACAATGCGGTCAGTTGTTTCTACATCGAAGCATTATGGTTTCTGTCCAGGTGTTTTGGAGTATTCATTCATCTTCTGAACGCCGGGTTGTCCATCCAATACCTGTGTCAGCCACAGACTAGAGTCAGAGTGTGCGGTGTCTTCTTAGGGATTTGTTCACTGATTGTCATTTTGGTTCCACTTTATCTTTACTTCACCATGGCAGCAACAATTGCTTTAGCTGCGAACATTTTTCTGTTTACTCTGGCCATCATTGCAAAATCTACAGCACCTACCTTGTCCCCGTCTACTGAACCCCTGAAGAAAGAGATCGTGGTCTTTGCCATGTGCAACGTCCTGGTTGTCTTCATCCCCCCTTTCGCTCTTCAGTGCCTCATTTACATCACAGACAACAACGACGAGTTAAACCACTATCTGATTGTTTATGCGTATGTTCTGGTTTACACAAACTATCACCTCGTGTACGATGGAGTCCAGTGCGCTTCAATCTTGAAGCTGCCTTCTGGAGAAGAACTACAACAGCAGCTACCACAGCGGGGTTTCCAAAATCCAGGATATATATCCACAAGTGTCAATCAGTGATGAGCAAAATCATGTCTCTGCACCATAAAAATCAATGTGCATCCCAACAACTGATAGATAATCCAGGATTGTGTCACTAATCAGGATTATCACTGTGCTGATGGACTGAACCTGTGAAGCAGCGTTGGACAGAAGGGTGCAGCTCCTACTTTATTCATGTAAACCCTGAAATCACAGATGAAAACCAACATTTACCCTGTCTGTCGTTGTCTGATTTAAAATCCAGCATGAAGCAAGAAGAAATGTGTAAAAAATAACAGCTGCTACTTTGTAACCTTTTCAAAATAAAACAACTGTTCAGTATCTTTTCCCCTTGTTAACATCTCTAGATGGTTCATGTTTTAATGTGTTGGTCAACACCCTGACGAAGCAGCACCACCTTGTAACATAAAAACACACTATAGTTTTGCACACAGAAATCACAAAAAGAAGACAAACATCATTTAATAACTTCTTATCCACAAGAATCTGGTCTTATATTGTTCTCATTTTTCAGAAAAACACAGGTGGTGTACTATTCCATCACAAAATTACCATAAGGCATCACTTATGTTGTGCATAAAATGTCACAAAACACTCATTCCTAAATTAACGTATTGACGTCCTAAATTACACAAAACAACAACTGTGCGGAAATAATCAACTTTCTGCAGAGTCAGCAGCTCCAGACCTCCAGACTTGGTGAGGTCTTCAGATCAGCTCCAGAACAGTGGTAGAGAGCTTCATTAATGGGTTTCCATGGCCCAGCAGCTTCATCCAAGTCTTACATCAGCAAGTACAATGCAAAGCGTCAGATGTAGTGGTGTAAAGCACTGGACTATAGAGCAGTGGAGACGAGTTCTCTGGAGGGACCAATCACACTTCTCTATCTGGACATCTGATGGACCAGTCTGGGTTTGGAGGTTGCCAGGAGAACGGTACTTCCTGACTGCATTGTGCCAAGTATGCTTCAGCATACCAAGACAACCATCTTAATATGCTGAAGCCTACCAAGATGGTTGGTGTGGACGGACTTGATTTGATTTATTTGGATCCCCATTAGCTATGGCAATGCCAAAGCTATTCTTCCTGGGGTCGATACAACATCTTCAAATGTATCAATGCAATTTGCATAACATACAGTAGAACCCTAACCAAATACAGCATAAAATACAAAGAAATACACAACACAACAATACATAAGACCGCTCCCAGGTCAGCAGTGGTACACAATATCTACACATCATCACATCTACACAGATCCACATATATTATGTATAGTGGACACACATCAAGAACTCAAATTTCCCTTCCCCCTCGCTGCCACACCCTGCACCACCGAAGCTCAATCCAGATGATCCTATCTTAAATCTCTATTATGCACAAGTGTTTTTTTGACTAACTTTTTGAAAATTATTTTGCTATTTTCTTGTGTAATGTTTTCTGGTCGTTTATTCCATTCTTGCATAGCTCTGTACATAACCAGTCGTTTAATTGTATTTGTTTTTGCTTTAGGTAGTGTAAAATTTCCTCTGACAGCATGTCTGGTTGCATAGCTATGTCTAGCTGAACTAAAATATACATTTTTATACAAGATTGATGGTTTTTTTGTAATTAAAATGTTTCTAAAGAAAACCAGCAGTGAATACAATAATCTTTCCTGAACCAATAGCCAGCCCAAACAGTTGTGGATGGCTATGATGTTTGTTCTGTAACCACAATGCAAAGCTATTCTTGCTGCTCTATTTTGTACAATTTGCAACTTTTTAATATTTTCTTGTGATGTATTAGACCAGACTACTGGACAGTAATCCAGAACTGATAATACTAAGGATTGTAACACTAGTTTAGTTAAACTTGGTGACATGAACGCTGCACACCTTCTTACAACAGAAACAGCGCTTCCCATCCTGGATACCATCTTATCAATATGTTTAGTCCACGACAATTTATTATCTAACACAACACCAAGTAGTTTTGTTTCTTGTACTTGTTTCACAGACTCATTATTTTTAATAAGATTCAATTCAGGCTGTTGTTGTAAATTATGTGTTGAGCCAAATATAATACTGTTCGTTTTCGATACATTAAGAACCAACTTATTTTTTCTTATCCATTCCACGACAGATTGCAGTTCCTGCTGCAGAGATGCATTTAGCTCTGAGCATTTAGGTGCTGACAACCAAATTGTAGAATCATCTGCATATATTGATATCATAGCCTTATCTAATATTAGTGGCAAATCATTTGTAAAAATTGTATATAATAAAGGCCCCAAACAGCTCCCTTGAGGGACTTGACTGTCCTGCTCAGAGTCCTGACCTCAACCCTATAGAACACCTTTGGGATGAATTAGAGTGGAGACTGAGAGCCAGGCCTTCTGGTCCAACATCAGTGTCTGACCTCACAAATGCTCTTCTGGAAGATGGTCAAAGACTCCCATCAACACGCTCCAAGACCTTTTGGAAAGCCTTCCCAGAAGAGGAAACCCTACAGATTAAGAATGGGACGTCATTAAAATTCATGTGCGTGTAAAGACAGACGTCCCAGAACTTCTGGTAATATAGTGCATATAATAATAATAATAATAATAATAATAATAATAATAATAATGCATTGGTTTTATATACCATTTTTATTTGGAACTCAAAATTGCTTTACATTCCATTATTCATTCACTCCATGGTGCTAAGCTACGTATGTAGCCACAGCTGTCCTGGGGTAGACTGACGGAGGCCAGGCTGCCAGTCTGCTCCATCAGCCCCTCCAACCACCACCAACCACTCACTCTCACATTGCATCCACCCAGGCTTCCTGCTGTTCCCTCACGGTCTCCCATCCAGGTACTGACCAGGCCCATCCTCACTTAGCTTCCCAGATCTGATGGGATCGGGCATCCACAAGGCGGTATGGCCACTCTCTATACATAGATATGGTTCTTATATTGGTCTTTGCTCAAACTGATATTAAATCTGACCTGCAACAATGCCGAGACCATTTAATCTACATCATACAGATTTTGATGAGCAGCTTGTAATCTTGATAAAAGTGCATCATGACGGGGTTCATTTCAGGTCAGAGGTTTATTGAACATTTCCAAACAATGAAAACAATAAACCTTTATGATGTTTCATGTGATTCACATCATAACACTGGTTACACCTCCACATTCTGAGCAGGTAAACAAAAGAATTAAATGAGTTTTAGGTCTTTCAGCTGCTTGTATTTTCACCGTCTCATCTTCAATTCAAGTCGTAGATGTTTTACTTCTGCTGCGGGTCAAAAGATGGGTCTAGTTCAAGCACCAATGGTTTAAACAGAGAAAATCATGCTTGATTCAGGTTAAAGGAAATAAAGAGACGTCAGTGGAAAGGTCCAGAGTTTTATGAGCTGCGTCACAGTTATAATTATGCAGCCACAAGACAAAGTCAATCACTTGGTCACTTCATCCAGCAGCAAACAGCCTCAACACTCTGCACATCAGGTAAGACACAGTCTGTGTTTAGTAATTTTTTCAGAAGCTCTTTAATAGCGCTGATAATTAATGACAAGTAGATGAGAGTTTGAAATCATTACTTTGGTGCACATTTGTAGTTTTGCTCAAATCATCCTTATGTCCTCTGTGATGTGTGTCTGTGTGGATTGTCAGTCATCCAGGTCTTGTAATTCTAGTGGTTTTAAGTAATAAAGCAACTGGATGAGACGTGAAAACATCTTTAAAAAAAAACTACAAGACGTGTTGAATGTCTGAATCCTTTGCTGCAGATTACGGTTGGTTTCCCAGATTTTAAGGAGAGATTGCAGCATCTGATCCAAACACTTCACTGTTAAACCTGTTGTTGTCATGACTTGTTGCCGTCTCCCAGATTTTATTTTACTTGCCCGTTTTTTCAGCAGTCAAATGTCAATTTGAAGAGTTGTTTTGATGACCTGATTAAGTTCACAGGGATCAGGCAATACACCGAAAAAAGAACTAGTTTAGATAAATTGTTGAATCAAGTTGATCTAAATGGAGTTAACAAGTGATATCAAAGCAGCAGGTTCAGGTTAGAGATACTTAAATCATTTGATTCCTCTCAAAAGATCCGTTTTTTTTTTTGAGGAAACTCAACTTTACGGTTCTGTAAAGACTCAGAAGGTTGGTCTTGGACACAGTTGGATGTTTGAACACAACAATGAGTCCAAACACATCAAAGTGGTAAAGAAATGGTTTCATCAGGCTAGAATGAAGGTTTTAGACTGATTCCCCCCAAAATCCTGACTTAAACCATCAAGAACCTGTGGACTGATGTAAAAACAAGTCTGAGACAAAAAAACACCCCTTTTCCACCGACCTGGTTCCAGGTCTATTTCGGAGCCTGATCCTGACTTAGCACCACTTCTTTGTGTTTCCACCACCTAAGCACCGACTCCAGGTTCTATAAACTGGAGCTCAGCAAGCACCAACTCTTTGCTGGTCCAGAGCTAAGCACCGAGTACGTCAGGGGCTGGGGGCGGGGTTATGGTGACCAACCATCAACGGTGGAAAGGGACACACAAGTGCTAATTAGTGTCCTTGTTCTCCAGGACGTCCCTGGTCCCATCACACATGTATTGGAATGACTCCTGGAAGTTTACCACAAACTGTTGACCTGAAATCCGCTACAGTTGTGTCCCACCAGTAGCGTGATCACGGATGTGTCCAGGCAACAGGAGGACCTCCGCCTCACAATCAGCCTTAAGACCATCTATAGAGATAAACATAGATATTATTATCAACTTACTGCTTTTGATTAACTGCTATGTAATGGATGATGGCGGAGTGGTTTTACGGTGACCCAATGGCTCCAATTTGGCTCCTTGCCAATGGAAAAGCAAACAGGTTCTTAGGAGGAACCAGATTAGAACCAACCAAGCACCAGAACTAGCACCAGCACTGGACTAGCAACTGGTTCTTCTTGGTGGAAAAGGGTTAAAAGACAACAAATTTAGTTGAACTGAACCAATTCTGTCAACAGGAGTCAAAGATGAACCAGAAGCTTTCACCACTATTGATGATGATTGATGATGGCTGAGTACCTGCCATGATCTCTTCCAACTTTGAGATCCAAGGATGTGCTCCATCTTGACGAGTTGGTAACTTCTCCAGTTTGTCTGACATATCTGTATTCTGCCAAGGCTTATAGTCCAGTTTCTGTCCTCAGATGACCACTGGACACATCTTCTTGGATAACTTCGTTCCTTTTCTTGAACGTAATGAATATTTCACATCTGATTTGTGGGGATCTTTTCTCCGTAACTCTCTCTCCAGTATCTGTAACTTCTCCAACTGGTTTCTCACTTCCCTTCTGGTTTTCTGATCCAGTAGCTTCATCCAAGTATGAAAGGCATTCATCTGTACTTCTTTCAGCCTCTCTTAAGGCCTGCCGTCTCTCTTCTTCAACTCTGGTACTAGATACCCTCGGTGAAAACCTTCTTGAAGGTGAAGAACCCTCATTCTCTGAGTCTCCATTGCTGTCTCCATCACTTTTATTGAAACTTACATCCTCTACATCCTTGTTCCTCCATTTTTGTGAAGATGGATGAAGAAATTCTCTCCCGATACCGTGTTGTTTTATATAATAATATTTATTAGAACAAGTACAGCATCACAGACTTGTATACTAGTCTGGGTGAAATTCAAGGCAGATGGAATCCACCCTCAAGTTGTTTCTTCCACTGGGTTTTATAGGGGAAAGACTTTACATAAGACAGGTCACCAATTACTTATTAAAAGAGTGGAAAACACCCCACATCTTATGGAGGAGAGGGTCCATGTCTTATCTCACAAGGACCCTCATCTTATTAATACTCAGTATTACTGAAGAGTTAACCTTTGGCTTAGGGATGACAAACCCCAAAGTCAAATAACCTTTAAAACCAGGAGACAGAACATCAGACACCACAGTTTCTAAAGTGTTGTTCTTTCTCTGTCCTCCAGCAGGTCGATCAAACTCAGACCAACACATCATGGAGAACAACCCGGATGTTTCCAGCAGTTTGGCGCACAGCTGGGAGGCAGGAGTGCTCAGATCATCAGGTGTTGCGGGAAATCCTGACCTGGCCGGAGGAGTCCTGCTGGGAACCTCCCTGCTGGGTCTGGTCACCATCATTTGGGCCTTCTGGTCCCAACGCAGCAATCTCAGCACTTTTAAAAGATCCTGCATCATGTTGTTCACCTGCCAGTCAATCAGCCCCATGAATGTTCAAGTCATTCACTCCTCTCTGGTCCCCCTGCTCATCATGGATGCTCTGAATCTGATCGTGACAATAATCTTGGGAACTGAGATAATACTATTGTCCTGCTACAATGAGGTGAGCTGTATCTACCTCGAACTCATATGGTTTCTGTCCAGGTGGTTTGGACTGATCATTCATCTTCTGAACGCCTTGTTGTCCATCCATTACCTGTGTCAACCACAGAGTAGAGCCAGAGTGCGCAGTTTCTACTTGGTGATTTGTTTACTGATTGTCATTTTGGTCCCACTTTATCTGTACGTCACCAAGGCAGCAGTATTTGTTTTTGCCGCTTTTATTTTTCTGTTTGCTCTGGCCGTCATTGCAAGATCTACAGCACCTACCTTGTCCCCGTTTACGGGCACCCTGAAGAAACGGATCATGGTCGTCGCCATAAGCAACTTCCTGCTCGCCTACATCCCCTCTTTCATTATTGAATGCCTCTTGTACAGCACATACGACTACGACGTGTACAACTATTATCTGATTGTTTATTTGAATGTTCTGGTTTTCTCAAACTATCACCTCGTTTTCGATGGACTCCAGTGCGCTTTAATCCTGAAGATGCCTTCTGGAGAAGAACAACAACAACAGCAACAACAGCAACAACAACAGTGGCAACAGCAGCAACAGCAGCAACAACAGCAACAACAGTGGCAACAACAGCAACAACAGTGGCAACAACAGCAACAACAGCAACAACAGTGGCAACAACAGCAACAACAGCAACAACAGTGGCAACAGCAGCAACAGCAGCAACCACAGCTGGGTTTCCAAAATCCAGCATATATATCTACAAGTGTCAATCAGTAATGTGCATAATTATGTCTCTGCACCATAAAATCAATGTGCATCCCAACAACTGATTGATAATCCAGGATTGTCTCACTAATCAGGATTATCACTGTGCTGATGGACTGAACCTGTGAAGCAGCGTTGGACAGAAGGGTGCAGCTCCTACTTTATTCATGTAAACCCTGAAATCAAAGATGAAAACCAACGTTGACCCTGTCTGTCGTTGTCTGATTTAAAATCCAGCATTAAGCAAGAAGAAATGTGTAAAAAATGAAGTTGAGAGAAACAGCAGGTACTTTGCAAACTTTTCAAAATAAAACAACTATTCAGTATCTTTTTTATCCACAAGAATCTGGTGTTGTATTGTTTATATTACGGTTTGTTCTTAGGGGTTGGGTTTGGCCTCCCTAAGGACTCTTAATGCTTCATCATACCAAGACTGAGAGCCAGACCTTCTGGTCAAACATCACAAATGGTCTTTTAGAAGATGGTCAAAGATTCCCAGAAACACACTCCTAAACCTTGTTGAAAGCCTTCCCAGAAGAGTTGAGGCTGTTATAGCTGCAAGGGTGGAGCAACTCCATATTAAACCCTACTATTAAGAATAGGATGTCATTAAAGTTAACATGAAAGCAGACGTCTCAATACTTCTGCTAATATAGTGCATATACATAGATATGGTTGTTATTTTGGCGTTTGCTCAACCTGATATTAAATTTGACCTGCAACAATGTCGAGACCATTTAATCTACATCATACAGATTTTGATGAGCCACATGACAGGGTTTATTTCAGGTCAGAGGTTTATTGAACATTTCCAAACAATAAAAACAATAAACCTTTATGATGGTTTCATGTGATTCACATCATAACACTGGTTACACCTCCACATTCTGAGCAGGTTAAACAAAAGAATAAGTGACTTTTAGGTCTTTCAGCTGCTTGTATTTTCACCATCGGAGCTTCAATTGAAGTCGTAGATGTTTTACTTCTACTGCGGGTCAAAAGATGGGTCTAGTTCAAGTACCAACAGTTTAAACAGAGAAAATCATGTTTGATTCAGGTTAAAGGAAATAAAGAGACGTCAGTGGAAAGGTCCAGAATTTTACAAGCTTCATGGCAGTCTTAATTATGCAGCCAACAAGACAAAGTCAATCACTTGGTCACTTCGTCCAGCAGCAAACAGCCTCAACACTCTGCACATCAAGTAAGACACAGTCTTGTGTGTTTTGTAATTTTTTCAGAAGCTCTTTAATAGCACTGATAATTAATGACGAGTAGATGAGAGTTTGAAATCATTACTTTGGTGCACATTTGTAGTTTTGCTGAAATCATCCTTATGTCCTCTGTGATGTGTGTCTGTGTGGATTGTCAGTCATCCAGGTCTTGGTAATTCAAATGGTTTTCAGTAATAAAGCAACTGGATGAGACGTAAAAACATCTTTGAAGTTCCGGAAGAGAAGCCCGACGAGCAAAAACTACAAGACGTGTTGAATTTCTGAAACCTTTGCTACAGATTACGGTTGGTTTCCCAGATTTTAAGGAGAGATTGCAGCATCTGATCCAAACACTTCATTGTTAAACCTGTTGTTGGAAGAACCAGTTTCGATGAAGAGTTGAATCAAGTTGATCTAAGTTGAGTAAACAAGTGATGTCAAAGCAGCAGGTTCAGGTTACAGATACTTAAATCATTCGATTCCTCTCAAAAGATCAGTTTTTTTTTGAAACTCAACTTTAAGTGTCAGTAAAGACTCATCAGAAGGTTGGTCTTGGACACAGTTGGATGTTACAACAAGACAATGAGTCCAAAGACATCAAAGTGGTATAGAAATGGTTCCATCAGGCTAGAAAGGAGGTTTTAGACTGGTCCCCTCAAGTCCTGACATAAACCATCAAAAACCTGTGGACTGATGAAAAAACAAGTCTGAGACAAAAAACTACCCCTTTTCCACCAACCTGGTTCCAGGTCTATTTCGGAGCCAGAGCCTGACTTAGCACCAGTGCTTTGTGTTTCCACCACCTAAGCACCGACTCCAGGTTCTATAAACTGGAGCTCAGCAAGCACCAACTCTTTGCTGGTCCAGAGCGAAGCACCGAGTACGTCAGGGGCTGGGGGCGGGGCTATGGTGACCAACCATCAACGGTGGAAAGGGACACACAAGCGCTAATTAGTGTCCTTGTTCTCCAGGACGTCCCTGGTCCCATCACACATGTATTGGAATGACTCCTGGAAGTTTACCACAAACTGTTGACCTGAAATCCGCTACAGTTGTGTCCCACCAGTAGCGTGATCACGGATGTGTCCAGGCAACAGGAGGACCTCCGCCTCACAATCAGCCTTAAGACCATCTATAGAGATAAACATAGATATTATCATCAACTTACTTCGTTTGTTTAACTATTATGTAATGGATGCTAGTGTAGTGGTTATGGTGATGCAATGGCTCCAACTTCACTCCTTGTTGGAAAAGCAAACAGGTTCTTAGGAGGGACCAGATTAGAACCAACTATGCACCAGAACTAGGACCTGGTTCTTCTTGGTGGAAAAGGGATAATAGACAACACATTTAGTTGGACTGAACAATTCTGTCCACAGGAGTCAAAGATGAACCAGAAGCTTGTGGACAGAAACCAGAAGAACCCAATTCAGATCCAATCCAAACACTTTTTCACAGCACTGTATTTTGTAGATGGTTTCTAAGGTGTTGTTCTTTCTCTGTCCTCCAGCAGGTCGATCAAACTGAGACCAACACATCATGGAGAACAACCCGGATGTTTCCAGCATTGTGGCCCACAGCTGGGAGGCAGGAGTGCTCAGATCATCAGGCTCTGCCGGAAATTATTTACCAAGTTTTGCGGGAAATCCTTACGTGATTGGAGGAGTCCTGCTGGGATCCTCCCTGCTGGGTCTGCTCACCATCATCTGGGCCTTCTGGTACCAACGCAGCAATCTCAGCGTTTTTAAAGGAACCTGCATCAGGTTCTCCAACTGCCAGTCAATCAGCCCCATGAATGTTCAAGTCGTCCACAAGTTCCTAGTGTATCTGCTCCTCATGGATGTTCTGAATCTGATTATGGCAATAATCTTTGGAGCTGAGATAATCCTATCATCCTGCTATGATGAGGTCAACTGTTTCAACCTCAAAGCTGTATGGTCTGTGTCCCGATGGTTTGGACTGATCATTCATCTTCTTAACGCCTTGTTGTCCATCAGTTACCTGTGTCAGCCACAGAGTTTAGCCAGATTGCGCAATGTCTGCTCAGTGATTTGTTCAATAATTGTTATTTTGGTCTATATTTACCTGTACGTCAGCAAGGCAGCAATATTTGCTTTTGCCTCTTTCATTTTTCTGCTTGCTCTGGCCATCATTGCAAAATCTCGAGCACCTACCTTGTCCCCGTCTACTGAACCCCTGAAGAAAGAGATCGTGATCATCGCCATCTGCAACTTCCTAGTTGTCTTCATGGCCCCTTTTGTTATTCAGTGCCTCATTTACAGCTCACAAGACTCCGACGAGATAAATGGTTATCAGATGGTTTATGCAAATGTTCTGGTTTACACAAACCATAACCTCCTGTATGATGGACTCCAGTGCGCTTTAATCCTGAAGTTGCCTTCTGGAGAAGAACAACTACAACAGCAACAACAACAGCAACAGCAGCAGCAACAACCACAGCTGGGTTTCCAAAATCCAGGATATATATCGACAAGTGTGAATCAGTAATGAGCAAAATCATGTCTCTGTATCATAAAAATCAATGTGCATCCCAACAACTGGTTGATAATCCAGGATTGTCTCACTAATCAGGATTATTACTGTGCTGATGGACTGAACCTGTGAAGCAGCGTTGGACAGAAGGGTGCAGCTCCTACTTTATTCATGTAAACCCTGAAATCACAGATGAAAACCAACGTTTACCCTGTCTGTCGTTGTCTGATTTAAAATCCAGCATGGAGCAAGAAGAAATGTGTAAAAAACGAAGTTGAGAGAAACAGCAGGTACTTTGTAACCTTTTCAAAATAAACCATCTGTTCAGTATCTTTTCCCTTGTGAACATCTCTAGATGGTTCATGTTTTAATGTGTTGGTCAACACCCTGACGAAGCAGCACCACCTTGTAACATAAAAACACACTATAGTTTTGCACACAGAAATCACAAAATGAGGACAAACATCATTGAATAACTTCTTATCAACAAGAATCTGGTCTTATATTGTTCTCATTTTTCTGAAAAAACACAGGTGGTGTACTATTCCATCACAAAATTACCATAAGACATCACTCATTTTGTGCATAAAATGTCACAAAACACTTATTCCTAAATTAACGTATTGACGTCCTAAATTACACAAAACAACGTTCTGAGGCCTGCAGTGTGGAAATCATCAACTTTCTGCAGAGTTAACAGCTCCAGACCTCCAGACTTGGTGTGACCTTCAGATCAGCTCTAGAACAGTGGTAGAGAGCTTCATTAATGGGTTTCCATGGCCCAGCAGCTGCATCCAAGATTCACATCACCAAGTGCAATGCAAAGCGTCAGATGTAGTGGTGTAAAACACGCCACCACTGGACTCTAGAGCAGTGGAGACGAGTTCTCTGGAGGGACCAATCACACTTCTCTGTCTGGCAATCCGATGGAAGAGTCTGGGTTGGAGGTTGCCAAGAGAACGGTACTTCCTTGACTGCATTGTGCCAAGTGTAAAGTTTGGTGGAGAGGGGGTTATGGTGTGGGCCTGACTCTTAATGCTTCAGCATTCCAAGACAATTGTCCAAAATGTCTTGGTAGGGTTGGGGTTAGGGTTAAAGTTAGGGTTTGCCCTTTAGTTCCAGTGAAAGGAACTCTTAATGCTTCAACATACCGAGACATTTTGGACAATTTCATGCTCCCAATTTTGTGGGAACAGTTTGGGGATGGCCCCTTCCTCTTCCAACATGACTGCACACCAGTGTACAATGCAAGGCCAATAAAGTCACGTCACTGGAAAGATCCAGAGTTTTACGAGCTGTTTAACAACCATAAATACGCAGCTTAGAGATAAAGTCTGTCACTCAGCCAATTCTTCTGGCAGCAAACAGTCTCCAAGTAAGACACAGTCTTGTGTGTTTTGTAATTTTTTTAGGAGCTCTTTAATATGGCTGATAATTAATGGCAAGTAGATGAGAGTTTGAAATCATTACTTTGGTGCACATTTGTAGTTTTGTGGAAATCATCTTTATGTCCTCTGTGATGTTTGTCTGTGTGGATTGTCAGTCATCCAGGTCAATAGTCTATTTCAAGAGTTAATTTAATGATTTAATAAGGTTCACAGAGATCAGGACTGAATGCCACACCCTGACTGAAAGAACCAATTCCCAAGAGTTGAATCAGCTCCAGAACAGTGGTAGAGAGCTTCATGGAATAGGTTTCCATGGCACAGCAGTTGCATCCAAGATTCACATCACCAAGTGCAATGCAAAGTGTGGGATGCAGTGGTGTAAAGCACGCCACCACTGGACTCCAGAGCAGTGGAGACGAGTTCTCTGGAGGGACCAATCACACTTCTCTATCTGGCAATCCGATGGAAGAGTCTGGGTTGGAGGTTGCCAAGAGAACGGTACTTCCTTGACTGCATTGTGCCAAGTGTAAAGTTTGGTGGAGAGGGGGTCATGGTGTGGGCCTGGTTTTCAGGGGTTGGGCTTGGCCTCTTAAAGAACTCTTAATGCTTCAGCATTCCAAGACAATTGTCCAAAATGTCTTGGTAGGGTTGGGGTTAGGGTTAAAGTTAGGGTTTGCCCTTTAGTTCCAGTGAAAGGAACTCTTAATGCTTCAGCATACCAAGACATTTTGGACAATTTCATGCTCCCAATTTTGTGGGAACAGTTTGGGGATGGCCCCTTCCTCTTCCAACATGACTGCACACCAGTGTACAAAGCAAGGCCAATAAAGAGACGTCACTGGAAAGATCCAGAGTTTTATGACCTGCTTAACAACCATAAATACGCAGCCAACAAGACGAAGTCAATCACTTGGTCACTTCGTCCAGCAGCAAACAGCCTCAACACTCTGCACATCAAGTAAGACACAGTCTTGA
>CM045467.1:2157583-2231794 GCA_024666655.1 Dascyllus trimaculatus | reverse complement strand
ATTTTATATTTCTATGAGGATTTAGAGGTTACTTGTTGTTTTATTATATCTTGCTAATGTCACGCCCTCCACCTCTGCTGCCTGAGTGGCAGTCTCCTTTCCCCTTTTCCCTCTTCCCCTTCCCTCTCTCTCTTGCAGGTGGGCGTGAGCAAGGTGTGGGCAGCGAGGAGCACGGCAGGTGCAGCCACTTCCAATCAGCGGAGGAGGCACGCGTGTGATTGGATGATCAGCTCTCACTCTCCCGGTTATAACCACGCTCCACATGCTCCTCGATGCCAGACCGTCGTTTTGCCTCAGTCAGTTGCCAACCTCTGCTCTCGTTCTGTCTGCTCCGTTTGCTCTGCACCCTCGCTATTGCTAACGCTATTCCCTCTCCGCTTCCAGTTGGTTCCCCGTCTGCCGTCCACGTGTGCCTCCTCCGGTTCAGCTCAACCACTGCCTCCACTCCGCCAGTAACCCAGCCACCGCCAGGATTCCAGTCGTGGATCGCCACCCCCACTCCCGGACCTCAGCTCACCACCCAGCCTGCCTGCCTGCCTGCCTGCCTTCGCTCCCACCTGCTCCGCTCACCTGCTCCGTCGTGCCCCCCTCTCCGTTCAGGTTCAGTAGCATTAGCATTAGCATTAGCGTTAGCCCGTCTGGCTCAGTTTTCCAGTGTCTTGGTTGCTATCAGCTCATAGGTTTTCGTAGCTCGCTTTTTGTTTGTATCAGCTCGTTGGTTTTCGTAGCTCGCTTTCTGTTATCTGTTCGTTTTTTCAGCTCGCCTTTTGCAGCTCGCTTTCTGTTGTTACTTTTAGTTCGTTTTCAGCATCCGCTCGCTTTTAGTTTCGGTTTTGGTTTATTAGTTTGGTTTCCTGCTGTGCAGTGATTTTCTGTTTCCGTTGTTGTTAATAAACATTGTTATTTTGTATATCTGTGTGCCGTGTTTCTTTGCCTGCGCCTGAGTCTCTGCACCGTTCGTAACAGTACGGTCTGGCCACCATGAGCTCAGCAGGCAACGAGACCGGCACTAGGCCTGCCCTTAGTGAGACAGACCTGCAGCAAGCCATAGCTCATCAGGGCGCCGTGATAGGGCAGCATGACTCCTTGTTGCAGAGTCTGGTAGAAAGCAACCGTGCGCTGATAAATCAGGTCTCCCAGCTCACGGGGAGAATTAGCACGCTAGCGGCCCACTCGGCTCCTGTTACTGCTACGTCTGTAGCTGCACCCGTTAGCAGCGATTCGGCTAACGCTAGTCTTGCGGTCAGCCAGTTAGCTCGTGAACCGCATGTGCCCGTCCCCGAACGCTATAACGGTGACATCGGTTCTTGTCAGTCTTTTTTGACTCAGGTCTCATTAGTCTTCGACTTACAGCCTCACTCTTACGCCTCTGATAGGGCCAGAGTAGCTTTTCTGGTTAGCCTTTTGTCGGGCCGAGCGAGAGAGTGGGGTACTGCGGTGTGGGAACGCCAGGAGGCGATCTGCGGCTCCTACATCGCCTTCACCACCGAGATGAAGAAGGTGTTCAACCACCCGGTGCAAGGAAAGGATGCCAGTCACCGTCTTCTGTCCATGCGTCAAGGGAACCGGAGCGTGGCGGACTTCTCCATCGAGTTTCGCACTACTGCGGCAGGGAGTGGATGGAACGGCGCCGCTCTGCGAGGGGCATTCTACGCAGCACTGCAGGACGGCCTGAAGGATGAATTGGCTACCCGCGACGACGTGAGCGACCTGGATCAACTCATCGACCTAGCCATCCGGATCGACAACCGGATCCGTGAGCGACGGAGGGAAAGGACCCTCCGCTCGGAGTCTCCACGGGCCCTTCCTTCGACGCGACCGAGTTCTCCACCTCCTTTCCGAGCCGTTCCTGATCCTGAGCCCATGCAACTTGGACGCAACCAGCTGTCCGCCCAAGAGAGACAACGTAGGCGGAACGCCGACACCTGTTTATACTGCGGGAAGGCGGGTCACTACCTCTCGGCTTGCCCCCAGCGCACAGTAAAAGGACGGGCTCACCAGTAACTGGGGAGATACAGGTGAGCCATCTATCGTCGTCTTCCCCAAATCGGCTGCAGCTAGCTGCCTCCCTCTGCTGGCAATCCCAGTCTGTCCCTGTACAAGCCTTCATCGACTCTGGTGCCGAGGAGAACTTCCTGGACCTTCAGTTGGCCCGTCAGATGGGCATTCCCTTGGAGTCCCTGGAGCACCCCCTGGAGGTTCGAGCCCTGAATGGACTCCACCTTGCCAAGGTACAGCAGAAAACTGTTCCTGTCACGTTGTTTTTGGCCGGCAATCATCGGGAGAAGACGACCTTTTTCGTTATAGATCACTCCAGTCCCCCCATGGTCCTGGGTTATTCCTGGCTTCGGGCGCACAACCCCCACATTGACTGGAGAAAGGAGGAGGTGGTATCTTGGGACCCCCGTTGCCACGAGACCTGTCTGCACTCTGCCCTGACCCCTGCTGACACCGCCAGCCCTGTTCCTGACGCCCCGGTGAAATTGGACTCCGTTCCTCCCGAATACCATGACCTCGCGCCAGTGTTCAGCAAGGAGAAAGCACTGTCTTTGCCTCCCCATCGCCCTTATGACTGCGCGATTGAACTCGTTCCCGGGGCCACCTTGCCTACCAGTCGGCTATACAACCTCTCCAAGCCTGAACAGGCGGCCATGGAGACCTACATCCGGGACTCCCTCGCTGCCGGCATCATCCGTCCGTCTTCGTCACCTGTGGGGGCAGGATTCTTCTTTGTGGATAAGAAGGACAAGACCCTTCGGCCGTGCATCGACTTCCGTGGCCTCAACGACATCACCATCAAGAACACCTACCCCTTGCCACTCATCAACTCCGCCTTCACATCCCTGCACGGAGCGACCGTATTCACCAAGCTGGACCTCCGCAACGCCTACCACCTCATTCGCATCCGCGAGGGGGACGAGTGGAAGACGGCATTCAACACGCCGCTGGGGCACTTCGAGTACTTGGTTATGCCCTTTGGACTCACGAATGCACCCGCCGTCTTCCAGAACCTCATAAACGATGTGCTCCGGGACATGATCAACCGGTTCGTATTCGTTTACCTGGACGACATCCTCATCTTCTCTAGAGACGCCCAGGAACACACCCGCCATGTCCGCCAGGTCCTCGAGAGGCTGCTGCAGAACCGACTCTTCGTGAAGGCCGAAAAATGTGAGTTCGGGGTACCTACAGTTTCCTTCTTGGGTTACATAATCTCGGCGGGTGAAGTGAGAATGGACCCTCTGAAGCTGTCCGCTGTTAGGGACTGGCCCATTCCGGAGAATCGGAAGCAGCTGCAGCGTTTTCTGGGCTTCGCCAACTTCTACCGTCGCTTCATCCGGGACTACAGCAAAGTGGCAGCCCCGCTCACCTCCCTCACTTCGGTTAAGCGGACCTTCTCCTGGACTCCTGAGGCAGACCAGGCCTTCCACTCCCTGAAGCAACGCTTCACCTCCGCACCCATCCTGACGCAGCCTGATCCCCACTTGCAGTTCGTGGTGGAGGTGGATGCTTCGGACATTGGGGCAGGGGCGGTGCTGTCTCAACGTTCCCCCGCCGACAACAAGATGCACCCCTGTGCCTTTTTCTCTCGGCGGCTGTCCCCTGCCGAGAGGAATTATGACGTAGGCAATCGAGAGCTGCTAGCGGTGAAGCTAGCTTTGGAGGAATGGCGTCACTGGCTGGAGGGGGCGGAGCAGCCGTTCATCGTTTGGACCGACCACCGGAACCTGGAGTACATCCGATCGGCTAAACGACTGAACGCCCGACAGGCCCGCTGGACACTTTTCTTCGGCCGCTTCAATTTCACCATCACGTATCGGCCTGGGTCCAGGAACGTCAAGCCAGACGCATTGTCCCGCCAGTTTTCCTCCCAGGAGACCCCCGGCGAACCTGAACCCATTCTGCCTGGAACTTGTGTGGTGGCTTCTCTCACTTGGGAGATCGAGTCCGTGGTTCGCCGGGCCCAAGAACAGCACCCCGACCCAGGTAACGGTCCTACTAACCGCTTGTTTGTTCCTGATCCGGTTCGCTCTCAGGTCCTGAGCTGGGCGCACTCTTCACGGTTGACCTGCCATCCTGGGACTGCACGCACCGTGGAGGTCCTGCGGCAGAGGTTCTGGTGGCCCACTCTGGAGAGGGATGCTAAGGAGTTCGTGGCCGCATGTTCCATCTGTGCCACCAGCAAGACCTCCAATCGGCCGAGTTCGGGGCTCCTTCAACCGCTGCCTATTCCTCATCGACCCTGGTCCCACATCGCAGTGGATTTTGTCACTGGGCTCCCCCCGTCCCAAGGTAAAACTGCCATCCTAACCATTGTCGACCGGTTCTCCAAAGCCGCCCATTTTGTCCCCTTAGAAAAGTTGCCCTCGGCCAGAGAGACGGCAGATCATCTGGTGAACCACGTTTTCCGACTCCATGGGATACCTGCCGACATAGTGTCCGACCGGGGACCACAATTCACTTCGGAGGTTTGGAGAAATTTCTGTTCTGCGTTGGGGGCCACAGTCAGTTTAACCTCTGGTTTTCACCCGCAGTCCAATGGTCAGACGGAGCGAACCAACCAGTCACTGGAGACCTTCCTGCGATGTATGACCTCGGAGAACCCTTCCGCCTGGAGCAGCCTCCTCCCATGGGTCGAGTACGCGCACAACTCCTTGTCTAATGCTTCTACCGGGCTGTCTCCGTTTCAGTGTTCCTTGGGATACCAGCCGCCCATGTTCCCCTC
Source organism: Dascyllus trimaculatus (assembly GCA_024666655.1). NCBI lineage: Eukaryota > Metazoa > Chordata > Actinopteri > Pomacentridae > Dascyllus > Dascyllus trimaculatus. Next base: position 2,227,068 of record CM045467.1, on the reverse strand, counting down.
CCAGGAACGGGAGATCTCCACCCCATCTCTCCAGACCTTTCTCAGGAGGTGTGAACGGGTCTGGAGGCGCTCGAGGGCCTCCCTGATAAGGGCTTCGCGGAGAATGGAGGGGCAAGCCAACCGTCACCGTTCTCCTGCCCCTGTCTACTCCCCGGGCCAAAGGGTTTGGCTCCGGGCTAAGGACTTACCTCTCCGGGTGGAATCTAAGAAGATGGCGCCCCGGTTCGTGGGGCCTTTTGTTATTGAGCGCATCATTAATCCCAGTGCGGTCCGCCTGAAGTTGCCATCCTCCATGAGGATCCACCCCACATTTCATGTCTCCCAAGTTAAACCTGTGAAGGAGAGCGCTCTGGCCCCCCCTGTCCGTCCCCCTCCACCACCCAGGATGGTGGACAATGCCCCAGCGTACACCGTGCGCCGCCTGCTGGATGTTCGTCGTCGGGGACGTGGTCTCCAATATCTTGTGGACTGGGAGGGATACGGTCCAGAGGAACGCTCCTGGATACCCAGACGCCAGATCCTGGACCCTGCCCTAATCCGGGAGTTTAACCGGAGGAGACCGGACCGGAGGATTCGTGCACCTGGAGGTGCACGTAGAGGGGGGGGTACTGTCACGCCCTCCACCTCTGCTGCCTGAGTGGCAGTCTCCTTTCCCCTTTTCCCTCTTCCCCTTCCCTCTCTCTCTTGCAGGTGGGCGTGAGCAAGGTGTGGGCAGCGAGGAGCACGGCAGGTGCAGCCACTTCCAATCAGCGGAGGAGGCACGCGTGTGATTGGATGATCAGCTCTCACTCTCCCGGTTATAACCACGCTCCACATGCTCCTCGATGCCAGACCGTCGTTTTGCCTCAGTCAGTTGCCAACCTCTGCTCTCGTTCTGTCTGCTCCGTTTGCTCTGCACCCTCGCTATTGCTAACGCTATTCCCTCTCCGCTTCCAGTTGGTTCCCCGTCTGCCGTCCACGTGTGCCTCCTCCGGTTCAGCTCAACCACTGCCTCCACTCCGCCAGTAACCCAGCCACCGCCAGGATTCCAGTCGTGGATCGCCACCCCCACTCCCGGACCTCAGCTCACCACCCAGCCTGCCTGCCTGCCTGCCTGCCTTCGCTCCCACCTGCTCCGCTCACCTGCTCCGTCGTGCCCCCCTCTCCGTTCAGGTTCAGTAGCATTAGCATTAGCATTAGCGTTAGCCCGTCTGGCTCAGTTTTCCAGTGTCTTGGTTGCTATCAGCTCATAGGTTTTCGTAGCTCGCTTTTTGTTTGTATCAGCTCGTTGGTTTTCGTAGCTCGCTTTCTGTTATCTGTTCGTTTTTTCAGCTCGCCTTTTGCAGCTCGCTTTCTGTTGTTACTTTTAGTTCATTTTCAGCATCCGCTCGCTTTTAGTTTCGGTTTTGGTTTATTAGTTTGGTTTCCTGCTGTGCAGTGATTTTCTGTTTCCGTTGTTGTTAATAAACATTGTTATTTTGTATATCTGTGTGCCGTGTTTCTTTGCCTGCGCCTGAGTCTCTGCACCGTTCGTAACAGCTAATGTTTAATCTGAACTCATTGTTCTTCCCCTAATAAAAGCGTTTGACTTTGAACATGTAACATTAAAAGGGGTTCGTTCACCTTTTGTGCCTCATGTGTATTCAGCTGGGTATAAATACATCTGGTTTGATTTTAATGTTGATGAACTGAGTTGATTTAGGAACATTTATTAGCAACATGTACTTTTGGTTTTATGCTTTAATAATATCAGAGTGAAGAAAAAACAGAACCCTTTGTACGGTTGAAGAAAAAGATTTAAGTTGTGCTTTTATAGCAGATTTGATTAAATGATTTACAGGCTGTTCACTGTTTTATCACACAGAGCAAACGCTGACCGGTTAATATTTAATCTTTGGCCAGTGTCAGGTATCTGAAGTGAAACTAAACATCTCTTAATAAGTCACAACAGCTTCCCAGAATGATTTCAAATTGTTTTTTTTTACTGCAGAGGTGCAATCCTAAAACAAAAATTAGTGGAATTTCACAGATTTTCCATGTTTTGTTAAATTACAAATAGTATCTAGTAAATCAAGTGAGTCGATTTTAACTGCAAAAAGGATTTTAATGTTGAAAAAAGTCAGTTTAGGACACACAAAATAAAAAATACTCACACTGTCAAGGTCAAACAAGTAAAAAGTTCACACGACGCATTTATTCATAAAAAAATCTCTTTCAGATCGATGCTCCGATGCTTAACTTTCCCTCATGTGGTTCCAGATTCAGTTGTTTTGGGGTTTGTTCTCGCTGGTAGACTTTCTCCTCATTCAAATGTTGATATTTCTACTGTCCAGTCCTGGAGGTCATGAATCAGTTCATCTGTTGTTCCACATTTAGAGAGTTAGCTGCCATATTAGCTGTTTGGGAACCATTTGGACCTTTATCCTTTGGAGTTTGGTAAATTTGGTTTCAACATGTTGATTTTTTTTAAATCACCAAAAATTACACAATTTTTCAGAGCCAGAAAAGATAAATATTGAAAGATTCCTTTAATTTCAAATAATCAATAAATTACTTTGACCTGCTCTTCTATCGGGAAAAAGAAAAGCCACTTTATTCTACTTTATTTAATTTTAAAAATTATCTAAAGTAAACTTTTTTCTTGAACTGGATTTGGTAAAAAAAAATAAAATAAAAAAAAAAGTAAAAACTTTGGACTCTGTGCTGCACCTGTGGCAAGCAACAGGCACATGACAAAATCAGGGGCTTTTAGCTGAACTAGGTTGAACTGCAGGTTGTGTTTAAACAGACTTGATAATAAATTCAAATGTAAATGTAAAATATGTACAGTATGTGCATATTCTTCATTTCCTCTCCTTCTTCATGGTTGTTCTGTTTCCATAGAGGTGGAGGACTTTTAGATTTCAGTACAAAAATGAGACAAGAGTAAAACAAAAAAAAAAAAAACACTGTTTGGAGTTCAGTGGGTTAAATAACAACCTTTTTCTCTCTACAAAGTCAGATTTGCACATTTTCTTCTTTCCTTCTGCGTATTCGAGCAACCTGGATTTCTATGGGCTCCATCAGTTTCTCGGTGTTCAGCAGCTGTCTCTCGTTGTCTTTCTTCATCTGGTCCAGTTTCCACTGATCCAGCAACAAGTTTTCTTTCTCTCTTAATAATTCTTCAGGTTTGTCAAAAGTGGCCTCTCTCTCTGTTATTTCTTTCTCCACCGACTGAAGCTTCTGCTTGTTTTCCTCTTTCTGGTTCTCGACATCCTCCAGGACGTCTCGGAGTTGATTCCTCCAGTTCTCCAGTTCGGCCTTCACCTCCATCAGCGTCGTAACCAGGTCTTCTTCTTTCCTCTCAGAGTCTCTTAGAAGCTCAGAGTTTTTCTTCTCCAGCTCTGCTTTATCACCTTTTGTGGAGACACAATGTGAAAAATCAACAGCACAGGCAGAAATGTTCGTAATCTTTGAGGACATTTATCACATTCACTCCTCTGATAACATCTGACTTTCTGTGTTCACAAAAGCCACAAAAGTTTTGTTTTCACTCATGTTAGTTTTTTTACTTCAGTTTTCCTTCACCGTGTGGTTCAATTTAAACACGAAAACTAACTGCTTAGTTTGAGGAAAATGTCACACGTTGGTTTGGATTTTCACAGAGAAAACTACATGTTAGAAGCTTGGTTCAGTTTAGGAACCAAAGTTACTTAAAATAGCACATTTTGGATTAAAAACAACAACAACAACTATTCACAACATTTTTAAAGCCTTATTGTTTTTTTTAGTTTTTTTAGAAAACATTCTTGCAGTAACATATGTTAACAAAGGTGGCAGAACTTTGCATTTGTGTTGAGGGAACACATTATAGAACGTTCTATTGGACGTTCCCACCGTGACGACAAAGGAAGGATGTTCTCGTAGTTATCAAGACTTCAGATGACAGAACGTTTTTTATAAGATGGTCCTGTACTGTGATAAATATTAACAAAGGTGGAACATTGTAGCTGTAATGTTGTGAGGATGTTATGGGGATGTTGTTAAGTGAACGCATTGAAGAATCTATAAAACATTCTCACCATGTTCCACAATATTACATAATAACAAAGGATGAATATCCTCTGCAGGAATTGATTTAAGTTGAGTTATCACGGAACACTTTCAGAATATCTTTAGTTATCCTACCTTGAACAACTACAAGTAAAGTTCACATTGAAAATGTCAGTAGAACTTTTTTAGAATGTTTTTTCAGATGTATCACTGAACACACAGAACTGTGACTTACGCCTCCATTTAAACGTGGCATAAGCAGCTGGCAGTAAACTGACAGTCAGTCCAATGAGACCTTCAGCTGAGAACATGTGCAGAAACACCGTGGATACAGCTGCAACCATATTTGCTGAAATGACAAGAACATGACATTTACTTTGAGCTTTTCACAATAAAAGTCAGAGAAAAGTTACAGTGATGATCACAAATTGAGATTTATGCATTAATTCTGTTAAAAGTTACAGGGTTTGGCAATATCTCATCTTCGTCCAGTGAAAACAAAAACCTTTTATGAGCTCAGAGAGTTTAGTTACCTCCACACATGTGAATAAGAAGAAGGAAGAAAACGGTGTCGAGTGGCATCGATCCAGTCAAGCTGGTGACTGCAGAATTAAAGAACAGTTTGTCCTGCAGGTTCTGCTGCAAAGGATCCTGAAAAGTTCCATAAACCAGGAAGGTTTGCTATCAAAATACATTTTCAGATGACAGTATGTTCTTTATAAGACGTTCTTGTATTGTGATATGTTAACAAAGGTGGAACATTCTGGCTGCAATGTTCTGATGATGTTTCAGGTATGTTGCTGAGTGAATCTACAAAATATTCTGACAGTGTTACAGGATAACAAATTTTATCGCCACACATTTTTTGAACGTCTTTAGTTATCCTACCTTTAAGAATAACATTTTGCTAACTAGGGGAAAACATGAGTAGAACTTTGCAGAACTTTCTCAGAACGTTTTTGGAAACAACTTCACCTCTTGTTAACATGTTGCACTCGGATTGAAACTTGAACATCCGAATGAACTTAATGTCAGATCATCAAAAATATCATCCTGGAACCACATATAAATTAAAACTCTGCTAAATGTTCTTTTCAAAGCCTTTTTTTTCTTTCTCTGCAGCCTCAAACCTTTTCTTTTGCTTCCTTGTTGTTGTCTCTCCTACCTTCGTAAGAGACGGTTTGAGTTCATGTGGCACAATATCCATGTCCGTCTCCTCCACTGTATTGTTTGTTATCTCATCTTTTTGAAAAGGATCTAAAAACAAGCAGGACACAGAAGCACAGCAGCAATTTGAAGATCAAAACTAATATATATGCAGTGTTTCATTATATAGGCAAGAATAAAAGATATTGCAGCGGACAGGACTTTTGCACAGTTCCTCCTATACCTCCATATTGCACATGTATATATATTGCACATGTAACTTACATTTCCATGTGGAAAAACCCAAAACACATGCAATAACAGGCAGAATCATTTTAGGATCCATGACAGTGATGTAGCTGGATCAGTCAAAATCAGCTGCAACGACAAAACACATAGATGTTTGACTGTTTGCTGAAAATCGAGGACTGACAGGTGATGTTTGTTTAAGGAGGGGTTTCCCCTTTAGCAGCTATGAAAACACTGTGGCAAACTGGAACTCGTGATAATGCTGATAGCTGATATTTGAGAGGTTTAGCTGCTGTCGAAATCTGTTAAAGTCAAGAGCTGAACAAGAAATACTTGCTTTTATGATCAAGTCAAACAGTTCTGAGTTATTTGTAATATTTAGTACAGCTTCAACAGAATGTAAAAGAGTTAAGACGTGTCTGAAAGTTTACCGTACGTACCTGATTTGCGCATTAAAGCCGCTTCGCCTTGGCATGAGCTGCACCGTAAACGTCCTCCAGGAAAATAAACTGAACTTCAACCTCTGTCAACTGTAATCTGATAAGCTGTGTTCACTTTTACCGCCTGTCTGCTGCAGCGTTTACTAGAATGTACATAAGACATCTGACAACATGAAGCGTTTAACAGAAAGAAACACCTTAGATTACTTTCTTTGTTGCACAGTCAAGTCTCTCATCTGTAGCTGGTCCAGGCTCAGGTTTTGCTAGTTTGTTCACTGAGTCTGAAGCTGCAGCATCTCGCAGAGTCTCAGAAAAGCATCTTTAAACCCACTTAACAAGTTTAACTTTAGCTGTAGTGTATCAGGATAGTATTGTTTGGATTTAGTCTGTCAGGTTTTCTTTCTTTTATCTGTAACAAATCAAAAAGCAGCTCATCTCGTCATATTAGAATGTTAGAGATTAACAATTACAACTTGATTTTTTTAGCTGTTCACAGTTTTTTTTTTTAAAGATTTTACAGATTTTCTATGTTTAAAAAAGGTAATTGATAACTGGGAAAATCACAGAAAAAATTATCAACATGTTAACTGTGAAAAAAGTTTTAATAATATTGATTGAAATTTATATATCACAGGACAGAAATATAAAAAATAAACAACAATAAATAACAGGTACGGAGCCCCTAAAGGGACATTGGCGGAAAAAAATTCAAATGTAAGTTTCTCGTGCTCATGAGAAACTTTAGTTTTACGTGAGCACGAGATAATTCCCTGTTTGTACACTGCAGGCGCACAATAGACCAGCAGTTCATCTCGGCGTGCTTGTCTGAAAATGATAATACAGGAAAGATATTCACAGATTCGGACTTCCAGCATCAGTAACTCATTAGGGATACGTTGTCAAAACATAGGCAATATCTTTTTTACCATCGTTATAAGGTACACAATGATCTACAAGCCCAGCTTTATCAACAGTAGCTGTCTTTCAGGATGCAGAAATAACATTGGTGTCTATGAGCAGCCGGCTGGGTGATGAGTGCACAGGGGCCGTCTGCAAAGTGCAATTTTGCAGACGGTATGATTTTTATATATGCATGTATCTCAAACCAAGTGTTGAGGTCTGATCAACAGGAGCCAGTCGATGGCTGCAGTGATTCTGGTGACACTACAATGTATCAGTGTGACCTTATTGAATATTTGTGTGGTGTCTCTCTCCGCTGTTGCAGCCCTGACAATGATATTTTAAAAAAAGACTAAGGCGCTCTGTAAATAACCTCTGCACAGTCTGAGCAGGAAAAAAGGCAATTAAACATCTTGTAGCAACAGTTGGTCTTTATCTCATGTGGTAATATTTAACTAGTTGGTCAGTAATCAAAAGAAAAACAACGACCAATCACATCAAGGTTTGTCCAGGTATTAAATCATAAAGGATCATATATAGATCAAAGTTTTTCAGGACAAACTAGGAGCAGCTTTATTCAAAGGTAAGCCAACTTCAAATCATATTTAAATCACAATGTAAAAGAATGAAGCAACTCTACTTTTGGAAGAATTTGTTGTATTATTACGTGTTTTTTTACTGCTGCCTGAAATGTTTTAAAGTTCAGTTTTGAGAGAACAAACACAAAGCTTGGATCATGATGGCTGTTGTGTCACAATACTCGACACAAAAAACCTGATATACATAAAAAATCACATTAACACGTACCGCTTTCCGGTAGAGAACTGGGATTAACATTAGGAATTTACAGAGTAAGTTTACAAAATGTTGTTTATTAGACGAATATCTCTGATGACTTTAAAGGTCAGGTAACTGGTTTGTAAACTTAAGTGAAAACATCCTGATTTCATTTTTAAGAGTCAAGTTGAAGTTCATGTAAAACAACTGAATGAGAATCAGAGTGTTTTTTCATTTGGTTTTCAGGAGAAATGCATCTGTTCAGCTGGTTTGGACTCTGGCTGTTTGTCATCTACAGCCTCTCAGTGACAGCAGGTGAACTGGTGCACGAGCAATGCTTCAAAAACTAAGACATAAATACAGTCACAGAGCTACTATACAAATATGTTTCTACACTGTAAACAATGAACCTGTTAAAACGTGGTAACATCTGTCAGCAGAAACTGTAAAAACGATGAGAATAATTATCTTACTAATACCTTAAAATATATATAATGTAAAATATATTTAATAGCTATTACCTCTACTTTAACATAACATGGATGGTCTGTAAAAAACAGTTAAAATTATTATATATGTTTTATGCAGTTATTTTATATTGTCAGTAAATGTTCCTCATCAAACGTTTAAAATTTTTTAAAAAATTAAAAACTTATTTGTTCTGTCAGTTTTTAACTGTTATTTTATATATAATTATATAAGTCAACATGGTCCCCACAAAGCAACAACACAAACGTGTGTGTGCAAGTACTTATACACACATGTTTGTGTTGTTGCTTTGTGGGGACCATGTTGACTGTGATGTGTACATTAGTACCTCAAACTAAAATGAGAAGCAGAAGACACAATGTCCTCAAAAGCACAACAAGCAAATCCATTCTGTAAAATTACACAACCAATACTTTTTGGATTGTCAATATTTTATAAAGTATTACTTTTTACAGTATTAGTCTTGATTTTCACAATGTTTCCTAATAAAGATAAAAACAGATGTTGTTGTAGACTAAACATGTAAAATCACAGTCTACTGTTGTAATATTTTTGTACATTTTAAAACAATGGGGAAAAAAAGTTTATTTTTTTCCTTGAAGATAATGTAATCATACATAGTAAAATCTCCATCCTTTGTGTTGTTGTCTTTGCAGCACAGTCACAGCTGATTTCTTCACCATCGTCAGTCATCGCTCTGGCTGGTGAGGACGTCCTGCTGCCATGTCACCTTCAACCTCCCGTCACTGCCAGCTCCAGGGCCGTGGAGTGGACCAGACCTGGTTTGGACCCGGAGTACGTCCACGTTCACCAGGATGGACAGCTGGTGTATCACAGCCAGAACCCCTGGTACCAATACCGCACCACTCTGTTTGTGGATCAGCTGATCAATGGAAACGTCTCGCTGAGGCTCTCCAGGGTCAAAATGTCAGATGCAGGAAGATACAGATGCTTCCTTCCCTCGTTATGGAGAGAAGCTTTCGTCCAACTCACTGTGGGTAAGAAAACAAACAAAACTTAGCTGAAGCGACTTAACATGCATCTGTGGTTAAAATGTGCAGCTTTGCTTTGAATGAATTTATTTTATATAATTTAAAGAATAAGAAGTCCACTGTAGCCTAAGTAATGCCAGTTTTTGTTAAAGGAGAAGTTGAGTTGATTGTGTTCATTTATAGTGTTAATTCATTGATCAGAATTCTTGGTAACTTGCTCAAGCTGGATTGTCTGAAACAGCTTAGAGGTAAAATGAACCAAATCTCTAAATATTTTCTGCTGCACCTATAATCCTGTCCATGAACACCACAAACAGGCTCCGAGAAAAAGTGAAACACTGGCTGAGCCCAGCACACACAGGAAATGGAAAAATGAACTTTCCCAGGGCGGCTAAGAAGTGTGGGCACGCCCTTCAGTCCCCCTTTTATAAAAACGGGAGGCAGCACCCCAGTCTGAGACTCCACAGGCACCATCCCGGATATGGGTGAACCTTGTCATGAGTCTTCAGGCTCTGCCTCCTTAAAAAAGGACAGGACTGGATTAAGGAGTTCACTGAAGTGCTTTTTCCACTGCTCAGCCATGTCCCCAGTCCATATCAGCAGTTCTACCCCTCTGCTGTACATAGCCTGAGCTGAACCTTGTATTCTCTTCCTGAGGCGTCAGACAGTTTACCAGAACCTCCTCGAGGCCTGAAGTAAGTCCTTGTTTCTAGCCTTTTTGAACTACTCCCACACCTGGGTTTTTGCTTTTGCAACTGCCACAGCTGCAGCCCTTTTTTGCCAACCGGTACTGGTTTACACTGGTTGATGCCACAAAAGGCACGAGTGACCTTCTGGCTGTAGCTCCTAACAGTCCTCTGCAATTAAGACTTGGAACAATGCCTACTGTGGTTCCAAGTCCCCAGTGTCCTCTGGTATGCAGGAGAAACTCTTCTAGAAGTTAAATTTGAAGACCTCATGAACAGGAGCCTCCACCAGACGTTCCCAGTCATCACTACATGTTTGGGTTTACCAGCTCTGGTTCCTTCCCTACCAGTCTAGTCTGCACCACCAGGAGGCAGTATGCCCAGGTGGCCACTACTTTCCACTGCCTGGTCGGCATGGCACCCGACCCCAATGTCCAGCCCTGTGGGTGGTGGGGCCAAAGGTGGTAAATGTATATATATATATATATATATATATATATATGTATATTCAGTGTTGTATGAATCGCTTTTTGTCTGGTCCTTTGCCCCCAACAACATCACTCCCAGGATCACACTCAAACTGCGTGGCAATTTTTGGACAGACAAAAATAAACCAGTACTGAAAAAAATAGTGTATCTACATATTATCGGTTTTTATCTACTTAATTTTTTTCATGGTTTCCACACTTTTCTTTATACTCTGTATATACACAGCCTGCAATTCACCCGAAAAGTCTGTGTCTTTTTTTTCTTTTTTACAACTGTTCATCGCGGTTTTACAATTGCATGAAGGAGTGCAGAATTTTTTTGTTTTTCTTAGAAGTGATTAAATTAAAATGAAGCAGGGTGGAAATTTCAGCTAACGTTCACTGATATGAACAGTTGCTTGAATGTTCTCTTCTTTCCAATTTCCAGGTGCTGCCTCCTCACCTGTCGTAGCAGTGACTGGTAGAACCAGCAGGTCAGTGGTGTTACAGTGTGAGTCTGCAGGCTGGTATCCAGAGCCTGAAATGTTGTGGCTGGACGCTGAGGGAAACCTCCTCCCTGCTGGACCTACAGAGACAGTCAGAGGTCCTGATGACCTCTATACTGTCAGCAGCAGAGTGACTGTGGAGAAGAGACACAGCAACAACTTCACCTGCAGAGTCCAGCAGAACAACATCAACCAGAGCAGAGAGACATGGATTCATGTTCCAGGTAGAAATAATGACAGAAATGATGAGTTTCAGCTGAGAACAGTTGAGGTTTGGTGATTTGTAACTCCAGTGTTTTTATTGTTTCAGATGATTTCTTCGACTTCTCGTCAAACTGTGCTGCTTCTATCACCTTTAGTGTGATTTTTGCCCTCATGTTGGTTCTTGCAGTTGCATTTTTTATCTGGAAACGGAGACAAAACAAAATCCGTGAGTAGAAACTGTATTTGATTTACTCAGAAATACATTTTACGTCAAAACTCTTCATTAATTAGGCTAATATGAAGAATGAATCAGAACACAGTGATAAAAGTTCACCTCATGTTCACAGATAAATGTGAAAAATTTAGATTTTTTCCAAATGTTACAGCATCTCGGTAAAAAAAATGCAAATATACTTAGAAATGAGGTTCTTGTTTTAAACGTTTCATGACATCTGTGATCTGATCAAAAAGCTTTGAACACCAGTAGACGTTGTTTTATTTTCTTGTATATTTTAAATTGATGGTATTACTGCAGAAATGCAACAACTCCAACATCGACTTGTTGTTTCCACAGAGAAACCAAACGAAGAGGGACAGAAGCTCATGACAGAAATCAATAAAATAGAAGATCTGGACAAGAAAAGGGCAAAACTGGATGAGGAGTTGAAGAAGAATGAGGAAGAACAGAACACAGTGACTTAGGCGATTGATGCTCTACAGAAAGTTTATAATGAACTGATGACACAGAAGGATAAACTCACCTCCCAGTGTCAGAAGGCAGAGACAATGTCTGAGGAGCATGAGAAGAAGATGAAGTTAGTGGATGAAGAAGAGATGAAGAAGGAAGGAGATAAGACAGCAAACAGACCACAGAGATACAATAAACTAAAGGACATCATCAACGAAGTCAGATGGAGTCTGGACAACAGAAAGACAGATCATCAACAAATGATAATGAACACAGAGAGAATCATGAAGACAACATGTGATGAAATTGATAAACTGACAGAAAGGAAGCAGAAACTAGAGATGGACATGAAGCAGATGAAACAACAACTAGAGGAGACAGAGAATCAGAAAGATGCACTTCAGAGCAAACTGTCGTCAGACAAAGGAAAGAGATAAACAGATTTATGACCTATTATTTAAAGTCATTCAGTTAAGTTTAACCTTTTAATATTACTGAAAATAAAATACAATGAGCAGGTTTGTTTTCCTGTTTGGAGGCTGAATCTGACACCATTCAGCCTCCAGCGTTTATTTGACGCCTTCCAGATTTACACTGACAGTAAAATACTCTCATTATAACACAGTTCAACTCTCCAACACTCCAACCTTTAGCGTTTGATCTGCTGTTGATGATTTAAAGACAACAAACTCATTGTAACATGTAGATTTAAATGAAGATCAGGTTTCTAGTGTTGAATTTTAAATTAATTAAAGTATCCAGTGAATCATTTCCCCCCCAATTTTACCAGGAAATTCAACTTTATTTTTTTTTTCAATAATTTACATCACTCTAGCTGGGTTCTACTGACAGAAGGCATTTCTGAGTTTCCCTCTACTTATATTCATGGTTGTTCTGTTTCCATAGAGGTACAGAAGAATTAGAAAAGTAGTGGTTAATTTAAAAAAAGCTTTGAGGAAACCAGCTCTTTTTATTGAAACACTTAGAAAATGTGTAGTTTCCAAAAATCCAAGCTAGATTTATTTTTTTTGTTCTACAAACATTCTGAAAAAGTTCTACAAAGTTCGACTAATATTGTTTTCATGAAAAATTTTATTTTAGTTCCCAGAATGTTCTTCTGAAAGGTAAGATAACTAAAAACATATTTGCTGATTACATTTTTAGACTAACATTCCCAAAACTGAACGCTGTATTGAGAACGTTCCTCCTTTGATGTCATGCAACACTGTGAGAACATTTGTATTTTCATGTGTTCCCTCAACAACATCCCAAAAACATCTCGAAAACATTGTGGACAGATTGTTTTCTTCAGCATAGAGACAAAATGTTCTGCTTTCATTATATCACAATGCAGGAATGTTCAAAAATGTTCTGTATGAAAACATTCTGTCATTTGAAGCCTTGATAACATCTGGAAAACAGTTTTGGAACATTGCCGAACATTAAGGAAGCATTTTATAGATTGTATTCTGTGTTCCCTCAGTCAGAATGTTCCACCTTTGTTAAAATATCGCATTACAGCAATGTTCTGTCATCTGACACCTTGATAACATCTTGAGAACATCATTCCTCTGTTATTATTGTGAAAACGTCTCATAAAACAACGTTCTATCATGTGTTCCCTCAGCAAAAGGCAAAATGTTCCACCCTAAATGTTTCACACTACAGGAACTTTATTAAATGTTCTGTACAGAAAACACTGTAATCTGAGAGCACGATAACATCTGAAAAACAGTTTTTAAATTGTTTTGAGAACTTTCCTCGTTTGTGATAACATTGTGAGAATGTTTATAGAAGAACGTTCTATGACAAAACATCCTTAGAATGAATCCTCAGAAGGCTGAATGTTCCACTCTGATGGGAGAACGTTCTGAAACATGTTCTACCATTAATTTATCATTTTACAGTAACGTTCCCTCAACAACATCCCCAAAACATCGCCAGAACACTGCAGCCAGAATGTTCCACTTTTGTTGATTACAGGAACGTTTAAAAATCATCTGCATTGTTGAATGATGGTTTGAGAACGTTCTCCTTTGGTTTCACGGAACATAATCTGTGTTCCTGACAACTTTCTCTGAATGTTTATGTCAAACATGATATTAACTTTGCAGGAACCTTACTATGAATAAAGATTTTTCTTAAAACATTTTAACATTCTGTGGATGTTTTGAAGATTCTTAAAGCAACATTCTAAAAACATTTCTCAGATGTTGTCATGATCTCAGATGATAGAACTTTGTTTTGAAAACATTCCAGTGATGTAATGAATTCACCAAACATTTAGCCTGCAGTAGTTCAGTTAAACATCTTCCACCCGTCTCACCTGTTCTTCTACCTGTATCAGAGAAGCAGCTCTGAGGCCTCATGGGGATTTTCTGACATTTGTTTTTTTTCTTTCTCTCTCCTGGTTTGTGTTTATTCACAGAGCCTAGGTCTGCTTTACATTTAAGTTTTTATTTAATTTTCAAGTCAGTTTGGATTGTTGTGGCTGTATTTGATTCCATTTTCTTAAATGTTAGTGGGTTAATCTCTGTTAAATGTGTTTTAAATTGGTTTAATGTGTGCCCCTGCTGAACCTTATCAATGAAATAAAGTCTTATCAGGAGGCAAAGCCAGCTGTAAACCAAAGCTCATGGTAGCAAAAAAGATAACGAACCTTGCAAGTTTTGCTTTTGCTACTTTTTTGCTTCATTGAGTTCCTTCTGCACAAATGTTGGTTTTTATTTGATATTTAAGTTTTTTTAATTATATTAATGCAAATCTGATTCAGTACAACAGAAATAACAGTAATATCAGGAGACTTTCCAAAGATTAATTTTTATAGCCCTACTGATTTTACATATAATTATCTCTGTCTGTTTTCTTATTTCTAATACATGTTGATTTGTATTTACACAGCTAGAGAGTCCTCATTACTGCATGAGTCATATAAATATCTTTTTTCTGCTTCACGTGAATGATGTCAGTTTCAGATTGAGTCACATATCATCGTTATGAATTGCTTTACAGCTTTACAGACGAGGACCTAAACATGCAAGTAAGGAATAAAATTATCTTTATGGCACCAAATGGTTTTTCTCATCCAATGAAAGGCTGGAGATATTAATCATCACTTTATATTTACCTGCCATAAGGACATAAAGTTACAGAGTCTAAATGTTCATGTGGAATCATTTCTACAGCTGACTCTGTGAAGGTAAGCTGCTGCTACTTTTCTATCACAAACTAAAAAAAACAAATTGTCAGTAAATAATGATCATTTTTAACCACACTGGAACATTTTTGAAGCATGGTTTCACCACTGAGTATTGCTGCTGCTTTCACCTTAAAAAACGTTGTTATAGTGACATCAGCAACTCATTTTATTGTCAAGCTCTTGATGTGTGTCTCAGGAAAGTCAAGATACTAAAGTGAATTAAAATAATACATATAATATGTAAATAATTTCATGTTTGCATCTCATATCTAACTGTTTCCTGTTTGCTTCAAATGTTATATTTTTACGCGTCTTAAGAAATCCCAACTGTTCCACATTATTAGATTTTTCAAGCATTTTTTTCCCCTGAAATTGTTTTATAGTTGTGCTTATTTTGAGATCCGGAATATTCCATGCTTTTGCCCCACAAACTGATAAACATCGACTCTTCTCGGTGCTACGAGCAAATGGCCCTTTAAAGTTTAAATGCCCTCTGAATTCATAGTTTCCAGTATTGATTCTGAGCAGTTGTTGTATGTCACCAGGGAGGGAATTGTTGTTTGCTTTAAACACTATCTGACATCCTGAAAGTAACTAAATCAATACATTCCTCTGTATTTATTATAGAAAACAATATTTTTTGTTACTTTGACAATAAGAAATTTCTATAACAGTCAACAGTTTAGCGTTTAAACCAACAGAGGTTCCATTAAATGGTTCAAAGTCAAGTTTTGGTAGAAAAGAACCACAACTAACCCTGCAGACCCAACTTTACCCAACCGTTCTGTTTTGAATGAAATATAACCAGTGTTAAAGACAACGCTGACCTCATTCGCTCTGTAAATCACTGACAGGTCTTTTAGTTCGACCTTTCATCAGCTGCTCACGTAGTTTGTATTGAAAATCTTGCAGCAGGTTTATTGCTACACACTGTGATATTTTTCAAGCAGTCTTCTTGTGTACATTTTCTTAGCTTGTTTTACAGCAGTGCTCATTTTAAGATTGCGTCTACGATTGTCAAACAGCAAAATATATGTTTTTTTTCAAGGTTATTGATAGTTTATTTCTGTCAAACCACCATTCAAACCATTTCTATATAGTGAAAACAATTTTGGTCCTAATGCTGACCCTTATGGAACCCCTCACCAAACAAAGTAGGGCAAGTCAGTAGGTAAATCATTGCCTGTTTTTCATATAACTTTACAACCAGTTCAATGCTCCTCATCTTAGGACACAGCTTTCCCAATAACCAATTAGTATTTTATGCTTTATAATATCAAATGCTTCTTTAGGATCTACAAAAACTCCAACCATAAATTTCTTGTTGTTAACGGAAGTTGTTATTTCTTCTCTTAGCTCCAGTTATGTCTTTGCTGCTGTTCTGTTTGGTTTAAATCCACACTGACTGTCCACTAATAGTTGAATTAAATTGTGCTGAAACGGGTCTGTAATTAGTGAAAATGTGATTGCCCCTATTTTTCAACATTAGCATCCCTTCATTCCATTTATCATATTTAAGCATCCTGACCACTGACAGGTGAAGTGTATAACATTGATCATATTGGTTCTATGTGGTGTTCTGATGGAAAACCTTGGATTTTAACATCTGTTTTGATCAGACTTAGACACCCAAATAAACATTGTCCCACAACAAACACACTCCCTCATGCTGATGGAAATCCCAAATGTCACTGGATGAAAATGCACCCCACCACATGGCAACAACATCAACCAATCAGGAACATGTAGAGGAACATGACAATGGTCCAACATGTTGATGTGACCTCCAGACTTCCTACAGCCCATTGTGATCAAGCATCAACAGGATGCAGTGGAACCAGTTGGATTGACAGAGGCCCCACTGCACAAGCCAGAGTAGCCAAAGGATCCAGTGGTTCCAGACCCCATAGGACCCCCTGAGAGGTCCTCTGGTCCATGATTCCCAATAGTTCAGAGCATTTTGGACCACATAAATGGGACCAACACAATATTAGGCAGGTGATGATAGTGTTATGCCTCATTGGTGTATATAATTAATGGTTTTACAACCCCCCCATAATCCAGTGTTCTTATCAGTTTCATTTAATCAGTGGAAGGAGCAGTTTTCTGTCAGCATTCCTGTCTTGCAGCATTTGCAGTGGCAGCATTTTTTATCATCATAAATATTTCTGTTCCCCATTAAAACAAACAAAAACAATCTATCCTAAAGGTATAACTGGAGAATATAATCCGACAACAGCAAACATTTGTGGCAGATGGCAAACAGGAAACTGTAAGATTATTATTGTTTATATACATTGACATCGTCTTATATGTTGAAGTTTTCAACCAGACAAATAAAACGCCCAGTGTTTTTTAGTCCTTAGTTATGACCATGTGGTATTTTACGACGCTGTGGTGACCTTTGATTGTTTACTTGTGTTTTTCTTCTTCAGCTTCATTCTTGAAGAAAAATGAGTCTGTGCAGCAACAGCTGTTTGGGATTCTGGCTGTTATTCCTTCACAGTCTTCCAGCTGTCGCAGGTAAACGGGAAACCTGCACTAGATGATCAAATGAACCTAAATTAATAAGACGAGAAGGGTTGCATAGAAACGGTTCCTATTGGAAACAAACACAAGGTTCTAAAACTGAATCAATAAAACACAAAAAATTATTTAACTTGATTTAAATTTGGCTGCCGCCCTCTTTAAAGTCGTCTTCCTCTGCAGTGATACACCGCTCACAGCAGATTTGCATTTTCACCATGAAACCCCAGACTTCTGTAGACAACAAACAACACATTCTTTTCAAACTGAACCAAACTTCATTTTAAGAATCAACACTGGAATCAAGAGATGCGTCCTCAGTAAAGCCCAGAGAACAAACAGCAGAACCAAGACGGAGGAAGGATTATTCGATCAGCACCAAGGGGCTGCTCATCGTTTCGGTCATCATTCACAGAGTCATGCGATGTGAATTTGTGGAGCGTCAATGCCAAGTTTGATAAAGGAGATCCAGCTCATGTTGCAGATGGTGCCAACGAAACAGGACTTGTAGGGGTTTTTTAAAGTGTTGCAGGAGCACTGTGAGCAGAGTATCGCTGCACAAGAAGTTTCTCAAAGGGGATGGCAGCTAAATTTAAATCAGCAATGAGTTTTTCCATGTTGATGTTGTGTTTAAACCAACTCTATTTGATCATTTCAGCTGAAGTCGCCGATGCGCCACCACATTCGGGTGTTTCCATCGTCGTATGTTTGGTTGTTGGCTCTGTGCTGTTCTTTGCAGGTTTCCTTGCTGGGTGGAAATTAAAGCGTAAGTTTTTCGACCAACTGTGTTGCTGAAACCAAGCAATGAAAACACGATAATAAATTGTCAGATCAGCTTTGTTCCCATCTTCTCCACTGATCTCGTTTAATTTCACACTTTTTGTCCACTGAAGCCGTGGAAGTCCTCGTTCAAGACATGGGGACTGTAGGGGAAGACGACGTCGCTCCACTGAGGAACCCAAACACCGAACCAAAGAATCTGAAAGGACAAATCAAACTTGTCCTGACTAAGACGGAGGTGGACGAAAACCAAAGGAAGCATTTGTCACTGGAGATGCAAATAATAAAGCAAAGGCTGACAAAAGAATCGCTGGCATTACTGAGAGTCAAACGAAGGCCAGAACAGGATGACAGAGATTTTATGCAAGTGCTGCGCGACGTAAAGGGTAAAATGAAACCTCACTGTGGGATAACTGTGGGATAAAACTGACCAAGTTTTCTCTTGTTCAAAAACAATGAAAGGAATCAGTTTTGATTAAAATTTCAAATTAATCTATTTTTTAAAAATTGAAATCAGATAAAATACAGTGAAGTTTGCAGTCAGAGTCATTTTGTATTGCTCTTGTATTTATTTCTTTTGGTTGTAATGATGCTTTTCATTTTCTTTCAGTAAAAAAGATTAAAAAAACACGTCGTACTGTTTCTGTTTGTAAACTTACCCATAAAATCATAAATCTGAAGCTGATGTTTAACCTGCAGATAAAGTAACTTATGATGCCCTTTTACTTATATTTAATATTATACCATTTATTGTTGCTAACTAAAGTTGTCTAACATCTGAAACTATGTTCAAATTAGGGTTTTTGTGTTTCCAAATGAATAAAGATCTTTTTTGCAGTCTGTCGTGCTGAAGCCTACAAGTTCAACCTCATTTTTGTCTCTTGAACACAACTTTCTCTTCTAAATGTGACGACTTGTCTATATTTTGTGAACTAAACTGCTTTATTCGAGCTGTTGTGTGAAACTGGAAGCACAGAAAGCTAAACACAACAAGAAATCAATGAAAATACACTTTGAATATGTCTTTATTTGTACATTAATGTATTAAAATACTCTAATAAGTACTAAGACAGATGACTCTATAGGAAGAAGTACTGACATTACTATGACAGGCATGTTTCTGTTTCACATCTGGCTCAACAGTGAGAACACAGCAAAGATCAACAACAAAAATGTCTTCATCTAATAATAGAGAAAACACAGTTTGATTAATTTCAAAGATTTACTTTTCTTGTTTTATCATATACAGGTGTTTAAAAAGCACAAAACTGACCCGACTTGTTTTCAGTTTTATTCTAAGTAAAGCCAGGGCAAGTCTTTATGGAAAACTTCACAATATTAATGCAATTAAATTCAAATGTCAGCAGATATATCCATACCTTTGCAGCACTTCAGTAAGAGATGCATGACTTTTCCTCATATAGTTGATAACTGGTTAAGACAGAACATCCTACATGTTGTTTAGTTCATTAA
This sequence comes from Dascyllus trimaculatus, assembly GCA_024666655.1. Taxonomy (NCBI): domain Eukaryota; kingdom Metazoa; phylum Chordata; class Actinopteri; family Pomacentridae; genus Dascyllus; species Dascyllus trimaculatus. The sequence continues at coordinate 2,207,535 of CM045467.1, read as the reverse complement.
GAAGCAGCAAGAATCCCATCTTGCTTTCGGTCTAGAAAACCTGGTAGACCAGAAAACGTGCACAGTTGTCATGTTATTCTCACTGTAATCTGCAAAAATGCGTTTTAAAAACCGACAAAACAACTTTATCTGCAAACATTGTCGTGGTTTGATATCCTGAGTTTGCTGAACTTGTTTTCTCAAGTTCATTCAGTTTTACTCTTTCACCACTGACATGAACTAATTCATCAATCTAAGCGTGGTTAACTCCCCTGTTTTCAGCTGAATAAACCTAAAATGTGTCCAAGTAGCGCAGGTTTAAAACCACTGAGGTGATGATGGACGGTATTGCATGATGACCCCTGAGGTCATCAGTAATCTGTGTTTCTATTGGTTCTACATGTGGCTGTTTAATGTAATCTGGAGAACCTGTTGCCTCCAGTGTGTTCAGGTTGACTCAGTGCTGGTTTTGCCGTTTTTTTTTGTTTTTTTTTTAAAGATTTATTTTTGGCCTTTTGTGCCTTTATTGGATAGGATCGGAGACGGGAGAGAGTAGGGAAGGACATGCGGTAAACACCCGAGGTCGGAGTCGAACCCGGAACAGCTGTTACGCCTCTGCACTTGGGTCACGCGACATAACCATTAGGCTATCAGGGCACCCCGGTTTTGCTGTTTTAGTTCATCCTTCAGGATTTGGTTTGCACCTCACTCCACCTGCACCACCGATCCTACTGACCCTCACAAGCCCATATTGCTTTTAATTTTTTTGGCTTTAATTTGCTTTGAATAAAAACATGCTTTATTTCTTAGACTTGGTGTGGCTTTTCATTTGGTTGTGGCTGTTTCGAGCCACGTCATAAACAAACGGGGGGTTTGTCCATTGAGGTGTTTTGTGAAGCTCAAGTGGTGTCGATTCCCCACTGATTGGCTGATTTGGTCCAGCTGAGTGCTTTGCCTCTGCTGCATGCTTTGTCAGGCTGGGAGACACACTGTGTCTGATTGTTTGGTGACATCCACAAGGTGAGTTTTATTGTTTTCATGCTCTATTTAGAGATTTCTCCAGAAGGCTGGAGGAAACGTTCCCATTGGGTTGTGTGATTTTTTACTGTTTTTAGTAGTGATGTGGGGAGCATCTAGAACTGTCTCAGGGCGACTTCATGTGGTCTGAGGGTTGAAATATGAAGCTAGTTCAACATATCCAGACTGTTTCTGTGGAAGTCTGCTTGACAAAAACTAAAACCCATTATTAATGTAGATGCACAGTAAAGCACTTTTAACAAGAACACATTCTGCTTTATTGAAGTTATATGAATATTATTCTGAAAACAGAAATAAGCTTCAAGTACAATATAAGAAAGACTGCAAAAGGTTTATTGAACAGATTTCAAATGAAAGTTTTGACTAAATAAACTTAGGTCAGAGTAGATGATGTGAATTGTTGACACTTTGTACAAGCATCAGTATTTGTATAATGATCAGTCAATTAAGATTAATGCTAATCTGCAACCACAGTTCATTCTCATTTTAAGGAATATATTTTTTCTACACTTTTCGACAATTTGAGGGAAAAAGTTAAAGGGTTTATCAGCACCAAACATCACAAAATGTCCAGATATCTCTTTTTAAACACAACATTTACAAATATAAAACATGTCTGGATGTTGTGTTTTCTTAAAAAAGTTAAAAATGTACTTGAACATCTGCACCACAAGGTTGAAGTAAACATGTATGTCTGATTTTTTTCTGTTCATTACAAAAACACACACAAAGAAATTCTAAATTGAAATTTTACACGAGATAAAATACAAAATAAAGAACAACGATGACAAATCTTAGCAAGTAGCTCCGTTGGAGAGGTCAGGTTGTGTGGTTTTATCTGATGCGACTGCGAAGAAGAGATGACAACTTGGAAACAAACTTCAATAATACTAAAAGTAATGAGGAGTGTATTACAAGTGAAATATAAAACAATGAATGCACAAATACAGCACTGACTCTATTTCACATTTCATTTAAAGTTTAGTGTTTGCTGGATTCCTGTTGATGATGAAAACAGTTGTTTGGTTTCTCCAGTCTGACTGGTGAGGATGAGCTGAAGTTGATCTTCAGGTTTCCAGGGCATCAGGTCCGTCCAAATCCAGTGACCCATGGCAGGATTACGGCGACCATAAGCTAGGCGCCATAACTGTAAATACAGTAAATGCAAAGATCACAAACCTAAAAACAAAAAAATATTGATGAAAAAGATAAAAATGGAAAGGATTAAAAATTCAACATAAACTGACACATTAATAAAGACTCACAGTGATTGTCCCCCCAGCCTTGACTTTGAAGGACTGATCAAATGTGAATATGAAAGATTCTTCGTTGTTGATCTGTAGTTCTAACTTGCAGCCTCCCAGTAGTTTCTCCTGCAGGAAGGAAATCAGACAAAGAGGAAGAATCAGACTCTGGCCTAATTATTTTACCAGTTTTATCAACATTGTGTTAATATCTGAGGTAGTCATTGGTTTATTTAATGTTCAGCTTCCAAAGAAACTTGACTCTGGTGTTAATAACAGGCATTAGGTTGTTCTCAAAGTCCATCAGGAATATTTCTGTATACATGTGGTTAATGTATAATTAAATAGATTGTACATTCTTATACATGCATTTTAGTATCCATACAAACATCATTACCTCAGTGGATATGTTTTTAAGACGGATGTTTCGGCACCATTTGTCAACTTCATCCAACACAATGTCTCTTAAATCACTGAGATGATCTGAGCTGCTGCTGTGCTGCTGTCTGGACTTCGTCTGATAATCTTCATATTTATGTCCATCCAGCTGAGAAAGAGACAAACACACAAAGATCATTAAAGTCTAATCAACAATGAGCTGCTTAAATGTCTGAGTTTGTGTTTGTGAGGATGTTTTTATCGCTTCTTGATGTAATTCTCCAGATGACAGACAGAAAAGTTGAGCTTTAACACAGGAAGTAACAGGAAACCTGAACTAATCTGGGCAAGTGAAGTGATTGTAGAACTTTTTGTGTTTAGACTTTTGAGAATTTCTGGATGTTCTGGAACAACAAGTCTGATCCATGAAGTTTCCACCTCCAGGACGGAAAGTCCATCCTGGTGCCTAAAGCTCTCAGGTCTTCGATGGTTCCTGCCTCGGTTGGTTGGAGTTTGTTGGTGACACAAGAGAAACTCACCCAGTAGAAGGTGAGTCTGGATCTCACTATGCAAAGGTAGGATTTGGAGCTTTATTAATAAAAGTGAATTTAAACTGAATAAAGAGAACCTTGGTCTTCTGCTGCTTCTTCAGAGTCTCTAGTTCTTTCTCAGCGTTTTCCCTCTTTGTTGTTTCCTCCTGGAGCTTTCTGTTCAACTGAGAGGAAGAAAAAGATGAAGAGAAACATCATGAAGGACAATTGGTTTTGTTTAACACATGTTATAGGCTGATAGACTGATTCAACCAAACTTATGAACCTCCTTGTTCTTAGTCAGCACTTCATTCTGTTCTTTGTCAAATTTCGCATCCTTCTCCTTCTCCTTCCAGAGCTGCTTGTTCAACTGGTAGGAAGAAGAGAAGAAGAATGCATTTTATTGAACAGTAATTAAACATACAGATTAATTTGTTCACACTGAAAACAGAGATGTTTTAGATTTTCATGATCCTGTGTCAACAGTAGTTGGATTTAGATCTGAGTTGCAGCTTGACGTGGAGAAGAATCACAAGTGTTTGTGTGTTTTTTTTTTACTTCTCCTTCCAGTTTGCTGATCTCTGCTTTCTTGTTCTCCAGTTGCTCCTCTAAGTCTCTGTGTTTGTCATTGGCCTCCTTCCACTGCTTGTCAGCTCTATCTTCTGTGTCCTTCAGCTAAAAAAAAAAAACAATGGACGCAGATTTTACCAGAAATGAACTGTTTATCAAACTGTGCAGGATTGTGTGCTTTAGATTTCTTTGTATGTCATTGATAAACCTGTTTGTCTTTGGTCTCTACCTTATTTAACAGCTGCTGCTTCTCATCTCTGAATGTCTGGACCTCAGCTGATAAATCCTCCACCTGAGAGCAGAGACCAGAGAGATCAGTTCTATTACTGAACCATGTGATGGATGAAATGTGTTAATGACAAACAGAGAATCAAATCTGTCTGTCTTGGTGTTTGTTCCACTATAAACGATACAGGTCCAGTTCTCTGAGGGTTGAAGGAACCATGAATGTGAGAGAAAATTTAAATTTGAAATGTTATTGTATAAAATACAAGGATGAACCTTCTTCTTTGAAGATTCCACTTCATCTTCAGCGTCATTCTTCTTCTGCTGTTCAGCCTGATTTCCCTTGAAGGGATTCAGTGAGGTCTGAGAAGAAACATGGGAGGACAAACATATAAAACACTTTATCTAATAATAAGTCAGGAAACCATCATGGTTGTTTTTTCTAGTGTGTTTTCTTACCAATGAAAAGAAGGAGGACTTGGAAGCAGCTGCTTGGTTTTCCTGCAACTGGGAATGAAAGGAGAAACACAAGTTCATTGATGAAAGTAAGTCAGTGATCATTGAACTTAATCACATCAACTGTGGTTCCTAGATTATGAATATTTTTTCACTATGTTTTCTGCATCAAACAGGAGAGCTGAGATATTTCAATAAACACAGAAACATGAACCTGATTGTCCTCCTCAGTCTGAGTCTCCACATCTTCTACAACCTTCTCCCTCATTTCAACCATCTATGAAAAACAGAAAAATCAATCAAGGCTGAATATGAATATTTCTAAAGGCTTTTAATGAGGTTTTGTTCAATCTCAGTGCTACTAAAATGCCAACAAATGTCTTTATGTTCATTCTGTGCTTTATTTAGTCAGATTCATCAAGTTTGTGGCAGACAGAGTGGTTAATATTTTTCTTTATGAGTTCGGTCATAAAAAAGAGAAGCAACTCTTTGAAATGTGAAAATAGTTGATGTTGTATTTAGTACAACAACTTCAACATGTGAAACAGCAGAGCCTGAATACTTGTTTCTATTTGTGGGGTTTATGTTGTTCTTCGTTTCGATAAGTTTAGGATGAAATGTTGCAGTCATGTTGGATTTAATGCTGAAAACAAACATGAAAATCTTTTGTTGGAAGTAAGAATCAATATCAGCTGGAGATGAACCTGTTTGTCTTTGGTCTCTATGTCCCTCAACAGCTGCTGCTTCTCATCTCTGAACGTCTGGACCTCAGCTGATAAATCCTCCACCTGAGAGCAGAGACCAGAGAGATCAGTTCTATTACTGAACTATGTGATGGATGAAATGCATTAATGACAAACAGAGAATCAAGTTAGTCCGTCTCGGTGTTTGTTCCACTATTTAGTCGACCTTTATTAAAAATGTTGAGGAATCATTGAGGGAAGCCCTCAGAATCAGAAGTCAACAGAATAAACAAGGCAGCAATCAACAAAACAACAAGGAAAGGAACTCTGTTAAAAACAGTCACATACAGAGGCAGTTCAGTCTGTGATCATGGATTTAAACTGAACAACAGATTCAGCTGAAGAGCCAAAGGCATTTTTACCAATTGGACTGTGGACAAGCAAGACTTTGAGTGTTAGCCAACTGCTTGAACAAGTTGAAAAGTCATTTTGGGAAGAATTTAACAAGGTACTTATGTATTGTGGCATTTTGTCAGTCAGTGTTTTATAGATAAACAGAAACCAACGCCTGTCTCGTCTCACTGCTGGAGGTGGTCAGCCAACTTTTCTATACAATAAGCAGTGATGAGTGGAAGAGCTGTCACAGCTAATGGGACTGAGTGGTAAACTGAATCTAAAGCTTTCAGAGTGGAAGTAGAGGCGTTTCTGTGGATGACATCTCCACAGTCCAGGACAGTCAAGAAGACTGCTTTGATTATTTGTTTTCTGGAAAATACAGGAAAAGTCGCTCTGTTTCTGAAAAAATATCCAATTTTCTGCTGTAGCTTGGAGACTAATGTTTTGATCTGAAATTTAAACGTGAGGTTTTGGTCCAGAGAGATGCCTAGACATTTATATTCAGAGACTCCCTCGGTGCTCTGCTTAGTCTGCGGTGATGTTTAAACTGCCTTCAGGGAATTCTCTGGCTCTTGAGAAGAGGATGTATTCAGTCTTTTTAACATTTATGACAAGTTTTAATTTGAAAAGTGTGTTTTGCAATTGCTCAAAAGCTTGTTGCAGGGATTGAATGTCTGACTGTGCAGCATCAGAAAAGCAGTACAGAGTTGTGTTATCTGGGTAGAGATGGCAGGAAGACTATAAACTATACAGGCCCAGGTCCAGTTCTGTGAGGTGTTGAGGGAACCATGAATGTGAGAATAAAATTAAATGAAAATGCCAGCAATAGTTGTTGAGATAAATCCCTCTACTTATTTATAAAGCATTGAATGACAAAATACCACAACACATGACTTCCTTGTTAAAATGGTCCTAAAATTGCTGATTGATTGACGCTCAAAGTTCCACTTCCTAACCATCAAATCTTTAAACATGCTTTTAGTTTTTCTGCTGCACACAGTTGGAACATTTTGCAGAAAACACTGCAGCTTGGTGCAGCTGAATCTACGGTTCAGTTTAAATCCATGATCACAGACTACACTGCTGCTGAATGTGACTGTTTTTAACTGTGTTCCTTCTTCAGTTGCTTTTTATTCTATTGATTCTACATGATTATAAATGAGGGCTTCCCTCAATGGTTCCTTAAGAATTACATTAAGGTTGATTTAAAAGAAAAGTGCAAATGGACCAAATCTTTTGATGGAGCAGGAACACATTTGACATTTAAGGGTCTGGAAATAAGTTATATTTGTATAAAAGACAAAGATGAACCTGTTTCTTCAAAGACTCCACTTCTTTGTCAGGTTTCTTCTTCTTCTGCTGCTTGGCCTGAAGACGCTGGTTAGGATTCCAGAAGAAGAAGAAAAAAAAGACAGACATGTTCAACTAAATAATATTAATGCAAGGTTGTTTTTTATACAAATACAACACTATTATCGATACACACTGTTTCTCTCATTACTTGTCTGGATTCTTGTAGTTTTTCTTGTTTCTTACATGTCGGTTTTTCAGATCTTTTTCCCCCAAAACCTGCATTTGCACGACTTCATCTGACATCAGCGCCTCTGCTTCAGTTGGAGAGAAGTTCTCTTCTTCGTTAATTTTGGTTTCTGTGCAAAATGAAAGCAGTAAAATCAAAGTATGAAAGATATTTAATCCAACTTTAGAATCATTCTGTTCTGTGCATCTCGTATATCTATATTTATCAAAGCACTTTGAGAATAAGTGTCATTTGAGACTTACTGAATATGTTTCTTCTCCACAGTAAAAAGCCAGATGCTAAAATCAACATGATGCAAACAACCAAACTAACAGTCAAACCAACAATGATGGGAACAGCAGAACTGAATGGGATTATGAAGAAGTCATCTGAAATGATAAAACACAGAATTACAACTTATTTCAAAAGAATTTGGCATTTTGAAAATGATCACATCACAGAGTATGTTTCAGCCGTTTACCTGGAACTTGTATCACAGTCTCTCTGCTCTGGTTGATGTTGTTCTGCTGGACTCTGCAGGTGAACTTGTTGCTGTGTCTCTTCTCCACAGTCACTCTGCTGCTGACAGTATAGAGGTCATCAGGACCTCTGACTGCCTCTGTAGGTCCAGCAGGGAGGAGGTTTCCCTCAGCATCCAGCCACAACACCTCAGGCTCTGGATACCAGCCTGCAGACTCACACTGTAACACAGCTCCTCCTGTGTCTCCATCAATCCCTGATAAACTGATCACAGGCTGGGAAACAGCACCTGATTATAGAGAGAAGGAAACATAAAAACAGGCGTCCAAAATGACAAATTTTTAACCCAACATGATTCAATGTTGTCCAGTAAGAGCAGCTGGAAGAAACTAGTCTGTGAAGAATGGCAGAACATCTCTGCAGAAATATGGTGTCCGCCATGATGAGGAGGATTGAGTCTGTCATCAAAAATATAAGTGGGCGTATGAAATATTGAAAATACAAAATATCTGGATCCCAGTAATGACTTTTGCTACATAGAGTTTTGACTACAAGACCCATATTTTTAGCATTACTGAATCTAAAATGCTAATACTTTGCAAATACTCCACTGTTCAACTCATCTAAAGAGTGTAGCCTGGTACAGTTTTGAATCATTTGACATTTATTGATACTGCACAGGGATTTACTCATTTCTGTTGTGTACTGTATGTTTATCCTGTTTAAATCGTTTTCTAGAGGCATAAAAACAGAGTAAAATGTCCATCAAGAAAAATCCAAATATTTGTTTTCTTACCAACAACTAGTTGAACGTAAGTCTGCTTTTCCAATGTTGGAATATAACATCTGTATGTTCCCTTATCAGACAGTTTCACTCTGGAGAGTCTCAGTGAAATGTTTCCATGCTGCAGCTCGTCAGTGAACAGCGTCGTTCTTCCCTCAAATGTCTTGTGTTTTTTACCCACAAGTTCCTGACCAGAGCGCCACACATGAACAAATCTGGGTTCCAGATCAGGTCTCGTCCACTCTAACGTCAGGTCAGTCACGTCCACAGCAGGTTTCAGATGACACGGCAAGGTGATGTCATCACCGAGTGTCGCTATGATTGGCTGAGATGCACCAATCAGTTGACCTGCAAAACCAAGCGTCTCTTTTAATGTTCCTAAATTAGCAATGTAAGTTTGTCAAAACCATTTAAATCAGTAAAACCTCAGCTATTTGGTCACAATGATCAGAAACATGTCTGGAGGAGAGAAGGTGAGGCCTTCAATCAAAGAACACAAGACCTACCATCCAGCATGGAGGTGGCAGCATCATGCTCTGTGGAACTGGAGCTTTACACAAAGTCAATGGAACAATGAAGGAGGAGGATTAGAACCTAAAACCATCAACAGAAGGTTGATCTGGGACACAGTTGGATATGTCAACAAGACAATGAGCCCAAACACATCAAAGTGGTGAAGAAATGGTTCCATCAGGCTGGAATGAAGGTTTTAGACTGGTCCCCCCAAAGTCCTGACTTAGACCATCAAGAACCTGAAGAAACCAGTCTGAGTCATGGAGACAGCACATTTAGTTGGACTGAACCAGTTCTGTCCAGAGGAGTCAAAGAGGAACCAGAAGCTTGTAGACAGAAACCAGAAGAACTGAACTGAGGTGGAAATGGTCAAAGGACAATTAAGTAAATATGAGTATTTCTGTATGTATATTTTTAACCCAACAGATTTTGTCATATTTCCAGGAGACCTTCAACAAATCTAAGTATGAACCAAAATACATGATTGTTTATTACATGGTCTACACAAGTGGATGGAAACTTTTGTTGTCATGGTAGCAGTGTCTGGCCTAAAAAGGTTTGTAGCAATGAAGCAGCTGTCATGTCAGCTTATGCACTTTATATATATATATATATACTTATAATCAAAACATTGCATTATGAGAGAACATCGTTACGTTTGAGTGCTCTTTTCTTTTCTAAGTTCTGTTTTGGTCAGTTCATTACAGTGACTTACAGTATCACTGTCATCACACTGGCCTACATTAGGATTGTATTTGTGTCTAATTTACCTCTACAGGTGTCTATTAGGAGGAGATGGACGACCAACACACTGAGAGTCCTCAGATGAGATGGGAGTGGCCGTTCAGCCAGCATCATGGAGCTGAAAATGGACAGAAGTGAGTAAAAACCGTGCAGAGTTAGATAAAAAACAGCTTGTGAATAGATCTTTAGTATCAAAAATAAAGTGATTTCTAAGCAGGCTTTAAATCTGAATTGTTGATGTGCACAGGGCTGTTCATCCCAACAGTTTATATCTTGTATGAAACGTATTCTCTCAAACTTATCTACTGTCAGTGTCGTCTGTAATGTTCAGGTCAAGATCATATATTCTTTAATTTGTTGTGAGTCAACTGTCCATTTATCAGTGTCAGAAACTGTCAAAACTGACAAATCGGCCAGATTTTCAATTTGCTCTGTGAAGTGTGGTTCTGTCAGGAGAATTAAATGATTAAATCTAAAGCCTAAAATCACAATATTTCATCAAAATCCTTTTATTCTTAAAGTCACATTAAAAAATTCACGAACAAAATTATTATTATTGTTTTTTGGAGCACTTCTGGTCCTTGTGTTGAATAATAGCAAATACAGACTCCAAAGAAGTTCAAAATCAGTGTTTAAATTGAGGAACTATGTCGAAACCGCTTCAAAGCAGAAAAGTAAAACACATCCTTCATGATTCTTTCTTTGCTCTACTTCAATAACACATATCACAATATTATATTCTGTTTGGTTTACAGCAGCTTTACTCTTCTCCACAGATACTCACATGTTCTATTTACTTTCACTTTTGTCCCACAGCTCTTTCTCTCCCATACATCAGTCCATTTCATACTAAAATCACACTATGCTGTTACTTTTGTAGCTTTAACGTCTCTTAGAAAACACGTTGGTTCATGAGAACGTTTTAGTGCACACTAGAAGCCAGTGTCTCGGTGTGTTACTGTGGCAGTAAAGACTCCATACAACAGTAAACAGTTTAGTGTTAAAACCAACAGATGTCCTCTTAAACTACTTAAAATCAAGTTTTGGTCGTAAAGAACAACAATCAGCCTACAGACCCAACTTCACCAAACCCTTTCTGATCTGTTTTATATGAAATATAACCAGTGTTCAAGACGTACCTGTCGACCGCTGCATTCACCTTCTCATGAGATCAAACTGTAAATCATTGACAGGTCTTTACTTTGACCTTTTATCGGCTCCTCTGTGTGTCTGCTTCACAAGTCCTGCTAGAGCTCATGGTTTTCCGTCCTTTAGTGCAGTAGTTTAGCCTTTTTATTTATATTTCCCTCATATATCACTTTAAATGTGGACATTTCTCACTATTGCAGTGCTGCAAGAGCAGCAAACCTACTATTAAACATAAACTGATGATACACTGAAGAACAAAAGACTACAGCTGGTGGTAAAATAAGTTTTATGTTAGATAAACTTTAGGAAATGTTTTGTATCTGTTTTCTGTAGCTTTATGAATAGTCGAAGTTTTTCATGTGAGATTTATAACCTGCAATCAACCCTGTTTCTTTGCTGTAGCTACCAAAAGATAAGCAGGTCGAACCTTTGAACTGTCGTTACATCCATGAGTTTTCTTTTTATGCTGTGTTTGCAGGAGCGAAATTGAACCAGAGCGACTTAAAGGGGGAAGGTGGAGGATATGTGATATCTGTGGGAGCATGCAGTGGTGATAATAGTTTCCCTTCCTGGAACTCAACATCATTTTGAGCTTAGTTTGATTAAACCTAACCATAATTTATGGCAACTGTGATTTCAACACACAGAAGATGGAATCAGTCACCTGATCTTTCAGTTTACCTGTTTCCTCTTAACTATGAGGCTTTTCTATAGAGTGAGAAATCAAGTGAACCATTGTGAAATGTGAGATAAGAGCCTCTTGGTTGTCCAGATTCTGTTTTCAAGCAAATTCAAAGCTCAGAAGTGCAGATGTCTGCGTCTCAAAGTAAGCTAATGTGGAAATGACAATGAAAAACACATGCAAAAATAGGTTCATGCATCAGACTTGCACACATTTGAAGCCACGCTGAGTTTGAAACAAGCTGCACAGAAACAGGAAGTTTTCATCTGCAGTCTACCGAAGCTGCATTTCAGCCTGATGCTCAGTCAGCAGGAAGCCGACATGGAGTCCACAACTCTCTGCTTCACACTGAGTGAGTCCTTCTCTTCTTGCAGTTTCAAATATTCCTGCGTATAGAAAGGAAAGTAGTCTGTGGTTGATACAGTCTGTTTCCTCTGTCCAGTGATGCTCGTGTTCATTCTGCTGGATGCAAATATTCAGAACACTGGTACGTAGCATTCCTTTTCTTTGCATCATTCTTAGCAATGCGAATATCATGACTCTGAGAATGGCAACGTGGGTCTGCTGGTTGGTTGGTTGAAAAAACTTTTATATGTATTGCCAAAAAAACTAGTTAAAAAACAAACCTTTGAAAAAGTAGTGAAATTTCCATCAGCTTAATGTTTATCATTGTAAATATCCTGGCCAATGTTAGCATTTAACCTCCTGAACCCCAAAACCCACCAAAGAGTTTGAAAGGCTCGCTGTTCAACTGCTTAAAATTTAAGCTAATCCAAGCTTAAAATTAAGATATTTCATTTAAATTGCTTTAGAAATTTTAAAAATAAACCATTTCTACCAGATTTGACTGGAGAAAAACTGCTGTAAGAACCAATCACCATTGAAAATTTTTTACTTATTTCTCCTCAAAATGTTGTCATTTCCGTAACTAATGTTATCGAAAGGAAAGTTAATTGTTATGCATGTTAAGATAAGTAGTGACTTGATTGAAATGCTGCTTCTACAAAAAAAGCACTAATTAAAACAGACAGAAAACAATGACATGAACTCGTTAGGATCAAAATGACTGAGAAACTCACCTTTGAGACAACATAAGGTATACCTTTAGAGGTCTGCAGGTAATCCAGTCAGTATAACTGGTACCAGCATGTATTTGGACCCTTGTCTTGTTTAACTGTCACCGTCTTTCTGTCTCAGATGCAGCTTTTCGTGTCGTTCCAAACCGACTGCAGCACTTTCAGTTTGAGTCGGTCTCTTTTCGCTGCGAGGGGCTTCACGGCTCCACTCGGTTCAGAGGAATCAGGAAAACCGAGGAATTCACTCCGGTGTGTGACATTAAGAGGACATCTGAAGGTTCCTCCTGCACCGTTGACCGAGTTTATCAAGGGGACAGCGGAGGTTACTGGTGCGAGACGAATCAGGGCGACAGAAGCAACGTTGTCAACATCACCGTCACTGGTAGGTTTGAGTTTCTGTGAGGACTTATTGAAGCGAGGTGTTGACTGGGTCAAGATTTTTTCAACTTCCCTCCCATAAACCTTCATTTTCAGCTGGTTCAGTGATCCTGGAGAGTCCTGTCCTCCCTGTGTTGGAGGGCGCCACTTTAGCTCTTCACTGTAGAACCAAGGAGACGTCTTCCGATGTGGCAGCTGATTTCTATAAAGATGGACTCCTCATAGGGAGCAGCTCTGCAGGAAAGATCATCCTCCATAGTGTTTCTGGCTCTGATGAAGGACTCTACAAGTGTAACATCCCCAATGTTGGAGAATCTCCACAGAGCTGGTTGGCTGTTGGAGGTAAAACTCTAAATTAAAGGAACTAAACTTAACACCAAACCAGTTGATGTTGAATTTCTGCCAGAGGGATGCTAATTCTTGTGGATAATCTGTTCATGTTGTCGTCTTTGCAGCTCTTCTCAGAGAGTCTCATTCGTCCTCAAGAGACTCCATGAAGGTTTTGCTTATCCTGAGGACCACTTTTGTTCTTCTGCTGTTGTCGCTGATGCTGCTGCTGGTGGGACTTCTTCACTTTGGGAAACTCAGAGTTACAAAAAAACAGCCAGAAAAACATTTTTCTTGATCTGTGCTTTTCAGTCACTTAACAGGTTCATGAAGTTGGGCGTAAGGTGCCGTTGGACTTTCTCACGCATAGAGAACGTGAAAAACCACAGAGGACTGATGCACGCCACTATCTTTAAAACGGTTTTCTCGCTTGCTCTGGGTTTAGTTTTAGACGTGACATTCGCAGCATCTAAATCAAGCCTCGCAGATACAAAACCACACGAGCAAGTGTTTGCCTGCACGTTTGCCGAAGAGGACTCTCAGGAGGCTTTACAGAAATAAGAAATAAGCTTTTTTAGGCTTGAATAAAAGGGTCGAAATGCAGTTTCCTTGCTGTACGGAATCAAGTTACGTTATCAAGAAAATGCTGACTGTTGCTGGCTTTTAAAGTTTGGTCATTATTTTTAGTTATATATTAGCTGTATTTCATTGGTTAGGGCAGGGTTAGCAAATGAATTCTGTATGTCGTACTGCACAGTCTGTATGACATACCAAGGTAAAAGTTAAGCCCCTTTCTGATAATCTGACGACATGTTTTGAGTTGAACTCGGTCACATTTCTGCACCATTTTCAACAAGTCTAAACTGCATGCAGTCATTCTTTTAAAAAATATTTTCTTTTTAGGGAGATTTTTCAAGTTTTTATTGACAGACAGGATGAAAGGGGGTAGAGAGAAGAGAGACATGCAGCAAAGGCTCATGAGCCAGACTCGAACTCAAGACCGCTGCTGGCGACTTGCACCCATGTGGTAACGCCTTAACTCAGTGAGCTACACAGCGGCCTGCATGCAGTCATATTAAGAGACTTGCATGCAAAAGCAACGTACTCTGAATTATGTGGAGTGATTTAAAGGCTTTTTTCTGCATTGAAGCACCAATATTGGTCCAAAAACATCACAGAAAAAAATAGACAATTTGCAGAACACCTTTTTGATTCACGTTGCTCTACAGTTTTCAAAACATACAACTTTACTGCAATGAAAACAGAGTCTGTAACAGCTCAGATGAATTAGACTAACCAATATTTAATGAAATAAAGGTTAAAGCTAACAGGAGCTGAAGTTGAGGTGGTTGCTTCCAGCTGTTTAGGACTATTTCCTCTGAGTTTATTATTATGATACCTGCACATGGATCAGAATCAGATCAGCTGTGGACGTCTTCAGGTTGGAGCTCCATCTCAGGATATTTTGATTTTACTGCTGGTAAAGTAGTTAGTTAGATTATCATCATATGTGGACAGAAGTTTCAACTATGTACAGTATTTTGTTTATTAGTGCATTGTTATATATTGTTCATCACTTAATGTTCTGTCAGATGTTATTACAGTGTCTCTTTCCATCACTGTCTGCATAAATCTGTAAAGAAACAGGATTAAAAGGGTTTTAAATTGATCAGCTGGTCCCCCAAACTCTCCATTGTTTGGTTGCTGTGTGCATCAGAAGTTGTCTTACTGCTGGAGTTCAGTTTATTGTCATTAAAAAATGTTCAAGACATGATGGAATGAAATCTGTTACCAGGTCCAGCAGCCTAAAGAAAAAATAATATTATGCAGTAAAATAGCCAAGATAGACCTGTGAAGAAAAGTCCATACAAGTATATAAAAGAACACGATTTTAATCTTCAAAGTGGTATTACTGTAGCTGCTAACCTTAATGTTTTAGCTAATAGAAATCTGATAAAATCAGGGGGTTATTTGATGATTTTGGATTCTGTTTGTTTCATTTCCTGTTTTATTTTGTTAAGACCCCTGTCCTAGTGTGCCTCTTGTGTTTTTACTTCCTCTCTTTGTCTCGGTTTCCCTCCTTTTTTGTGCAATGATCAGGTTTCACCTGTGTCTCGTTTCTGCAGTCAGTTCTGAGTGAACCTTCCTCATGTTTTCCAGCCTGGTTCCTCCTGTTGCTCCATGTGCCGCTCATGTTCATCAGGTTTGTGCTGTTGCTTCTGGATTTGGGGGGTTTATGTAGATTTTAGATACACATGGACTTTTACTTCCTGGACGTCATCTTTTGTTTATTCCTTTGCCCTCTTTAGATAAACCTGTCTAGTGGCTTTGGATTAGAGCTGTTGTTGCCTTCACCTGCCCTTCTTTGGCATTAAATGATCAGTCTGTTCAGTATTTCTGTATAGTTTGTGCATACATTGTGCTGACATTAATGCATATGTGTAACTGAACATGATTTATGAATTTGAATCTTGCTGCATTGTAAAATCTCATGATGTGTTTTCCAATGACAGAGTCCTATTCACATTTAAGGTTAAATAAGCTACAGCTGCAGTCCTATAAGGAAGAACAAGCATGAAAATCACTGTATAAATACCAACAACAAACTTTTTTATATTGTCAAGTTGCATCTCACAAGTTGAAGTAAAACGTGCATTTTATTACCAAAAAATGGAGGAGAAAATCCAAAATTGATGGTGTCGATTGGATTAAAAACAATACAAATATAATACAAAATAATACACCAAGTACTCTACAAACCACTCTGCTGTGGAAACATAAATCTTGTAAAGGTGCTTATTGCATATTAAAAGAAGTCAGTGCAGCTGGTTGTGAAATTTGAACCTTAGGTCTGCTAAAAAAAAATACTAAACAAAAGTTCAAGACACAAAAACAAGTTTTCAATTGCTGAGAAAATCACAATGTAGAAAAATGCTCTGGTTCTGTCTTCATCATTTCTTCCAAATCTAAACTCTTCGTCTTTGTCTTCGGAGCTCCAGAACTTCAGGACAGAATGCATTTGTTTTCATCGTCGCTCTGCCATTCTTCACTGCTGCTGTCATCGAACTGTAGGTGAGAAAACACACAATTAATGTCCAAAATGTTTCTCAACTATTAGATTAGACTGAAAACTATGACAGTACCTCTATAAATTTGCTTTAAATGTTAGATTCTTCGTCATTGTTGAATTTTTTTTCTGTTCAAGACTGTTTTTGTGACATTTGGGGGAAATATTTGCGGCTGTTCTTGCTTCTGACTCTGATATTTGACATCATTTTTCCTTTGTGGAATCTTAAATGCATCCTGTTTCTTCTCCAGCTAACAGATAAATGTTGATTTCAGTGGCATTTTAAACTGATGGACCTATAATGTTTAAAACAATAAGGGAAAAAAACTTCCAGCAGTTCAGGCACCAAAAAATACTACAGCTACAACAATAGTAATTACAATACAAATTCTAACCTTAATTATAGATGAGATCATGTTTAATATTTTAGATTTTTAATGTTTAATGAAGGACGTTAATGTGAAAACTATGAAATAATCCATAAAAGTGGTTGAATAATGTTGCAACATAAAATAAAAAATAGGATTAATACTGCAGAAAGTGTCATAATTAGTTGGTATTTATTATGTAGTTAGATTTATTTTTATTTAGATTTTATTTTATGATTCAATTTAATGTTAAAAAACAGTAAAATTGTCAAAATACTATTGTAAACCACTAATTTTGTTTCTAATTTCAGATCATATCAAGGTTTTTGGTAACTTTACAATAAAATCTTATCTATTTAATTGATCTTTAAGGCTAAAAACACATGGCCACCTATACAATAAATGGATTAACCTGTTGGATTAAATAGAATTTTAGAAATGAGGAATATTTCAACTGTTTATATGTTTATTTTGCTATGTTTTTTAGTATTTTTAAGGTAAAATGAAATGGTAATTGTGAGATTTTAAACCAGAATAAAAGCTGCACCTCGTTTTTCATGGTCTCCAGATGTTCGTGCAGCAGCTGCAGGTTGTTGTCGCTCCTCTTCTTCTTCTCTTCGAGCGTCTGGACGTCGGCTAAAAGTTCATCCAGCTGAAGATGGAAGATGAAAGTTTTACAGGGTAACAAACTCAAACAGTCATTGTAAGGTTTCAAACTAAACTTGCAGACATGACGTGAGATGAACCTCGGTTTTATTGGTGTCCAGCTCGTTTTGCAGCTGCTGAAGTTTCTCCATCTTCTCTTTCTCTTCTTCAAAGTCCTGAACGGTTTCTAGAGAATCCGACTTCAGAGGGCAAAGATACAGAATCACAAGTCAAATCTTTTGTTAATGTTAATGTATGTTAATGACAGCAATTACTATTCTTTCTATGCATCGAACAGAAACTCCAAAGTCAGTGAAAGACAATAGTTTTGATTGTCTCTAAAACAAAAACATTTTGTTAATCAGTGTGAACAGGCTTGGAGTCTTTTTAGATGACTATACGTAACTCTGGATGACTATATGTAACTTTGGATGACTATACGTAACTCTGGATGGCTATACTTAACTGCAAACAGGTTTAAAGGCATTTTGGGCAGCTTTTTATGCATTTCCAAAAAGATTTGTACCTTACATTGAACAAGTTAGTCTCAGTGCGGACACATTTTTAGTCAAATGGAAAATTTGACAGTGTTAACTCATTTATGACTCATTTGGAGTCATTTCAGATGATTTTAAGTAATTTTAGACAAGTTTCAAGTAATTAGGTACACATTTTCAGGCATTTTAGACAGATTTTTAACTCAAATTGAATAAATTCGAGTCAGTATGTGGATAGATTTGTAACCATTATGTAGCAATTTTACCAGTTGAACTCATTTTTGACAAATTTTGAGTAATTTTGGACATTCTGGTTTTCACTGTTCTTCTACTGCAACTTTTTAGGTCATTTAGGATGAGTTTTAAATCATTTTAGATGATTATCAAGTTGTTTTGGACAAACTGGTTTAACTTGTGTCATTTTGGACATGTTCTGAGTCATTTTGGACAGGTTTCAAGTTGATTTGGACACATTTGGAGTCATTTTAGACAATTCTTACAGCAGACTGTGCAAGTTTTAGGTTGTTTAGACAATTTTAAACTCATTTTGAATCATTCTTCATGAATTTTAACTCGTTCTAGACAAGTCATTTTAGACAGTTGTGTCATTTTGGACATTCTGGTTTTTAATGTTTCCCTGTCAAAAACTGTTTAGATCATTTAGGATGAGTTTGAATTTCATTTTGGTTTATTTTAAAATATGTTTGGACATATCTGGAGTTATTTTGAATGATTTTATGTCATTTGAGGCATATATTGAGCAATTTTGAAATTAATTTATGCCATCTTGGACAGGTTTTAAATCTTTTTAGACAATTCTTAAATCCGTTTGAACAAGTTTTGGGTCATTTTGTAGTAGGCTATGCCAAAAATACCCAAATATCCGACTGCATTTGGCTTGTTTTGCAATTTGCAGACCTGTATGCTTTAAATGGTCCACATTTGTACTTTCTTTTTAAATTCTATCAGCAGCATCAACATGAATCAAATTAAAAAATGTCTTGGTTACGTTACCTGATGTTCTGTCAGCTTCTCCTCATATTCTTCCAGCTGTCAGACAG
This sequence comes from Dascyllus trimaculatus, assembly GCA_024666655.1. NCBI lineage: Eukaryota > Metazoa > Chordata > Actinopteri > Pomacentridae > Dascyllus > Dascyllus trimaculatus. Next base: position 2,188,746 of record CM045467.1, on the reverse strand, counting down.
AAACACAGATGTTGATAATCAGTCAACAGTGGTGGATTGAAAAACCTTCATCATTCCAAGTTCCAAATTCCTGATATAACTGCTGAATGTTTAATCATATATGAATACAGAAAAAAACATGCCTGTTTGATTAAAACTGAAATATAATGCCATGAATACAATAGAAGTCAGTCCACCTTTAATCACTGAGGGGTTATAAGTAATTTCAGACAGGTTTTAAGGCATTTTGCACACATTTAAAGTGATTTGGGACAAGTCTGAAGTCATTTTAGACATATTTCCAGTCATTTTGATTATTGAAAGTCGTTCTGGGCAGGTTGGAAGGCATTTTGGACAACTTCTTACTCAGTTTGAACAGGTCTTCAGTCACTCTGGACACATCAGATTCCTGTGTTTTGTCAGCACTAACTGTGAAATTTAAAACAAATCGATGGCTATAAACAAGAATGAAGGAGATATTAACCTGTTTTTTGTTGGCCTCTAGTTCCTGTCTCAGGGACTGCAGTAGATCCTCTCTGCTTTCATTCTCCTCTTCTTCTTCAGACTCTACGTCCAGCTGTCAGAGAAAAAATAATTCCCAGTTTTGTGTTGTTCAGTATGACTGTTTAATGCAAAATCAGTATCCCTGAAAGACTAACCTGTTTTTTCATGTCGTTTAGCTCCTTCTGCAGCTTCTTCTCACAGCTTCGCTTCTCCTCTTTAAGTTTAGAGACATCAGCTGAATGTTCCTCCTTCTGAGTGAAGTCAGAACAGAGAGAAGAACATTTCCTTTCATTTCTTGTCTGAGCTGCAGAAGTTTCAATGGCTTTTGTCCAGATACAAGGGGCGGTTTTAAAATACATGTCAGTAACTTGTGAGACAATAAAATAACCTCAGTCTGCAGCTTCTTCTTCAAGTTTTCTGCTTCTTCTTCTCTGCTTGTTTTCTCCTCCAGGAGCTTCACGTGGCAATAGGATGGAAAAGAGACGGCATGATAGGCTCTTAGTATGCGTCAAAACCTAGTTTCTGATTGTTTGGAGGATGCCAGGTTTGTTACTTTAAGCACATGGACATTAGAAGGAGAAATGAAATCAAACAAGAAGATGCTGGAAGATTCAAAAACACAAAGATGAACCTGCGTCATTAAAGATGCCACTTTCTTCTCAGCCTCCTGCCTCCTCTGCTGTTCATCCTTGAACCACTTGTAGGGACTCCACGAGGACTGATGGAGGACAGATATGACATTGATTTTTAAGGACGACGTCACAGAAAACTAGACATGATATTGTGGTTTTACTGTGATCACTCACTCGTGAAAACAATGAAACCTGAGCAGCTGAGTTTCCTTCCAACTGAGCAAAGACAGAGACACAAGTTTATTTCGTCAAATATGTAAAGTAAAAAGAAAAAAACTTAAAAATCCTGTGTGAAAACCTGCCTGAAAGAGATATGTCAACAAAATGGTAAGAATAGAAATAATAGCAAAAATATGTAAAGCAATGGTGTTTTTTGCTGAATTAAAAACTTAAAAAACGGTGCAACTTTACAGTAAAACAACTTTTTTTCTGTGATTTTGCTAAATATTGTCTGTATTTTAACAAAACAAAAACCACTTGTTCATATAATCAACAGTATTTCTCTGTTTCCTACATGTTTAATTGCCTCTTCTGTTTCTTTCAGTATCTCCATCGGCACCGTTACATCAGTCAGCAGCTGATCTCGTTGTCTTTCCGCTTCAGTTTTCTCTGTTTTAGAGGAGTTTTTGCTTTGTTTGTTGTCAGTTTCATCCCCATATATTCTCTTGGCCTCTGTGCAGAAATAAAGCAACAGAAATAAATAATGAAAGACATTTACTAGCAATTTAAGTATAAAATAAGCTAGAAAAAAGGAAATACAGAAATAAGTTTGATTCACATAGCCTCAAATCTGACTATTGAGGTGGGAATTAAGTTGTGACTTACTGATGACGTTTTGTCTCCATTTACAAACTAAAAAGACTCCTGCTGAAATAAACACGACACAAACAGACAAACCGACAGCCAAACCGACAATGATGTTAGCAGCAGAGCTGGATGTGGACATGAAGAAATCATCTGAAATGAAAAGACATAGAATTAGACCACAGTTAGCCAAAACTGAGATGATCAAATGAAGCGTTCTGTAAACCATGTTTACCTGGAACATGAATCCATGTCTCTCTGCTCTGGTTGATGTTGTTCTGCTGGACTCTGCAGGTGAAGTTGTTGCTGTGTCTCTTCTCCACAGTCACTCTGCTGCTGACAGTATAGAGGTCATCAGGACCTCTGACTGTCTCTGTAGGTCCAGCAGGGAGGAGGTTTCCCTCAGTGTCCAGCCACAACACCTCAGGCTCTGGATACCAGCCTGCAGACTGACACTGTAACACCACTGAACTGCTGCTTATATCGAGTCCTGCTAAACTGATTCCAGGTGATGAGGCAGAACCTGATGTAAGGGAAAGGAAAAATCTTTTAAAATGGAGAGAAAGATGCACAAACTGAATCTATGCTGACTTCAAACGCAAAAACACTGCGTAACATTGGCTGGATTTAATGTCAGACTAGTCCAAAGTCTAAAGCTGTGCACATGAACAAATCTAGACACCAACGATGCACAATTGTTGCTATTTTGCTACTTTTCTACAGCTTGCAGGACGTACTACTGCCCATATAGCGTAGCCACCAAATGGACACAAAATTTGTGGAGAAAACGGAGGGGTCCTTGCAAACTATAATGGAGTTGGGGATGAAAATTAAGTCCTGCAGAAGCTATTGTGCTGTGATAATACTTGTCCACAGGACACACTGTTTGCTATTTTGGTATGCTACTACTACTTCTTGGCTTGGTTCAAGAGAAGATTATGGTTTGGGTTAAAATACACCCGTGCAAACACTGAACATAAACCTCTTGTTTTTTATTTAGCTTGGATAACAAGCCGAGAATAGCCCTTAAAACACATAGAAATCTCTCAGTTTTAGTCTATATTGTGCCGTGGCCCAACACTGACGTGACAAACTGGGCTGCCCAAATATTCAAGCACCAGTCTGTATTCCACATTAGTCAACTGGTCCAGAGTTCTTCCTGTATAAAGTGTTAAACCTTCATTAAAATTAATGTTTGACTGTTGTTGTCCTCTTCATCTATTAGCATCACTGTCTGAAAACTTTGCTGACACTTTGTAGTTTCAGTTTGTGTCCACTTACCAACAACAAGCTCAACAAAAGCTGCTTTCTTCAGCGCTGGAATGAAGCATTTATAGGTTCCCTGATCAGAGGGTTTTACATCGGAGAGTTTCAGTGAAATGTTTCCAGTCTCCAGTTCTTCTTTAAACAGTGATGTTCTTCCCTTGTAGGACAGATGTTGAGTGTGTTTGAGGTCCTGATGAGAACGCCACACATGGACAAATATGGACTTTGTGTCAGATTTCGTCCACTCCAACGTCATGCTAACGACGTCCTCTGCAGGCTCCAGATGACACGGTAAAATGATGACATCACCCACTAATGCAACTATTGGCTGAAGTGGACCAATTAACTGAGCTTCACCTGCAAAGAAATAGATATATATTCATTCCCACAACAAGAAGTAGTTAAATCTGTTCAAGTCGGGCCAGTTAACAATTAACAAAACATCAAATACTTGAGAAAACTTTGAGATCATCATTTCTGGAGGACTTGAAACTGTGGATACAGTTGACCAATTAATATTTGATAGAAAAGATGCTGAGGCTTTGGAAGTGGTGCAGCACTACCAAGTTAAGTTACTGTACACAAGCGTCTTATACAAAGCAACCACAAACTCTCCATTATACATGTCCACACAGGTCCACATAAACAAGACACTTTTCAAATCTGCACTTTAGAATGTGTTTGAAATGAGAAACATTTGTTTCTTGACCTTAAACTCCATTTGTGTTTTGATTAAATGCCAAAAATTGCCTTTTTTGACCCTAATGTGGACAAGACTGTCACTCTAAGTGCAGAAGCACATTGACTTTAGAGTATGAATTAGCTAACAGCACAAAACGGTCTCATTGGACAAAGACTTAACCCCTCCAGCAATAGAAAAACCATATGTTTGGCCATGCTAAAGTAACCCATGATGGGATTAATTGATATGCTTCTGTGATATCTTTGTTTGAAGAGTTATGTTCTCCAAACTGTATTAGTGTGTTAGTTACCTCTACAAGAGTGTGTTAGGAGAAGATGGATGACCAGAACAATGAGAGTTTTGAGTGGAGATTGAAGGGACGGTCCATTATTCTGAGAAAGCATCATGCATTTCTGAAAATGGGCAGAGAACAGTGACAGATCGTGTGGAAATGATTTTCTACAAAATAGTAAACATAATTCAAATTACAAAACACATTAATTCCTGAGGAGAGGTTAAAATTGTTGTGACTTTCTCCAGCAATTTCACATTGAAATAAAAAAAGCATTCCTGTGTCGATAAGTGTTCACCCTCTGTTATGCTTTACTTTGATTTTACAAAATAATATATATATATATATAATAAAGAAGAAAACCAAAAAACATTCACTTGTCTACAAAGTATCAGTCTGCAACACCAAGAAGTTCTCTGAACAAATCACGGACAAAGTTGTGAAGAAATACAGCTACAAAATATCCCAAATATCGAATGTTCCAGAGGATGGACTCACCAAACACATGGAAGAAGGTTGTCTGGTTAAATAACACTAAAACTGAGCTTTTTTTTTGCCATCACGGTCAATCCAGTACCTTCCATCACACAGAAAACAACATTACCACTGCAAAGCATGGTGGTGGCATCATCATGTCATGGGGATGGTCTTCATAGACTGAAAAACTAATCTGGAGGGGAATTTGTGATTGAAATCTGTTTCAGTCTGCCAGAGATTTAAGATTTGAATGGAAGTTAACCTTTCAGCAGGACAGTTACCGAACATATATGGCTAAAGCTAAAGAGGAACATTTAAATGTCTGGGAGTGGCCAAATCAAGGACCGGAATCTGTGGTATGAAATAAAGATTGTTGTACACCAACACAAAGCTTTTATTTTGAGGGAGCTGAGGCCTTTTGCATTGAAGAGTGGGCAAAAATCTTTGTGGCTTGATATGCTAAGCTAATAGAGACATAATCCAAGATACTGCAGTTGAAGCAGAAGGTGACTTTAAAGAGTTGACTTTGATTTAGGTAATACTGATACACACTTGAGATTCCTGTTGTTTTTCTCAGTTAGTACAAACCTCCATAAATTCAAAATCTGATTAAAGCTGTAAAAGAGGCAAAACAAAGGAGGGTGAAGACTTTTGCAACAAACTGCAGTTCATTACTTCTGATAATATATTCAGCGTCACTAATGTGTTCATGCAGTGAAGTTTAACTTTCACTTTTGCCAGACACACAAGACACAAAGTTTTAAAAACAGACATAAACTCATATCTGAGTATTAAAGTAACCAGACTAACTTCTATTGTCAGAAAAGTGATTTTATGTTTAAGAACAATATGTAGATGAATCATTATAGAAAGAAAAAATAAACTCAGAGGACGACGTACCTGATGCAGTGTGTCCTCACTTCAACAGTCTCCACCGTCTGTAAATCATTGATAGACTGATTATGTGCACTGCTCTGGTTTATAGTCAGAGCTGATGTTGTCACGGATAATAAACTGACAGGTTTAACTTTTTGATACGTCCATTTGGAATGTAAACTGTAAGAATTTGGAAGATAAAAAAGAAAAATCCATGGTGTACCAAGTGGGGCCTTTTCCTTGATATATGTTACCTATAAATGTTGACATTGAATAGAATTCCAGGATGACGTTTACGTTAACTGTGTTTGAAGATGGATGAACTTTGACTGCAGTTGATCTCTATAAAATGATAAAACCACACTTAAAAAGGAACGAGTGTTTCATAGCAGTGTAGAAAAAAAGGGAAAACTCATGAATTAAGCCACATTTAACCCACCGAACCCTAAAACCTACTGGCAGGTTTAAACAGCATGTTACTCTTTTTTAATCTTCTTTTTTTTAATGGCAAAATTATTCCATTCATCAGAACCAGAAACTGATAAATCAGAAAAAACACTGGGGTTTTGACTTTTCTGACTGTCCTTGAATTAGTCGTGTGTGATGTGTAGTTCCACCTAAATATTAATCAAATCTGAGCTTTATTTTCCATGTTTCATTCAAAAATTCACCAAAATGAAACCATTTCAACGTTTGTGCGTACTGGGACATCATTTGTTCTTCAGCAAGACAATGAGCCCAAACACACCTCCAGGCTGTGTAAGGGCTGTTTGACCAAGAAGGAAAGTGATGGAGTGCTGCGTCAGATGACCGGGCCTCCACAATCATCTGATCTAAACCCAACTGAGATGCTTTGGGATGAGTTGGACTGCAGAGTGAAGGAAAAGCAGCCAACAAGTGTTCAGCACCTCTGGGAAGTCCTTCAAGACTGTTGGAAACCATCCCAGGAGACGACCTCATGAAGCTGAGAGAATGCCAAGAGTGTGCAAAGCAAAAGGGGGGCTACTTTAAAGTATCTAAAATATAAAAAATATTTTGGTTTGTTTAACACTTTTTTGTTTAATACATAAGTCCACATGTTCCTTCGTAGTTTTGTAGAAAATAATTAAAATAAAAACCACTGAATGAGAAGGTGTGTCCACACTTTTGACCAGTACCAGTCAAAAGTGTGGATATAAAAGGCTGTTTACTCACCCACCAGTTGCATTTAAAACGGCAACGCTCACATATACACACTAGGCCCCCGTTTCACAGGAACAATTTGTACTGATACACTCATACACTAAAGTTTGAGAACCTACTATCTGGGGACCCCCTCATAAACTTCCACACACAGCCCTCTGAATAAGGGGACACACTCAGAGATTATTCACACCCTCATCAACATGAAGGGGAGAACAATTAGAGGTAAATTTAGACTATAGTGCCCCATTCATTGAGTATTTAATAAGGAGAGGGGAAGATGGAATCATGAATGTTTAGCCTTAATTGAATTTTGAGTTGCACTTGGTTTAAGCTCAATATTATTTGTTTCGTAGATTTGCTGTTTTGAAAAACATTTTAGGCATTTGTTCAAAGTATAAATTAAATTCCATGATGATAATTACACAACAATGATATCAGTTATTTATCTGGATGACGTCACCAAGAAGCCAAGCGATAGTTTAGATTGACAGTTAGAGGTGACTTTAAAGAATCTAAAATCTAAAACATGTTCTGATCTAACACTTTTTTGTTTACTACATAATTCCAGATGTGTTCTTTCACAGTTTTGATGCCTTCAGTATGAATCTACCATGTAGAAAATAATTAAATTAATAAAAACCATTGAATGAGAAGGCGTGTCCAAACCTTTGGCTGGTACTGTAAATAATCAGACTGAATAGAACATTTTCTCGGAGGGTTTTGCATCCCCTTGAAGAAAATTGCATGAATTTCCCATTTTCAGACTCAACCCTCTTCAGGGAGTCGAGCAGAAAAGGCTTGACCTTGAGTGGATGACGAAGCTGAGGACTCTTTTTGCAGCTGCACCAGAAACAAGCTGCAGGAAGAGGAAGCTGTATTTCAGTCTGATCAGTCAGTCAGCGGCGAGACACCATGCAGGTTCCAGCTCTCTGCTTCACGCTGGGTGAGGACTTAATCTTGAACCTCCTTCTACACATTTTCATGAACTCAGAACCATCTCATTTTTGTAACTTTGCACTTTTGTTTTTCAGTGATGCTTCAGTTTATTGTCCTGAAGGCACAAGCTCAGAACTCTCAGAAAGGCAGTAAGTGACTAATTCCTTTTAATCTTTACTTCTGAAGTGGTTTCTTCATTAAAAAGACACTGCTATTTGCTTCATCTTGTTGAAAAAAATCCTGTTTTTGGCTGCAGGTTTCCTTTATACTACTCCAAACAAAGTGCAGCACTTCCAGTACGACCCTGTTTCTTTCCACTGTGTTGGACTCGAGGGACCGGTTCGGTTGAGAGGCAAAAAGACCACCGGAGAACCAGCATCAGCTTGTAAAATTAAAAGAGCGTCAGCAGCGTTCTCCTGCAGCGTGGATACAGTCTATCTAGAGGACAGTGGAGAGTACTGGTGTGAAAGTACACGAGGAGAAAGAAGCAACTCTGTCAACATCACTGTTACTGGTATGTTTATTCTAATTTCTGAAGCCAAACTTGTAATTTATCTGATATTTCATGTCTAGAAGGTCCTATAAGGTTACAATGATCAGCCTTAGATTGAAAATTCAAGCAAAAAATCTGAATTTTCTATTCAATGTAGATTCTTTTCGTACCTTTTAAGTTTATATCTTCATACTTTTGGTGGTGGAAATCCCTCAAAAGACCCATTTTGGAGCTCAATCAATAGCATTAGTAAAAAAGTGGGGAAAAAAATGGAATGAGCCATTTACAAAACTCAAAAATAGCCTTTATTCGTGAACAAATCAACATTTCGAACCAACTTTATAGGTATCATTTGTAAAATCAGGTGACTAACTGAGCTCCTTCCTCTGAATATAGTGAAATCTAAAGTATTTTCTCTAAATATGTTAGGAGTGACTCTAGAAGACCTTTATTTTTGCCTGGAAATACCATGAAGTCTGCCTCTGCTGACAGAAATCCAATACTAGTTATAAATCCTCTGTCTAAACCACAATATTTTGCCTTTTAATGCTTTTTAAGGATATTATTAGTATTTAGATACCAAATTTGGCAGCTTGACTTGATGTGCTTTTATCAAGTAAAACCAACTAAACACAATTAACCCATGATGAGACTGAGTGTTTGTCAAAGTTAATATATGATGTGTATATTCATGTCTTTAAAAGATCTGTTCTACACAAACATTATATGTTTCTCATCCTTTGATGCTTACAACTGAAATAAATGACATTTTCCTAATAGTCACTGTTATGCAGATGATACACTGCTATATATTGATATGTTGATTGTGATTTTCCTTGTGTTATATTTCTGATGCTCAGCTGGTCCTCTGATCCTGGAAAGTCCTGCTCTTCCTGTTTCTGAGGGAGAAAATGTGATAATCCGCTGCAGAAACAAGACCAATCCCACCGAACTCCGAGGTGTTTTCTACAAAGATGGAACGTCCTTACAGGGAGGCTCCGCAGGAGAGATGACCGTTAGAAATGTTTCCAGGTCTGACGCAGGAATGTACAAGTGCAGCATCTCTGGTGTTGGAACATCGCCGGAAAGTTGGCTGCCTGTCAGAGGTGAGACGACGTTAGAACACAAACACATGTTTAGCATTTTGTAGGATCTGGATTGGTGGAAAGTTATACATGAACCACACTTTTTAGTTCATTCTGAAATGTTTCACAGTCACCTGGGTGATAATGTGACTTCATATAGTTTTAAAGTTAGAGTTAATTGGCAGTTTTCTTCATAAATACAACTGTTAATGTATTTTATATAAATGCACACACAGTTATTTGTAATGTTGGAACCAATATGGTATCTATCATCTCTCAAACACCTCATGAAGATACCTCCTCTGAGGACCACGAATCTCCCCGTTCCTTCATCCTGCTCTGGATTCTTATCAGCATTTTAACAGTGGTTCTGCTTCTGCTGTTGGTTCTTCATGTTCGGAGAAAGAAAGGTACAAAAAACGAGTATGAGACTTTGTATGCAAAGAACTAGAACGACTGAACTGAAAAAAACTCAGTCTCTGGGTTTGATATTTTGCTAATAACTTACTTATTTGTGAGATATAATGGAGCTTTTCAGATTGTCATGTGTGTATTTTGTATTTTTATGCTGTTTTTTCCTGTCTTTCAGCTTCTTCAAAGACACCTGCAGCAGCATCAGATGAAATAAGTAAACATGTCCTCAGAGTTATTGTCACTTATTATCACTCATCAAGAAACCTTCTGCTTGTCTTTATATTTATTAGAAATGCAGTTCAGATTATGTTTTAATATATTTCAGCGTCTGGAGATGAAACTGCAGAAGATCTGAACAGTGTCACGTATGCGACCGTCGTTATGAAACCGAGGAACAGCAAAGGTTTGTGGTGAATTTGTATTTTAACTTCAGTGAGACATGGTATTTTTGGTGTTTTTTATCAAATGAGCTGCATCGATGTGAGAGAAGCTTCTTTGAGACGTGCTGTGTGGTTTCTTTTTGCATCACCTCGCTGCGTCACATGCGCTGCTTTGTTTCAGACGCTGCTGATGCTGAAGTTAATTTGAGACTCGAGTCAAACCACAGCAGAGAACCACAGACAGAGACGGGTGAGATGGTCGAGTTTATTACGATTATAGTGTCATTTTTGTCACCTATGGTTTGTGACCTTGAAAATACAAAAAACACCACATTTTTTAAACATAGTAGGTCATCATGTGCAGAAGATCGAAGGCCATATACAGTTTTAGCACCTGTTTGCTCCCATCAGTCTAAATAAAATGGAAAAAGAGAAACCATGTCATTGTTCTACTAAGCGTTGGAATATTTATTCATTCACTTTAGGTTTGTGAAAAGTTATAACAGAGTCATATTTAAAAGCAAAGAGACTTTTCCATGTTTTCATTGTTGTTTGAAGCTAATATTGTGTCTAAAAATGCAAAGTTTGACTTGGTATGTGACAAAAATCATGAGCCATCATTAGATGATCAGATTTCGTGTATCTTAAATTGAGATTTGAACTCTCCTTGTTTCTGAAGCAGATTCAGGATCATCTCTGAATCCGGAGCAGGAAATCATCTACTCTGCTGTCAACATGGTGAGACTGATTCTAACCTCCTGCAGAAACTTACTGTTAATTTGACCAGTTTCTCTTTTTCAAGGCATCTTAAGCTCCTCCTTTCTTGAACTCCTTCTCTGTTAATTTCATATACTCATGTATTTCTGTTTATTTGTAAACTGCAGACACTATAGCTTGAAATTAATGTGGGAAAATCCATCCATGAGCAAAGCCAAGGTGAATGCTTTCCTTAACTGAACTGGAATTTGTGAGAAAATGGTGAAAAATTTGGATTCTTCCAAGCAGATATCCACGGGAAAATTCTCTAATTTCAAGGACCACTTCTGTAGCTATTTCATTTGCTTTCAACCATAGTCCATGGTCTTCACTGACCTAAACTCTGTTGTTACTTCACACATTAATGCTTGAGCAAGTTTCATTCACCAAACAAAACCCGTTGCATACATATATTTTTTGATGTTCTGTCTTTCAGGTCGCAAAGAGCAGAGAAACCTGATGGAAGACCAAGAAGAAACTGTTTTATTTCATTTTTGAGATGTGTTTTTTGTTGTAACAAAACATTTTTTTTCCAAGAAAAGTACATATTAAGACACAATAAAAGCTCTACTACTGATGTGACAAAAAAACATCCTTTACTTACTTCTGTCCTTTTACATTTGAGCCTTGCATTTTGTGTTCAGTTGCATTTTGCAGAGCTTTAAACTGAATTCATGATAAAATATGCACATAAGATTTTACAAAACGTAAAATACATAAGCTCAAATAGTCAATAGAAGTTGTGGAGATTCAGCCTAATGATCTAATTAAACAGGTCAGATCCTCCTTCAAACTTTCACTTCTTCATCAGCATCAGTGTCTATTTTAACTGTAGAACTGTGAGACCACATTGTTCTGTCTGCTGTCTGTATAAACGTGTGAAGACATTGCAGTATTTTAAATACACTCTCTGTGGTTGGATGCGTCAGTTTAACCATCTCTGATGTCTCATATGAAAATGTTTGTGTCGCTTTTTCCTCATTTGTATTTTTATCAGTCACAGGAACCCCAAAACCCACCAGCAGGTTTGGAAATCAGCTTCTGGTCGAATAAAAATCTTCAAAATGACGTAATTTATCAAAGCCTGAAAATGTGAAGACAGAAGACAGTTTTTAACAGTTCTTGAACTATTCGTCTGCGTTCCGTCTGTAAAATGATCCGAATACAGGCTCAAAATCCAATATTTTAACGAAATGACCTAATATGACATGTCTCATTTTACAAGTCCACTTAAAATAAACAGTTTAAGGTGAACACATGGTAACGCATGCTGGTTGTAGCTGCTTTTATTTGATGGTTTCTGGATAATTTGGATCATTTTAACATGTAGAAATAATGTATTTCTGATTCATCCATCCATCCATCCATCCATCCATTTTCTTCCACTTATCCTGGGTCGGGTCGTGGAGGCAGCAGATGAAGCAGGTCATTCCAGACATCCCTCCTCTGGCAACGCTTTCCAGTTCTTCCAGAGGCATCCTGAGGCTTTCTCAGGCCAGACGAGATATATAATCCCTCCAGCTGGTTCTGGTCCAGTAGAACACCCGAATCACTGCTGATGCCGCACCAAACCAGCTGTCCATCTCATGCTCTATTTCCCATCACTCGAGAACAAGATCTCCAATCCGGAGGGACCAATCCACCAGGTTCCGGCAGAGAACCACAGCCTCGGACTTGGAGGTGCTGATTTTTATTTTTGACTCAGATGAAAGTTAACATCAGTCTCATACAAACTTTCTTCTTCTTCAAGAAAAAAAAGTGTATTTTTTTTTAGAATTTTTAAAATCTGCTGGTCAAACATCCAGCAGCTATGTGTGAGCGGTGAACTGATCTGTTTGATATGTTGATTATTGGTAATCAGTGTGGACAGTAACCGGTATGTGAAGCTGATGTAGTTTATTTACAGAAAGAAAAAGACGAAGATCTTCAGAATAACACAAAAACACACACAAAAATTAATTTTATTTGTGTTTATATTTGTTCAATTCAAAAATGAGGCATCACGTAGAAAACATTTTAAAATGAATTGATTTAAATGGGAATGTAAAAATGCTGATAACTGGAACAATACTGGACATCGGCAAAATACAACAAATGATCTTATTGACTGACTCAAATGGAAAACAAAAGTAAACATACTGAGAACCTTCTGGTAAATACTAAACAGTACGTCTTTAATTACTGTAAAGTTTTGTGTCACTCATCTATTTGTTTTAAATGTCATTGAGTTCAGAAGAAATACAAAACAAAAACCGAAACATGAGTTTAATGTTTCTCTCTATAAAACTTAAATAATGAAGAGTGCTTTATTTGCTGCATACAGTTGCTTTCAGTTTTTAGACCTTTATGTTTTGTAAATTTCATTTTAAAGGGGCATTTAGTAAAAATCTTCAACTGAAATGTAGTTTAATGTCACTTTTATTTCTTTCTTACGTCTAAAAAAAGTGGGGAGATGATTCTAAGTTGCTGGTGTAATTGGATTGGAACTTGCTAGAGTGTAATGTAGTGACCCGCTGAGCTGAAGAAACAGTGTCTCTTGTAAAAGAACTTGTTTTGGACCTTAAAGGACAAAAAGTGCTGAATATCTGATCTGTAAAAAACACAAAATGAAAGCTCCTCGGCTGCATTATGACTTCTGTCTTGCTTAAATACTGTTTTTCAGTGAAATATACACCCAGTGTTGGACTATTGCACAGTTTTTGTTTTGTTTGTTTCACCATGTTTCAACCAAAAACCTGTTTTGAACTGATGAAAGAACTTCGGCTGTGTCCTGCGGTTGGATCCCAACTGGTCGAGCTGCTGCCGTCTTGTTTCTACGACTGTTTCTGAGGATTTTCCAGCTGCAGAACTCAACTTTCCTCCTCCTGTAATGGAAACAACACACAAACAGATCAGTGCATCGCCGTTGTTTCACATTCAACCAGACTTCACTGGATATGTCAGTAACACGTAATCCATTCTGTCTGTGAGATATTACTGTATGTTCACCTCCATCTGAATCTCCATCTCCTCCACAGACTCGTCACTTTCCAGATATGGAAACATTAAGACGTCCTGCAACAGAAGATTGAATAAATGAATGAACAAGTCGAGGCTGCCTCAGACTTGTTCCAAAATGATCAGAGCTGCTCTAAGATGTTGTTTCAAAGGAATCCAGTTCAGCTTCAGAGTTACAGATGTACCTCAAGATATGCCTTGAATTTTAGACTAAACACTATTTGAGCTGCGTTTCCACTTAGGAGCAACAGAGCATTTTAAAATTCCAGCTACGTACACTTGGTTCTTCTCTTTGTCTGCAAAACTCCATGGGATCCAGGAACCTTAATTGCTCACTTTCATTTTCAGATTCCTCAGTATCAGAGCAGCTCCGTCTTTCTTCGTTTTCAGTTTCATCCCTGTGGAGTCTCTTTTGGCAAAGACAGTCTGAACAAGAAAGTATGAGACAGTTTCAGGAACACAGTTTGTACTATTTACATATAACCAAGAAAACCTCAACATCGTTGGGAATAAGAAGATATATGTGGGATACTTATATCTATACATATATTGTTCTACTTTAAATCCTGTGAGAATAATAATGATTAATCTGTGGCTTACTGATGATGTTGGGTTTCTGTGTCCACACTAATAATGCTGTAGTAAACGTTATGCAAAGAGCCAAACCAACAGCCAGACCAACTATGGTGGAGGAAGACGTAGACTGGAACATGAAGAAATGGTCTGAAATGATAAAACACACAGTCATATGGCATTTATATTCGGATTATTCCACCTCAATTCACCCAATAAACAACAAAAAAGCTTGATAATTTCATATTAGTCAGATATTTTTTTTCTGTGCATATGTATGTTATTAAGTAAAACGTCTAAAATGTTGGGTCAGAGTTCACATTAGTGTTATTGCCACCAAACTTCCCAACACAATGAATGTGACAAACTTTTTTGCAAAAAGGGTTATAATGAATGAAAACAGATCTTGATAAAGAAACCAAAAACAAGTAAAAACATACACATCTGACATGTATATTTGATTTCTTATGGTACCATTCTTCATAAGTTGTTTGAAGCACTATGAGTTGGAAAACCGTGATCCTACTTTTAGCCCAGTACCAGTATTATAGAACTCTTCCAGTTGGAACCACTTTTAGAGTGGTTTTACCATCATATCTGCTCAATGCATGTTCAAATACTGGCCTTTAATCTAAATAAAAATGTAAGTTTAATCATTTTTCTTGTCATTAAGTGCCTCTGACTGGCACTAACCTCTACATTTAAAGCTCCTATTGGTGCCAGTCACAGGGAACAAATTTATTGTCCTAGGGTGAAAAACAAAGGTTGTATGGTTGCTGGAATATCTGAGTAGAGAAAAAAACATCGACCTTTTAGTCAGCAAATTTGCACCATCATATAACTGGTTTGTATATTTCTATCATAACGGGGTTGCACCATTGAAGATCATATGTACATATCAAAGAGCCTGCAAAATTTCAGAACTCTAGCTACATTATTTTTCAAGTTATGACTCTTCAAACATTGACCCACAGCATGATATTGCCGCCACCTTGGTCCACAATCTTAACTCAAACAATAATGCTACTAATGCTATGAACCCAGATTTTGCACGTGGTCAATTCAATCAATATTCAACTCTTTTAAAAAAAAGTCAAAAATTGAAGATGGTCAGACATGAGACATTCTGTGAACTGAGTCAGAATAACCCATAAAAGTGAAGCTCAACTTCTGATTTTAAAGCGGTAATACCATTAATAAAATAAGTATGACTTCTACCAGAAATGAGAATGTGTGTCTCTCTGCTCTGGTTGATGTTGTTCTGCTGGACTCTGCAGGTGAACTTGTTGCTGTGTCTCTTCTCCACAGTCACTCTGCTGCTGACAGTATAGAGGTCATCAGGACCTCTGACTGCCTCTGTAGGTCCAGCAGAGAGGAGGTTTCCCTCAGCGTCCAGCCACAACACCTCAGGCTCTGGATACCAGCCTGCAGACTCACACTGTAACACCACTGCACCCCCGTCGACTCCCTCTAAAGAGATGACAGGGGAGGCGACAGAATCTGGTGCTAAAAAACAGGAAAAACATCACAGTCACAAAGCATCAAAGAGGTTCTGCACACCTGAATGTGTTTTCTGAGCTGTGAACTACAAGATATGACTGTAAAACACAAAAACGCTGGTGTTCATACCCAGAGTTCAGAAAGGGTTAGGACTGCAAACTAAAAGATTACCATAACATGCTTTAAAGGTTTTATTTGAAGCTTTTTGGATTTTTAAATGATTTCTATTGACTCAGATCTAAGTTAGCATCAGTCTCATACAACCTTCCTTCTTCTTTGAGGAAAAATGTTTCTGATATTTTGGAATTCTTAAAAACTGCTGGTCAAAAATCCAACAGCTTTACATTCGAGGTGGACCGATTTCTTATATTCAGGATGATTATTAGTCAGCGAGTCGACCAATAATCAATACTTGGAATTGATATACATTTGCAGTAACAGTTGCAAAATGTGTACAATTCAAAATCCGATTTTAAAACTCTCTTTAAATGCTACACATTTGAAAATCCAAGAAAACAGGATTCTAAATGTGCAACATTTATTAACTCTGCATGTTTGGACTTCACAAACCACTGCTGCCGGTTCAAGAACCTTTAGTTGTGAAAATCAGTTGGGTTCAACGTCTGACATGAATTTTTGTCAGTAGTTAAGTTATACAAAGATGACATGTTGGTAATTGGGACTAACACTGACTGAGTGTTTTCTATAAACATGTTTGTTGGAGGATTACAAAAATAAGAAACATCTTTTATAAATTCAAGTCTGTGACACATCCTGTCTGTCTATACGTACCGACAACAAGCTTCACAGAAGACTGTTTGTCCAGCGCTGGAACGTAGCATTCATATGTTCCCCCATCAGAGAGTTCTACTCTGGAGAGCTTCACTGAAATGTTTCCGTGCTTCAGCTCATCAGTAAACAGTGACGTTCTTCCTCTGTATGAAGGATTCCTGGTATTCATGAGATCCTGACCAGAGCGCCACACATGCACAAATCTGGGGTTCAGATCAGGTCGTGTCCACTCCAGTATCTCTTTAGTAACATCCACTGCAGGTTCCACATGACACGGTAAAATAATGTCAACACCAAGTCTTGCCTCAATTGGATGAGATGGACCAATCACCTGAGACTCACCTGAGGAAGACAACAAGATTTTTTAATTCTTTTTTTTAGGAAACATCAGAGAAAGGTCACTATTGTGGTCAAAGTTGTCAAGAAAAGATCTAATTGTTCTATTGTTATTATTGCCTAAACCAAACTTTGCTATGTGAATCCCACTTTTTACAGGAAAGATGCATCATTTCAACAATTCAGTGTCCTGCAGTGCATTATTCCTGTTTGTAGGCAAGCTTATGCAATAACCACCTGGCCGAATGATGAAATGGAGAGGTAGAGCACGAGCAAAAGGAGAATGCATTACATTTTGTTGCAGATCCGACATGTTTTGTGAAGATATTCAGCTGTTTATGCCAGGTTTGGCTGCAGATGTGCACATCACAATAATGAGGAATAATGGACTTCTACCTTCTAGCTAGCAAATCTAATTTGCTCGCTCAGTCCCCAGCTGCCATTCATCAACCTGGACAATTAAATAATGGGGATATGTTGTGGCAAAAGAGACTTCATCACTAGCAATAGTTGGATGGGATGTTGGATATTTCCGCTCATCAGATGCAAACTGCCATAAAAGCACAGAATGAAAAGTTTGGTTTCATGAATGACCTCCAAGTGTGCTCCTTTCCTGGATCTTTTCCCTTGATAATGGGGCCTTTGTCACTTTGTTTTCAGAAGTTTTCCCGAAATGCGGTAGTCTGCAAACGCCCTTAGATCTTCTGTGATGAAGACTTTGGCCAGCTTTGCCCTTCGCAAGACAACTTTCTCATATTATGTCCACCTAAGTGCCGCTCTCCCTATGGCCTGTTCTGATGGTGTGTGCAGATTTATTTATTAGTGTGTTTTTAATTGCTGTGTTAAAGTTATTACATGTGTACCTTGACTAAAAGGCCAAAAAAATGATTAAAGTTTTTCTGCTGGTCATTATTAAAAATAGGTTATTAAATGATCAATAACTATCGATATCAACTAAAAGAAGCATTTTATCGTAATGCATGTTTGAGCTACATCAGTCAGCCTGAATCAGTCATTTTAGAAGTTGTTCTCTTTGTAATGACGATAAATATCAGGAAGAAGCAACTTTTTTGTATATCTGTGTAGATTCTTAGTTATCCAGTTCAAGTAAAACCCAACTGGACTTCTCCTTTAGGTCCTTAAAGACATTTTACCTTCAGCCAACAGGCCTCTTCAGTTCTTACGGGAGAGCTTAGAACCAATTAAGCTGTTTGGATGAAGGTAAATTGTCTTCAAACACATTAAAGACGAGTCCAGTTGATTTTATTAAAGCTTTTAGGAACTTTTTAGATGTGGTCATGGATGGTCTTCTGGCTCTGCCCTTTCACTTCCATTTAAATCAGTTGAATAATTTCTGTTTCACAGGAAACGTAAATAAAATTGAGTCTTCACATCTAATCGAACATTTTAACCCCCATATAGCACAACTTTTAGCTGTTATATTTAACCAGAAAACTGAAGTCTGAGCTTGGAAGTGTATTTGTGTGCAAGTTACCTTCACAATAGTGTGTTCGGAGAAGATGGAAAAGCAAAACAATGAAGACTCTGAGGAGAGATTGAAGGAAGACTCCTTTTATGGGTGGAAGCATCCTGCAGATCTGAAAATCCATCAGAAAGTTTAATTAAAAAGTGCTTTAAAAAGGCAAAAAAACCATCAGCAGCCTTACAGGGACACTCCAACGATTTAGTAATTTAATAATTGAAGCTTGGAGGGATAAAACTCAAGATCAGATTAGTGGATGTTTTGTTAAAATTTAAGTGATTTGACTGTTGAGATCATTCTATATGTGTAGAATTATGGAAATACTCAAATGCAAGCTTCTATTGACTCAGACTCCTCCTGTTGATTCTCTATTTTAATTTCCAAGTGAATAAACCTTCATAGTTTTTCCAGATATTTCCACAGATTCAATGAAAAGTCCCCTGCAAACAAAGTCACAGGATCCATGTGATGTCCTACTTTCACTTTCTACAACAACGTAAAAAGTTGGTATGATGGTTCTTTTAGAGAATTAAAACATATTTATATGCTGCCCGATTTGTTTAACATTGTAGTCTTTATTAGAAAATTGCCCATTACATGAAGTCTGTGTCTTGAACAACACTGAACACACACAGGTGGCTTTGGATAATTTAAAAACCTTTTAACTTGAAAATAACTGACTTTCACCTGACTTGACTGTCTGCAGTCGAAATACGTGTAGTTTTGTTGACATACAAACCTTACATCACAGAAAAAAAGTTAACAAAACCATTTAGGATAAGAAAAACGTGGAAAAAGACGTACCTGCTGCAGTCTATGTCGGTCATTTCAACAGAGTGCCTGAATCAAGTCTGTAATCATTAACTGAGTTATCTTGCTTTTACTGTAACGGTTTAACTGTTTGCGCTGCTTGCTAAAGGAAAATAACCAGCTTTTTACATTAATCTCGTGGTCAGGGTCAGTGTGAAAGCAGGGAGTCAGTAGAGATGATAGTGATCATAATAAACTTCATTTGTAGTGTTTTGCAAAAAAAAAAAAGCATATAAAAATGTGACAAAACTAGAATAAAGATATTTAAAAAACACACTGCAGCAGACTGAAAAGAAGCAAAGCAAAATAATAACTTTGGATTGGAAGAAAATGAAGAGGATGTTTGATGAGACTTTGGAGGGGGTCTATGGTCTTAACTACATTGTCGCGGAGTTCTTCCTGTGTGATTCTAGTTTATACATTTGGTTGTTTTTAAAACCCTTTTGCTTTCTTTAGCTTCTTGCTTGAGTTTGATTTGTGTTTTTTAAACAGCTTTCGGACATGAAACCAGCCTTGTGAGTCCTCTTCTGACACATATAAATATAACTTCCAATTACAAGCTCATTACACACAATAATGGCCAATAACAGCAATATATTGAAACGCATTTGCTGTCAGAATAAAAGCAACCTTACACTTAAAGATATCTCACTGTATTAGAATTTGACAGTCAGTAAATATGTCAAAACAACCTATTTGGTTTGTTTTCATTCTTTTTTTCACCCTAATTCATTTATTTACTGATTTCTTTTATTTATTATTATTATTATTATTATTATTATTATTATTATTATTATTATTATTATATGTAACCTTGTTTTTATTGTTTTATCCCTTCACTTGTTCTTTTACCGTTTTTGGACATGGCATTTTTGGTGCTTTTGTTATTTTATTTTGTGTTGTCTGTTTTTTTTTTGAAAATCTTTTACTGCCTTTAACTGTATTTCTCCACTTTTTGCTTCTCTATTCTGCTGCTATTTGTTGTTTGTTCCGTTTCCGTCTGATGATCTCTAATGATTTTCCTGAGTATCCTAATTTGTAAACTGTGCTTTATTGTTAATATAATTGTAGCTTTAGGTTTCAAGGGGTTAACTTACTCTGCAGATTGCATATAAATACTCCTGAAGGTGGGGTTTAGATCTGATGAACTTAGTAAATAAAACTGATGAAGTATTAATTGATGATGGGTGTAGTGTCCTTTTCAACAGCTACATTTAGGATTATAATTAAATATTATGTTAAGTATTGTCATAAAATAATGCGTCTGAAATCAAAAGTATCATTAGCAATAGAAATGTCTTGAGGAAGTTACCTGCTATTTTACTGAAGAGGACTTTTTTCACTAGTTGAAGCTTTGCAGCATCAATATTTATCATATTTCACTCTGTTTCTGTTTAATCCTGACTGTTAGAGCTTTTTACCAAAGTTTTATGCCTGCAGAACAACAAGTTTCAGTTGCTCGTCAACGTACTGCAAACCATTACTGACATCTGTAATATAGCTAGCCAAAATTTTCTGGAGCCACTTACCCAAATCACAGCAGTGTCTGTCTTTATTCACACACTGGCTTCTAAAAGGAAACCTACATAGGACACAGTTATGTTTGCTGTCTGTCTTGACTGTTAATCTTCTCTCTGGTGTTCTCTCTTAAACCCAACCGGTCAGTGCAGATGTTTCCCTCCCTGGTTTTGTTGCAGATTTCCTCCTAGTTTTGTCTTCCTGTGGTCTCTCAGTGCTGCTAGTTGTATTGGCTGGGCTGTGCAATAGACCAAATAACAGATTACTGTTAAAACAGCATGATGCCTGCAGTACATATGCCTCTGAAAACCCCTTTATGGATTTCATGTGAGCTTTTTTAACATGTAAAATATTGTTTCATACGTCTCACTGGTTTGAAGTCGGTGTCCAATCAGCATGAACTTCAGATACATCCTGCAGTAATATAACAGACACAATAACTATCTCATGAACGTGCCACTAAGGAAGCACTGATATTGTCTTTGATGATTTTGACTGCAGTCATATTATTTTATAACTTGGCCACAGGCTCAAAGTTCAGCAGTTATTAGAGACAATCCTACACGTAGGAAAGCAGATCGAACCAGAATCGCCACAGGATGTGTCGGAATTATCGATAGTTTATCCAGTATTAGGCTTTATTTAGCATCAAATGCTAATCATGGTTTCTTTTTGTAAAACTGAGCATAAAGAATCTGCAGTTCGCCGTGTTAATGTCAGCAGGACTTTAAGGATTTTCAGACACATGTAGCCGCAGGTACGTCATCTGTTGTAATGTTGTATTATTACAGGATCACCTTTTACTTTAAAATGATTTGCTTCATTGATTAGAACAGAAAATCAAAGATATTTTAAAGCTCTGTATTAACACATGGACTGTATTCACTTGTAGGGTAAATGTAATTAATGTGTTTGAATCGAGCTTTGAAGTTTTTAGTTATGTGAACAAAACATCTATTGTTTTACAAGAGTCTTAATAATTGTTTTTTACATACATCAACAGAATATATGAATCAAGTCTATCAATTATCAACTGAGTTATCTTTCTTTTAACGTAACTTTTTAACTGATTGCGGGAGTCAGTGGAGGTGACAATGACAATATTAACAATAAACTTTATTTGTAGTGCTTTGCAAAAAAACCCCCATGTAAAACCAGACGATATTTAAAAATACACTGCAGTAGACTGAAAAGAAAAAGAGCAAAATAATAATTTTGGATTGGAAGAAAATGCAGAGGATGTTTGATGAGACTTTGGAGGAGGTCAATGGTCTTAACTACATTGTCGCAGAGTTCTTCCTGTGCGATTCTAGTTTATACATTTGGTTGTTTTTTTTTACTTTTTTACCCTGAATTAATTCATTTACTTATTTCTTTTATTTATTGACTATTATCATTATATTTACCCTTGTCTTCATTGGTTTACCTTTCACTTGTTCTTTTACCGTGTTTGGACGTGGCATTTTTGGAGCTTTTGTTATTTTTAGGGACTACATTGATTTTGAGTTTGACATGAGCTTTACTACGATGTTAAACAAATCTTAGTGCCAAAACACTTTCTCTGAAGAAATACTTAACTCTGCGCTTGCATCAAAAATAAAAGTACAGCAATTTTCAATACATCGGCTCAAATGGGAGTATTTTGGGGCAAAATTTAAAGTAAAAGACAAAGTTCTGTATATTTTAGCATTGAGGTCTAATCACTGTTCAAGTGTGACTTCACAGCTTCATCCTGCTTCTATTATTTTGAAGATCCTGGCTCCAGCAGGAAAACATGACATGAGTCATGAAGCCATTCTGCTTGTGCGCTATGCCGTGTGCAATCTTAGGTTTCTGGATCTGGAATAAAGTTTTCTTTGCCGTAGCGGCAGTTAATGCTGAAGTTCCTGCTTGAACTCTGTGGAGGATTGATGTGGACTCTGATCTAAAGAGCTGTTAATTATTGATTTGTGAATGAGCTTGAAGTTTTCCCCTCCTGCGGCACTCCTAATCGCAGCCAACGTCGGACCTTCATGTCGTAAAGTAATGACAGACTTGTTTCTCTTTACTTAGCTGAATGATTCTCAACATAATATGGATTACTGCAGTAGATTAATACGACTGTCTGCTGTAAAGAACTCAACACAACTGATGGTTTCATCAAGACAGAAGAAAATCCACCTGGTAACTTTCAACAACTGGAAACCAGACCAGGTAAAAACCTCATGAGGCTGTTGAACAAACTGACAACAGGGTTCAAGAGTTTTATGTCTTTAGTTCTCTTTATAACTCATCTATATCTTATCTATATCTTGTGTATATCTGGTGTATTTTCAGAACTGTAGGATGCCTCCCCAGATAAATCAACTGTCTCCACTCCGAACCTTCACTGTTTTGGTTTTGCACCTTTTCCTAACACACTTCTGTAGAGGTAACACACTCAGATGCTGTCCTGAGCCCACATTTAGGTTTTAGAACTGAACATGACAATAAAATCAGATCATATATGATGTCATATCAAAATCTTACTGCAGAGTTGTCTGGAATGCTTTTCTAAACACGAAAATATACAAAACTGGAAAACTACACAAAAACCTTACGACTGAAATGATTAAATGATTTAAAATCTTGTCATTTTAAAACAGTGTTACCTGTTTTAAGTGAAGGTTGATATGGATGCAGCCACTTAATCCAAAAAATTAAAGAAATAAATGCTCTCTGAATGGACTTCTAGTTACCGAAAAGATCAAGTACACTAAAATTAAAAGAAAACTGTGTTCAGCAAATGTTCTTAGTTTCATGACTTCTTAACTTCTCCTGAGTGATTAGGATTGACTACAGCTGCTGACTCCTCTGAGCCAATTTAATTAGGAACCATCTGGTCCACTCATGAGACTTGGCAAAGATCTGAGAAAGCAAATCACTGACTTGAACAAGTCAGAAAGTAACTTGGAGCCATTTCAAAGCAGCTTCAGATCCTAAAATCATCTGTTTGTAGTATGAAGTTCATGGTCTAGTTGTGTTGCTGCCACCATCACTAAGAAAAACACAAACTATCACCTGCTGCTGAGAGACAACTGGTCATGATGGTCCAGAGTCGAACAAGAAATAGCAGAAAGCAGGTCTGAATGAATTGGACGATGCTGGAACACAGCTGTCAGTGTTTTTGTAGCTACTTTCTAAAGCAGAAACCCATAAACTACTTTTCTCTGATGTTTCCTGCAAAGGATGAATTAAAAATCTTGTTTTCTTCCTCAGGTGAGTCTCAGGTGATTGGTCCATCTCAGCCAATAGTGGCATTAGCCGGTGCTGACATTATTTTACCGTGTCACGTGGAACCTGCAGTGGATGTTACTAAAGAGATACTGGAGTGGACAAGACCTGATCTGAACCCCAGATTTGTGCATGTGTGGCGCTCTGGTCAGGATCTCATAAATACCAGGAATCCTTCATACAGAGGAAGAACGTCACTGTTTACTGATGAGCTGAAGCACGGAAACATTTCAGTGAAGCTCTCCAGAGTAGAACTCTCTGATGGGGGAACATATGAATGCTACGTTCCAGCGCTGGACAAACAGTCTTCTGTGAAGCTTGTTGTCGGTACGTATAGACAGACGGTATGTGTCACAGTGCCGTTTAATGTTTGATATGAACACTCAATCTATGTGGTGATTGATGCTGACCGTCCAAAGTATGAGTGCATTTCTTCCACTGCCATCATTATTTTCAACTTTTGTTCTTTTATGTTTCAGGTGCTGTTTCCCAACCTGTCACCACTTTAGCAGGGATTGATGGGAAGGGAGGAGTGGTGTTACAGTGTGAGTCTGCAGGCTGGTATCCAGAGCCTGAGGTGTTGTGGCTGGACGCTGAGGGAAACCTCCTCTCTGCTGGACCTACAGAGGCAGTCAGAGGTCCTGATGACCTCTATACTGTCAGCAGCAGAGTGACTGTGGAGAAGAGACACAGCAACAACTTCACCTGCAGAGTCCAGCAGAACAACATCAACCAGAGCAGAGAGACATGGATTCATGTTCCAGGTACCTGTCATTTGGATTTAAGTTAAGGAAATCTATGGTTCACTTTCCCATAAAGGCCAACCTTGTTCCATGTTTTATCATTTCAGATGGTTTCTTTACGGTCCAGTCCAGTTCTACCTCCACCATAGTCGGTTTGGCTGTTAGTCTGGCTGCTGCCATCATCCTGTTCATTCTAGCAGCTGTTCTTTTAGTTCTCCCAAGAAGACAAATCAGTAAGTCACACTTTAATTATGTTATTCTTGACTTCTACAAAACTTGGAGGCTTTAATGGAAACTGTGAGATGAGAGGTTTCATTTTATTATATTCAATGTCTAGATTACTGTCCTTTCTGTGTTTAAGTCCTGATGATTTTATTTTCACAAAGGAACCAAAAGAGGTGGAGACATTCAGATTGACTCTACAGAAGAAGCTCTGAGAGAGAAACTCTTGTCAGGTGACACAGTGTCACTGAAGAGTTTGGAAAAGAGAAAGCAACAAGAGAGTGAACGAGTAAGTAAGGAAACAGAAGTTTCACTGCTGGTAGATGGAGAAAGACACCAGGATCAGCTGACGGCAGAAAGTAAAGTCCAGCTTGGTGTAAACACACAACTATGAAATAAAAAAGGATTGTGTCTCTGTTCATGTCTCTCTGTTTGAGGAAAAGTTGAAGCAAGAGGAGCAGCAGAGGAGCGAAGCTCAGAACGACCAGAAGAGCCTGAAAGAGGAGCTGGACAGGAAGAAAGATGAGGTTAGATGAACATTTATAAACTACTGTTAATAGAAGATCAGGACTAGAGACCAAATCAGGCATCTCAACCTTCTGGTTGTCCTTCCAGGTTGAAAACAAACAAACTGAGCTGCAAGGACTCCAGGAGGAGAAGCAGAAGATTCGGGATGATCTGAAGACCCTAAATAAAGACCTAAGGACCAAGAATACAGAGGTTTATTCATTCGTCCTAATCCATCTGTATTTATAAAGAGACATGAACATCTCTGCTGTCTGAGTAACTGGATCAGAAAACATCATTTACATCATCTGTCTTCAAGTTTGATTCAACCAGTGACACATATTCAGTCCACTTGACTATAATATGTTATTAGATTGTATGATTCTGGTTTAGCTCTAAAATGATGATGGTTTCTTTCTTCTCTCTCTTCCTTCCTCACAGCTGAAGATAATCCAAGAAGCATTATCCAAGTCTTCTTTCCTTTCTCATGTTCCCTTGGTATGTTTGCAAAAACACACTCTGAGTTGCACCAATAGAAGAAAACACATTAACTTATTGTAAAACTGGAGTTTGTAAACACAAATACACACTCTATTTGCTGGATTCTCTGCTAATTATTTATTGACTTTATGAAGTGCATTAGATTCTGTAACATATTCAGTCAAAACACTGAGGGGAAATGTTTCTGCCCACATGACTGGAAAACATGTTTGACAGTGAATGGACGTACCAGGATTTCTTACATGTCATGCAGCATTTATCAAAAGCTTTAGTTATTTTTTGTATAATTATGTTCATTCTTGTGTTTTTATATGGTTCAGACTGCTACCAGGCAGGAAAAACTGAGGAATAAAGATGACGAGAAGAGAATAATGATGGAAACAGAAAACCTCAACAAGCAGCTGAGGACCAAGAACATGGAGTTCCAGACCAAAGACCAGGAGGTTGATATTTTCAAATGTTCAGAATCCGACTTTTCTGTTCTCTGTGATCTAAAATCGTTATTTTCTACTGGATTTATTGATTTCAACATCATGTTGAAGCAGAACTCTTCATGTCCATGTCTGGACGTCACACTGAGGAACCAGAGTCCTAGAAATCACCTTTTAAACACCTCTTATGTTTTAGTTCTCCTTGGTTTGACCTTCATCAGTGACTGGGTTGTGTTCAGAGGCATCTTTTACTGGCAGGAGGTGGTCGGGGTGGATGGAGGGTTTACAAACTGCATGACTCAAGAACCAAAGACCAGAGTTCACATTCAGACTCTGGGTTTAGTTACATGTAAATTAACATGATGAGTCTGAAGTGTTTCACAAGATAAGTTTAATCATGATGTCATCAGTTGAAGTGGAAATTTCAATCCAGGATTGGATATTTTGGTGGGGAAAAGCCAGTTGTCAGAGAATATTAGCGTACCCTTTACTTTATTCCTGATGTTGTTGGAAAACTTAATCTGGTCTCAGATTGACTTTAAAATGTTTTGCTATTTTAGTTTATTTCTACTAAAACCTATTTTCTAGGACACAAGGTTGAACTGCAGGCTGTGTTTCCTCCAAGCTCTAGTTCTACATTCTGATCTTGTAGAAACACTGATTTAAATCATTTCTTTGTTCTGTTCAGACATAATCTGTGTCTCTATCTTTGATGTTTTAGTCATTCTGTGTATCAGGTTCAAACTTTATGTCTCTTGACTTGTTTCAATTCTTCTTCCAGTGTGAAGACAAACTAACTGAGCTGCAGCTGCTTCTGGAAGAACGACAGAAGATGGAGACTGAACTGCAGATTGAGGAGCAAAAGCTGGAAGCTAACAAGGTTCAACTCATTATGTCAAAATAAATATCATTTAGTTGGCTTCTGATGTCAGTATTCTACTTTAATTGTCTCTTTAGTTTTACTTTGCTCTATCTATTGAGAATCTTCTGTTGTGTCACTGAACCACAGTGTTGTAAAACAGGAAACCAAAGAGCATTTCTCACATCTTGAACTTCTTCATGTCTGTTTTCATGCCTTAGATGGAGAAAAAATATCTTGATACCCTCAGTCAGCTCCAGCAGGAGAAAAAGAACAATGAGACCCTGAAGAATCAACTGAAAGAGGTGAATTTCACCATCATAATGTCTCTGAATCAAATAACTGACATGTCCACTGAGCTCTGTCTCACTGTGATGTAAAGTCATGTTGATAATGTCAATGAAATGATGTTTACTTTGAACAGAAACAATCAGTTTCTATATATCGACATCTTGGTGTCACTTCCACTGCAGAAACATCCTCACCCATCATTCTGAAAGCTAAAATGATCTATTTTTTATTATTTGGTTCAAATATGAACCTTTAAGACATGTTTGAAGACTTCCCTCCGTTTTCTCTGTTACCAGGGTAACAAGAATAAAAGAAAAGATGTTGATTAGAAATGTTTGTGATGATCAGACATGTAGTTTAGTTAAATATGAACATGATTGTTGAGAGACAGAGTTACCTGAATTAAAACAAGGTGATAAACTGAATGTTCCAACCAGATGGTTCAGAGGAGAACTTACTCACCATCTAAACCTACATGAACAGAGACTGAACCAGAACTCAACTCTGTTACATCAACATGGTTTTAATGACTCTCCAGCCAATCAGAAGTCACACGTTAATGTCATGTACAGATGTGTTTAGATAAATATAATGTCTCTCTCATGTTTCCAGCTCCAGGACAAAAAGCAGACATAGATGAAGACTGTTGGAAACCCAAGGACTGAACTCCACAACATGAACCAGGAGGTTTGTCTGCTGTCGTCTCTCTTCTGTCTCTTTTCATGTGATACTGATTTGTTGTGAACAAAACAACTGAAAATAAAAGGCCTTCTGGAGGAAAGTTCTGAGGTCAGATGGAACAAAGACTGAGGAGAGAAGGTGAGGCCTTCAAACCCAACAACACCAGACCTACCATCAGCATGGAGGTGGCAGCATCATGCTCTGTGGAACTGGAGCTTCACACAAAGTCAATGGAACAATGAAGGAGGAGGACTAAAACCTAAAACCATCAGCAGAAGGTTGATCTGGGACACAGCTGGATGTTCCAACCAGACAATGAGCCCAAACACATCAAAGTGGTGAAGAAATGGTTCCATCAGGCTGGAATGAAGGTTTTAGACTGGTCCCCCCAAAGTCCTGACTTAGACCATCAAAAACCTGTGGACTGATGGAGAAACAAGTCTGAGTCATGGAGACGACACATTTAGTTGGACTGAACCAGTTCTGTCCAGAGGAGTCAAAGAGGAACCAGAAGCTTATAGACAGAAACCAAAGAACTGTAGTTAAAGGAAAAATGGCCAAAGGACATTTAATGAAACATTATTATATATTAGTGTATATTATTGACCCAGCAGATTTTGTCATATTCTCAAAAGACTTTTCATTAATCTGTAAAAAAAAAAAAAAAAATCACTGCTTTTTTTTCGTGACAGAGACCTGTGTTTCAAAACTTCCATCCCAGAGAATTCAGAGTCATAGGAGTCATTCAAACGTAAGACTGCGATGATACACATGATACACATGGTCTTTACCAAAGGGATCATTTTGTGTTAATGAGCACTATTTTAGTGTATGAAAGTATAACTTTTTTTTTTACCATTTGTGTTTTAAAAATGTGTTAAATAGATTTTTTCTTCTTTGTTGGAATTCACTTGTCAACATATTAAATGCTACTCATTTTGTGAAATTTCTTAAATGCAAAGATAATGAGATTTAAATTCATTAGTAACATTAAAGTTAAGTCCAAGTGGCAACAACAAGTCTTTTTATTAGTATGAAACACAATCATATTTCCCTATAAGGCTTTATTAGCCACGTCATGTTCAGAAATGATTACAGGAGAGATCAAATAGACAAACCTGACATCACATCTGTAAATGTCTTTTAAACAGAAGAATTAAAGGTTCATTTACTGCAGATTCATCAAGATACAAGTTCACACTGAAGCTGTCAAACTGAGCTTCTTGTTGTTTCTGAACAGGTTCCAGATGAACTCTGCTGATTATAAATATCTACGTACATGTTCTCATGTGGTTTGTGTCTGAAGCTCAAATTATCACCAGCATCTGCAGCATCGAAAATAAAACACAGAACAACGGCTACGAAGAAAACTCCCATCAGGTCTGATAGAAATAGTTCATGATGAGTCAGTTTCTGTGGTTTTAGACGATAACCGACCAGGTTAAAAACACAGTGAAGGTCATGGACGCTTCATTATTTTAATGTGCTCATGTCTAAATTTATCAGTCAGACTTCTTTGTACGTTAGCATCACCTACTTCTGAGTAACTCTGAGTTTCCCAAAGAGAATCAGTCCAACCAGCAGCAGCAGCAGAACCAGCATCACCACAGTGAACACAGTCCTCAGGATGAGTTAAACATGTGAGTTATCACCAGAGGATCTACAGATGTGTCTGTGAAGAGCTGCAAAGAGGAGAATATATCTGCTGAAGCACCACAGGAACATGAACAGAGCAGTAACATGCTGCCTAAAGGACGAGATTTACTCTGACACAGATAGAAAATCAGCTGAGGTGGTGCTCCAGAAGTAATCTAGAATAATGTTTTACCTCCAACAGCCAACCAGCTCTGTGGAGATTCTCCAACACTGGAGATGTTACACTTGTAGAGTCCTTCATCAGAGCCAGAAACACTGTGGAGGATCAGCTCTCCTGCAGAGCTGCTCCCTATCAGGAGGCCATCTCTATAGAAATCAGCTGCCAGATCAGAAGACGTCTTCTTGGTTCTGCACTTCAGGGTCACGTTGTTTCCCTCCATTACAGGGAGAACTGGACTCTCCAGGGTCACAGAACCAGCTGGAACACAAAGGTTTTGTCTGAGATCTTATGAATTACACTTGCTTGCTCGATTTCGTGGAGTTAAACATGTTGACATGACACGTGATAAATCTCGTCTTATAGCTGCCTCTAAGCATCTTTTTGTTAAATTTCACATAGAATCGGCAAAAAAAAAATCAGCTGAAACACATTTAAATTCAGTTCTATGAATCTGACTTGCTCATGAAGGATTTCTTGCGGTGACTTCAAACCTACCAGTGATGACGACATCGATGCTGTCACTCCTCCGTCCTCCTCTGGTCTCACACCAGTATTCTCCACCGTCCGCTGAATAAGCTCTATGGATGATGCACAACGCTGCAGACATCTTCCTCCTCTGACTTTCTGATCACTGTGAGCTGAGACGAAGCCTCGAGACCCTCGCAGAGAAAAGACACAGTCTCCAATTCGAAGAACTGCAGACGCAAACGCTGCATCTGAAGCAGGAAGTAACAGAGTTTTGAGGTGTAAGTGAACTTTTGTCCTGAGTTTGTGGACAAAATTTAGCAGAAAAGAAGCAGCTGCTTACCTCTGTGTTGAACATGTGCTGTCTGTGGGGTGAAAACAAGCAGCACTGGACAGACAAAAGAGGAAACTGTGTTCTATCCACGTGTTTTTACTGCACATCCATAGAACCATGGAGGAGCTGAGAACTCCCACAGCCTGAGGCAGACAGATGCGACCGGCATGTCGTCTTGCTGCTGACTGACTGACTGACTGAGCGTTGGACTGAAATACAGCCGAAGTGTAACGCAGCTGAAAGCTTCCTCTTCCTCTGCAGCTGGTTTCTGAGGCAGAAGCCAAACTCACG